>SCLG01000027.1:352450-372029 GCA_004367875.1 Oikopleura albicans
CCCAATTAACTTCTATTTCTTGAACCAAGTGGTAATATTTGAGCACAAATTTAAGCTAAGGGTTTTAAAGCTCCGCTTCCTTTTTTCTGAACACTGTATTTAAAGGTTTCGACGGCGACAATTGGAAAGTTACCTTTCTATTGCGACCTTTTATTGTTTTTCAACCTAGGTGTTCGCGCTTAAATTCAATTGATATTTATTGAATTCTCGAAGTTTCCCAAGTGAGTTTAAAATTCTCAACCGATTTTCTCTCTTTTTCCTCTTCTCGCCACTTATAGTCGTTTCTCTACGGCGTTTCTCTAGTTCGAATTTCTGACACCAAAATGTTTAATATTGATTCCTGCGATAAAAACTCAAACAACTTAGAATATATTTACAAGCAAATTTATTGGTGAAAACAGTCCTATATGTAATATTGTAATTAATTTGAACAGAAAGCGCAGAGTATATATAGGGACTGGTCACGCGACTAGTCACGAGCGGTGCGCCTGACTCATCATGGGAACCCCGTGACGTCACGTGAGACCGTCACGAGACGTTCCCATGATGAGTCATGCGAACCGTCTCGTGACAGGTCTCATGACCAGTCACCATATATACTCTGCAGTACTATCAAAATTAATTAATGAATGAATAATTAATTTACAGATTAACTGTTAAGTTATTTTTTCACTACTTATTTTAGTTGTGACAGTATCCACGACAGTTGTAAATGACACATCCTCTGAGGCAATGTTGAGCAATATCTCCACAGTTATTTCTGCTCAAAGGTTGGCACTGAAATGATTGCTGATACACGCAAAAACTGATTTTTCTGAAACTCACACGTATGATGCTGTTTGACCCGTAGAGCACGAATTTGAAATTAAAACTTAAAAAAAATTGTTAAGTTTCCGCCGCTACAGGTTTAGCCTCATGAAAATTGGCTGAGCGTTTCTAGAATAGAGAAATTTTCTTCTTTTTTCTTGCAATGGGGTGCTCCTATTGGCCAATATCATTTTAAAATATGCCGACACGGTATACTACTATACTAGAAACGCGCAGCCGCTTTTCATGAGACTAAACGCGTAGAATGCCTTTCTTGACTCCAAAATTGGATTTATTTTTTCATTTTTTTTTCAAATCTGTGATTGATCGGTAAAACTTTAACCGTGAAAGGTAAATTATCTATATGAGTCATACTAAGTATGCTTCGAAGCGTGGGAAAATTAATTTTTTCTAGACCGAGAGATCCCATTATTTTCACAAAAAATTAGAATCTCCCCGTCTAAAAAAATCAAAATTCAATTTTGCGACGCATCGAGGCACACTTACAGTTTACTTAATAAAATTATGGACCAATGAGTACGATCCGTGCCAGAAGGACAGATGCATCGCGAGCAACAGCCATAACATTACCATTAGCATTTTGCTCGTTACTTATCTTGGTCGGCATTTTGTTCAAATTTACCAAATTAAAGCGATTTCTTCCTTTCGCACGTCGTGTAAACCCTGCAACGTACGCCGAACAGACAAATATTGGAGAACTTATACGAACGGGAAAATTTAATCCAAACATTATTGAGCAAAACGAATCATCTGTACACAAATAGTTCCCCTTATTTTTTCAGTTATAATATAATCAAGTAGTTATTTTTTGACAGCTGTGTGTCTCATTAATAAAAAAATGTGTTTTAACATGCGTTAACATATCAGCACATCACGTTTCTATTAATATTTTTGTTCGATATCATATTTTGGCAGCACGAGCAGTTTACGACAACTCAAAATACATATTGACTTGTAGTACTGTAATTTGGAACTTTTAGGCCCTAAAAGTTTTAGGGGCCCTAAAATTTCTGGGAGCACGGCTTAAACAAAAAATACATAAACTATGGATGAGTGATTTTGATTGAATTCGTTCTTCAAATCAGTCTATGGAATCCGCATCAGATGAACTTGCCACTGATATTATTTCATTCTTTCGCTTTCTGCTGCTCGTTCTTGGGAGGGTGACCGTATACGATATTGGTCATAAAGCCCATCGATTGGTTGATCAGCCTTGGGCCGAGGCATCAGATTTGTCAGTTCTTCAATCTACGCCATCAACGTCGGAGTTTTGTGGAACTTGCGAAGAGCCAACGGCGCCATAATGTAATTTACTTATAATGCCGGCATGTAGTTGTCGGGAAAAATAAACCATCCCGGTCCATGTCGACAGCCATCATTTCGAGCAAATTATTCGGCTTTAAATTGATCTGTTCGATGAGTTCGGCCTCGTTAATCATCTGGTTCCCTTGATCTTCTGCGTTGTTTTCTTCCTCGATTGACCACTCGCGCGATTTGTCGTCATCGCTGATCAAAACTACCAAGTTCTCCGGCACTGTGCCGGCGGCACATACCGTAGAAGCAACAATACTGGATCTGAAATAAAAATACTTTACTAAAGAGTTTTTACTAAAGAGTCTTTTCTGAAAGTCTTTACTAAAGAGTCCTTACTAAAGACTCTACGAGATGTTTTGTCCATAAGTTCGGCTTTTATCTTAATTTAGACTTATACTTTTATGAACCCGCATAACGCGGCTACAATCTAATGTGTGGCTAGGTTCGTCATGTCTGGATAAGAACTGTCAAGAGAATCACAATCAAAGTGAAACTGGGTGAACGGGTTATGTGGTTTTAAATGTAACCGCCAACATTAAAAGCAGCGATATTCTATAACCCACCTAGTAATTAATAATAAATCAGCCGTCAGACGGCTACTATATTACAAAAAACTCGTGTGCATTTCGCTTTTTATACATTTAACGGCCGAATAATACTACATAAATTGTTTTTTTCTGTTAATCTAAAAAGACAGTATTACATGAAGAGAATTATGTGATTTAGAAGACGCGTCTAATAACGGTAATACCCAAGATATCTACCGCGTGTCGGAGTCGAGACTGCCAGTGTTAAGGCAATCCTCGTACCCTTGTTGATATTTTGGGATTATTGCGTTTGTGGGGGCACCGACGCACGGTATACGGTATACCGCATACCATAGACTTTGGTTCAAAGTGACATAATAAAAAGGCCCCAAAATAACGAGCAATTTGCTGCTCGTGGTGCTGAGGATTAATACGAGTGCCCTGATGTGCAGTGCACGTTTTTCAGAAACGCAATATGCACATCAAGAAGGTCGTCATTTTGGAAATACTCACAATACAGGTGGCCTTAGGTCAACTTGATGGATTAATTTTCCATTATAAATTTTAGATATTTTAAAAATAAATAAGGAAACATTTTTAGTACGTCAAAACGCTCAATAATAATCATAGCTAAGGTCTATATTGGAAAAAAATAGATTACATTGATGGAGCGCGAGTGCTTACAAAGGGGGAAAAGTGTGTAATACGGCTGTCTGTAACTGAATTTAATTTATCATTTAGAATTTAACATTTGGTAGTCTCGGCAGTCTCGTAAATTTTCTTGAAAAAATGCACAACTGGAAGGTCGGGACTGTATAAGCAATTCAAGAAAAATATGTAGAAAGATTGGAACAAAAAAACTGCCGGTTAATTGATAATCGTGTAGGCGTTTTCGCTCGAAAAGTTTTGCCAAGAAAACTGCCGGTTAACTGAAAATAGCCGGTTAACTGGGTACCGGTTAACTGGGTATCCTGTGTAGTCTATTTACTTTTAATTTTTGCAGTTCAGTTGTTATGTTTTGCCGATATGAATTTTAGCTGAAATACATTTATGATAAGTAAATTAATACTACTAATTAGTGCCACACATTAGCGTTAAAAATTGAGACGGGCTTTTAGAATTATTCCACTACATCTCTTTACTGTCGGTTATTTTGTTCTCATTTTAATAACGTAAGTGCTATAGACCATATCATGTTATTTATATTTAAAATAATCGGACATTGTTACTCTGTGAATCATATGAACGAAAGCTTGTTAGAAAAACTTTATGCTTCATTAATATGGCGTCAATTGTCAAAGGTGGTTAGTTATTACCGAATCGTAATATTCGTTTAGTAGCACATCGACGAAATGACATCATGTTTTTCCTAAAGAGCATTTCCATAAATTGAGCTTACCGGCAATTTACTTTATAGTGAGAGATAAAAATACCTATAGAATAAGCCTTCAATAAGCTAATCAACAAGGTATACAATATTGGTAGACTTAGGTGTATCTACTTGTATATTATTATAGTATATTATTGACCATATACTTATCATACAGTTCTTTGTGTTACTATTTGATTTGGTATCCCTCAGGGATAATCCCTGATAAAGTGAAAACCTAACCACAGTGCTCCTGGACACTCATAACAGATTTGACCTTCCAGAATGAGAATTTCTAAAATTTAAAAAGGGAATACGAGTAAGTTCGACACGGCGTTTTTTCGACTAGGTTACTTTTTTCGATTTCCGGTTTTTCCTTTTTGTCTAGTGACCCGAAGTGATCGGAAATAACTGGAAATGAAATAGAAATTAAAAATATGAAGACGGCAAAAAAAAAAATCGGCCAAATCTTTACATAGTAACGTGAGTTATCGGAATTTTTACATTTATGTTTTCATTTACGTCACTTCCGGTCACTAGAAAAAAATTAAAACCGGAAAAACCGAAAATTGAAAAATGTAACCGGGTCAAAAAACCGACGTTTCGAACAGATCGACTCGAACTTACCCGGATGTCCTTTTTAAATTTCAAATATTCTCATTCTGGACCTTCAAATCTGTGGTGAGTGTCCAGGAGCACTCTGTTAACTAACAATTAACTCCCGAGTATTTCAACACTCCTGTTTTTATATAAGAATTTCTTATTTACTTACGCTTCCAGTAAATACTTAGAAGCGTAGATAATTCTGTTACGTTTATTAACAAATTGCAGTGTTAAGATTGCAAATTAGGGAGAAGAACTTAACAAATAGTTCTGGTATTAAACTCAAATATTTTACCGAAGCGCGGGAAAACGCCTGCCTAGTTTCACATCACAATTTGGGGAAGCTCCATGAAAAATTAATGTTGGTATAATCTACTGTGCCAGGGTGAACTCGGGTATACTTTTTGAACTGTAGCGAATTTATTGACCAGTTTATTAGATATGTCATATGGTTACTTTATTAACCCTCAATTTTCATTTTCCGTGAACAACCTCAATTCAAATTAACGGATTTATAAGTTAATAAATGAATTTGATTAGCAACTGGTAGACAACATCAATATTGGCGAATTATCTGATGATTAAACACGAACACTATTTATGACAATCTCAAATGATGACATAATATCCATTCTGGTTATAATTTCCGGTATTATTTTTGGTATTGTGAGTTTCTACATATTTATTGCTTGGAAAATTGAAGAAGGATCAAGTCTGGTATATATTACGCACAAAATGTTATTAAAAAGCAAGCCCCATATGTTAAAAAGTGAATTTAAAAAAAATGATAAAACTGAAACAAAAGTTCATTATATTACAGTTGATGCGCCCACAACGCGACACTTTTATTTGCCCAAAACCTGTCCTTTTTTTAAATACAAGAAAACAAACAAAAAGCGAATGTGAACGTTTGTGTACCTAAATTAAAGACATTCAATGCCATCAAATAATACGAGTAGAGCTGAAGTTTGGTCAAACCGATGTTCGAATGAGTTACAAGTTCTTATGGCACCGACAAGTCGAAAAACGCCTCCGCGCCCTACAACACCGATCCCAAAAAGTTAAAGATACTGATTTTTTTGCCATGCGTTAGTCGCCAATTGATTTTGGCGCCATGGTCTTTCGGAAAAACGGTTTTTGCAATAAAAAGTTGTTCGAATAAATATTTTGGCACAGTGTATGAGAGACTACAAAATCATTAAAATTTCCCCAATTTTTTGTCTGGTTAATTCTTATACGAAAAACGTGCATTTGTTCTAATATTAAAGTTCTATAATTCCGAGACCCTATATCCTTAATACGTCTTCCGATTTTGCACAAGCGTGGGTTAGTAAGCTTGGCTTTCGAGAAAACGGAACACGTATTCGGAAAAAGGATATCATAAATTATTAACCGAATTTTATTTCTAATTCAAATGCTGTTATTTCAAAATACAAATACATATTTACCATCCGTGTTAACCCTTAACAAAATGATAATACACCGCCTGAGGGTTTATCAGGCCACTTAGCCCGCTCGTACGCTAATCAGGCCACTTTGTTCCAATAAGTTTTTCGCCTATCCCGCCCACGCACTGAGGGTTTATCAGGCCATCTAAGGGTTTATCAGGCTACTTGTGATCTTAGTTTATACCCGCGAATGGGTTTATCCGGCCATTTTTACCGCTGGAAGGGAACCTGCATTTATTGGGCTCCGTGTGAAAGAAACAAATAGTGGCAGCCTTATGAGGCCACCTTGTTTTACACATTTTCCAGTTATTTCGCCTACGCGTTTATCAGGCCAATTTTGGAACGCGAAAGTGGCCTGATGAACCCCCAGGCGGTGTATAACAATTTTCTACTACCAAGAGAACAAAATCAAACATCACTGGCACCGAGTTTCCTATGACCGCAGTCAGAGAATTTTTACTTTCATTTTAAAAAGACATTATTTTTATTTCCGGCACTGTTTTTAAACTTAAAAGTCAAATTATAACAAATGTTGGACAATGGTCCATTGCCAATAGATATCATTGAGCGGCCGTCTTGTAAAAGTGATATTTTAAAAATAAACTTTGCATAACGGGGGAAGCTGTCTTCCAGAGAGTGCTCATCACAAAATTATAAAATATTTTTCAATGTATTAGAAATTTTAATTTATTGATTGATATCCGAATGAACATGAAATTGCGACCAAAACCAGTTCTTTATTTGGGAACATCCCACTTGTTTCCGCAATCTTCTCCCAATCTATATAACCATTGTGTACGCTAAGTGGTTATTCGATGTTTAACTGTCTTGCTGCGCCGCGGTTACCGGTGCCCCTCAGGCACCGGTCTGCGTTGGGGCTCAGTGCCGCATGTCGCGCGCCCCGGTAGTTAGCCTTTTGGCTAATCGGGCCTCACTCTTCTTCAGGGGCTCCGACCCAAAATATACATATAATAAGACTAGAGATTTCATAGCCTTAAAGTGGTAACTGAAGTGGAATTCGAACCCACGCCCCCGAAAAGATTGGATAAAAGGAATATCACACACGCTAATCAATTAAGTTCCACCAAACTAAGAGTACGATTACCGCTATAAAAATAAATTTTAAAATGAATGGACACTGACTCGGAACCTATCCTTAAACAAAATTTAAAATTATGTTCCATGAGGGAACACAAACCTTGGAACGGATAGATCCCAAGTCCATTTCTGGAATAAACGTGGGAAGAACAAAACAACCACGATTGTTGATAAATATTAATTAAACTGTCAACTATACCTGCAGTTAAAACACGAACAAAATTGCGTTAAAACATTTTATTCGAGCAACTTAAATACAAAACCCCTTGCAAATGTTTGGTGTACAGTTCATCATAACAAACAACCCAATGGATGGAATAACTCACTGGATAGACAGTACAAATTCGGTTATTACATCCAAAAATAATTATAATCGCAAAAGCTTGCAAGCATTTTTCATTTTTTTACATCCCTCAACTTTCTTAATTAAGTAAATTTTAGGATTCGCAAGATCATGCATCCTTTTCCGGAACCCTATAACCACAACCACACTAAAGAAAGGGGAGGGATCCATGATTCTTCTGCTATTTAATTAAATCTCTTATTATAATTCGNCAATGGATGGAATAACTCACTGGATAGACAGTACAAATTCGGTTATTACATCCAAAAATAATTATAATCCCAAAAGCTTGCAAGCCTTTTTCATTTTTTTACATCCCCCAACTTTCTTAATTAAGTAAATCTTAGGATTCTTAAGATCATGCATCCTTTCTCGGAACCACAACCACACTAAAGAAAGGGGAGGGATCCATGATTCTTCTGCTATTTAATTAAATCTCTTATTATAATTCGTCCCACGAAAAGCCAAGACCGCTCGCCAACGATTAAAGATAAAGTAAAATTAAAAAAGAAAAGCCCTAATAACCCACATTCTTGAATATGTTCAACTTACTTACATATTAAGAAATAAAAAGGGCTACATCCCAGAAAAACAGGGAGGAATGCGCCGGAGGGGTTAAGCCCCTCAGGCAGCGGTCTGCGTTGGGGCTCAGTGCCCGAGCGCTCCGCATGTCGCGCCCCCGATAGTTAGCCTTTTGGCTAATCGGGCCTCACTTTTCTTCAGAGGCTCCGCCCCAAAATATACATATAATAAGACTAGAGATTTCATAGCCTAAAATTGCATTTTTGTGCAATTAAACTTCCATGTTCTCATAGTTTGAAAATTATGTTTTCGTCTTAGAGCGCGCTCGAGCGGAACTATAATCTGATCTTTCAAACCATCAAATACATTTAAACTTATATCACAATATTTTTAAAATATGGCCGTTTATGCGAACACGGACAAGAAAAAATGAAAACAATTTCAGACGTTTACGTAAAAATGGTAGATAATTATAATAAACATGATAAATATCAAAAATGCGTACGTTTCTTAAGATCAATTTGGTACCTTACTCAACTTCATAACTTCCCAAATCTGAAACTGCACTTTCTCAACGTGTAAAACGCATGTTAAAAAACGCTGAAAATTGCTCACGATTGTCACTGTGTATTTTAATCAACCCGCCACGCGTTAACGCATGTTTCAGTTGGCTTTTTTTTAATCAAATTTTGACTGGAAAGTGAAGAATTTGGGCACACTGTGACCTCGATTTATAAGTAAATAAGAACTCATGCTTAAACTAATCTATGTGCCGCTTAAAGCCTGCATACGGGTTAACAAGAATGATAAGATTACGAGAGGTAACGGTGCGGTCATCCAATGCATTTACTATTAATCATTGTAATACAATACGTCATGATAACTTGATGCGTTCAGTGATCAAGATTGCTGCGGTTGCCCAAAAACGGATCTGTGGCATTCGTACTGTTATTTTTGCAATTGAACACAACCACAAAAAGTTTTGATCAGATAACTCACAGAATAATTCTAAACAAAGATTAGTGAAAGCGGAACTGAATTGACTAATATCAAAATTTTTAATGAAATAATTAATGTGACCAGAGTTTCCTCATAATGAGCTTCCTCACAATTTTTGGGCTGTGGTAATAGTTATGATCGGTACGTTTTTAAAAAGTGCCATCAAATTCAGTGAATAAAAGTTTGAGCCTATTAGATGAAAAAACTGAAAATTCGCCACGACGATCCTGAGTTTGGCGAACGTGCCAAATTTTACCGTACACTAACACCGCAAATTATTCACTAAATTTATTCCCTATCAAGTGTGTAATATATTATATATTGACATGTATAATTTTAGAATTTGAATACCGTATGGGGACGCTCAGACTGCAAAGCTTTGAGCTATTTTCCTGATTTGTAACGCTATTCTTGCGTCACGGTTGCAGTCTGAGCGTCACCATACGATAAGACTTTATAAATTATCACCAATAAGTAAAAAATTACCTTGTCTAGTAGTTATTCGTACATCGTTATTCATAGAATGAATTTCATACATCATGGGACATTTCTGTGACCTACATTTTGCGGTAAATGAACTTTTTTTACTTAAATCAAAATAATAAAATATGCCTGAGTTACGCTAGCAAGACTCATCGAAAACTGTTTCCATAATTCAATTGAAGGTTATGTCAACATAGATTTCACAAAAAACTTGGGTTATCAATTTTTTTTTCAGCAAATGTTGGAAAAAAATTTTCCGGAAATGTAGTTGATCTCCTCCGTCAACGAACTAACAGAAGAAGAAACGAAATCGTGTTTAGTTCATAATTGATAAACATTCGATTCAATTAAAGAATAATTGGAAATAGAATTGTTTAATAGTTGATGTTTCCGTAACAATTGACAAGATTTAAAAAAAAGTCTTAGGGTGGACAAAATACAAATTTACATCAAGCTTTAGTGAGACAATCGAAGAGTTTTTAATACGAGTACAGCAGGAAAAACATGTACACTCCCCCTCATGATAAGGGCCACTTTGGCCCGCTTTCTCATAATAAGGGCCACCATTCCTCATAATAAGGGCCACCCCATAATAAGGGCCACTTTTTCAGGAGACAAAAGTGGCCCTTATCATGAGGGGGGAGTGTATGCCATAACTTGGTATAAAAATTTGCGGCACAACGTTACGTCATTTCCACTTAATTTTTCCGAGTTAAAATACGCCCGGGTCTGATCTTCTCCAGTAGTTTAGACAAAATGTTCAGCAATCTTTTGCCATACTTTTCTTTGAAAAAAAAATCATACGGTGTGCCGATTAGCACAAGAACGAATTCAAGTACTTGTAGCACAAGTTGGATACCGTGGGAAATGAATAAAGTTCAGAAATTCGGCAGTAGTCAATAAAAAGTGCCAGATTAATAAAAAACGTTTTGCTAGCAAACGTGGTCAACAATTCTTGGAGGTTCCGTGAAATTTCAAAATCCAATGATGTAAAAAGCGTTGTTATTTTACTATGAAAGGTGACGATTAATCGCGATTAAGGACGTTCCGAATAACTGTGTTGGCCCTTTAGGGCGTCAGATACCTGTGCAGGGGCTAACGGTTGGCCCGGCCAACTTGGCCGCCAAAATGCCGGATAACTGAGCAGAGTGTTATTATCTAAAAAGATCATGGAGTGCCCGATAATATGAACATACCTTCAGTTTTCGGTTTTAAAATGAACATTCATATTTACTATTCATATTTACTTTTTGCTTTATAATTTATCCCTCTATGTTGATCTTAACTGTCACAAAATATCGTAAATATCGTGTATAGAGTCTTTATCTAAGATAGCTACTATCAAAAAACCGTTTTAGATACTAACGTATTAGATACTAACGTTCTAATTCGTACCCTTCGTTTTATGTTCAAAATATACAAAAATTTCCCGAATAAAAAGTGCCGGTTATGTTAGTTGCTGACTTCTAAACATGTTAACCAGAAATCACGCACCGTGTGCAGATATGCGCAAATCAACATATTTTACAACTTCTGTTCACGGAATCGGACTAAAATAGTTGTATTCACAATTAATTGACGTTTATTTTTAAGTAAAAATAACGTTTGTGTATACTGTTCGGACTGTAATTGCCATTTATTTAATGTTGAACAAGAAAAAAACCAATCAACCAACATTTCTCAAAATAGCGTTTTGGTGGCTCCTTGGCAAAAATATTGTCATTTTCCCGCATCGTATATACAGTTAGTGTAGTAACGAAGTGACTAAAATCGTTTCCGATTTTTTGTCAAAAACTGTCACTTCGTTCCGTCACTTTTGCCCCTTTTAAACCAATTTTAGCCCAAAAAACTCCAAAAAGTGTCACTTCGTTACGTGTCAACTCGTTACTACACCAACTGTATTTCCTTTTTGTCGAACAAAAAGCTTAAAAAATTGGGTGATAGATCTAGCTCTACCTAATGTACTCAAAAATTGATTTACATATGAATTTCCGAGAGGCAAAATTTGATTATCTATTATTTATGTAAAAAAATCAATTTACTTAATACCTAAACATCTCCTTCAATTTAACTGTCGTGCGCCATGTGGGCCAGATCTGGCCCATCAGCGCTTTTATTCAGTATTATTCGCTAACGGGTAACGTTAGAGTAAAACGGCCAACGGATTATGAATTAAGCACCGAATTCACGTTTTTTTTNATTCATAATTCGTTAAAATTATCAAAATCGGCACAGTAGTTTTGATGTAATGATGAAACGCAAGTGGACCATATTTGGCCCATATGGCGCACGACGGTTACAATTTCATGGTGGCGCAGGACAGTTAAGCATAACTTAAATTCAATTTACTTTAAAATTTACTTCAATTTACTTTAAGTTGTTTGTCTTTTCAACCTACACACTACCTTATTCGATTATAAAAAAATCAATTAATTACCGGGTTGTGTTTATCTGTTTCAAAGTTATCTAACTTGGGTAGGTGTTGTACGTTATGAAATAGGAAATTAGCTCTTCAACAATCACAAGTCCGGATATAAAATCTTAGATAGACTTACTCACACTGTATAATATCAAACTTAGAAACATGTCCCGGTATTATTAAGCTTTGAACGTGCATAATTTATACAGTATAAGCAAATTGCTGTAGTTCACTACAAATACTTTAATCTAACTAAACTCTCACATAAACAACGCACAGTTGGTGTGGTAACGAAGTGACAGTTCGGAACGAAGTGACACTTTTTTGGAGTTTTTTTTGGGCACAAATCGGCAAATGTGACGGAACTAAGTGACAATTCGGAACGAGGTGACAGTTTTTGACAAAAAATCGGAAAAGAAAGTGTCACTTCGTTACAACATCAACTGTATACAAATATTTCCATCATTGGACCGGTATTACCAAATGGAATCCAAATAAGATTGAGTAATACAGCTTTAGGACAAGTACAACTTTAAGAAACGGGTAATTAAACTAATAATTTATTTAGTTTGCTTTTAAATCTTAAACAGCAAAATATGAAAATGTATTTTTAACATTTTAATTATTCTAATTGAGCTTTAAAAACACAAAAGGCGCATATTTTTTTTTGTTCGTCAAATTCCCTAATTCTGATTTCAAAACTCGGCTCTCCTTCCGGTTGCATCGTTCCTACCCTAGAAACATAAAAGTAGGCTATTGATATTATAGGGGGGCAATTGACTAATATCACTGGTACTTTTTTTTGTTGGATACTACATGATTTAATGAGCTTTGGATACAAAACAACGGCCGCGATCCAACAACAAAATAAGACGCACTGTTTTGCAACGAATTCCATCCAACATGTATTAAAAACAGTGGCCGTGTTCGAGGCGCCACATAAAACGTTTTTTTAATAATATTTAAGCGGCCCCATACGACCATAGCCGGTCATTAACTTACTCTGACTAGTAGACGTTTTTTTTTGCTCGATTTTTTTTTTCTTTTTTGATTTATATTTCGTACATTGAGAACGGAGCAAAGGGATTATGCTCTTATACTTGCTTCCTATCTTTGTGCAGAAGGGTGTAAAGGCCCAAGATGGCAGTGATGTTGCAGTTAATGTCAAGTTTGAACTACAATGGGACATGGACAATGTATGTTTTTTGATCAGCTTGTAAAGAAATAAACATATGTCAGATAATACGTCAGGTTTATTTGACCTGTTTATTCCAGATATTACGTTATGTCGACAGTGTTTTGTGACTTATTAAAAATATCAAAACAATACAATCCATACTACATTGTTACTCTAGTATTTTTGTAGGAAAATCCACGCGGTGTCCCAATTCATTAGCAGGTCAACTGTATATTTTTGGTGAATTGGGACACCGCGCGGATTTCGTTACAAAAAGACTAAAGTAACAATTTAGTAGGTTTTTTTATATAATATAATATAATAATATAATATTTATATAATATAATAGAATTTCTCAAACATTTTAAGACTAAAAATAGTAAAATACACTACAGTAGTGTGAGTTACTAATTGTAGAATTATTTTCTGAGAAGAGGCACATATCGCATGTCATAAATGCCCGTACTACAATTACATGCATTATAGAACTTATTATTATTATTATTCTACAAATTATGATTAGTCGGAATAAATATACTATTGAAGATGCCGACATCACGAAATATCTGAAAGATAATAAATCAAACATTTTCATAATTTTTTATTTAATTTTTTTTTTATTCTATACTGTAGATTAACCGATTATTTGAAATCATGGAGTAATAAATTAGATATATTTATAGCAATTACAGTACTTTGCGAATTTTTCATAGAATTTGATCAGAAAAAAATTTTGTTCTTTTGGAAAAATTATTTACGAGTTTTTACCTTGCATGGTTTAGAACTGTGGACCACGTCCGAGCGGTCCGATGTACCCAGCTCCGCCAGATAATGTGGATGATTCGCCAGGTAGTCCTACGCCTCAATGTGATATCGCTAAAAATGGCGAATACATTTTTGATTATGAATGTACTGCCCCATGTCAGGAACGAGTTAAAATAGGCATAGTATTAATTGTGAGAGAGCCATGTGTTGAACGGTGTTGAATGGCACATTTGTTTTTTTTTCAAGGTTCCTATTTAGGTTTTGGAATACATTTGTTTCATTAAAGAACTACTAATTTTATGAAAAATTTGTGAATCCGATAGTTTTTTCAGTAATTTTAACTCTCAAGGGTCCCAAGTAGCATATGATCCGTAGGGGGATAATTAGGGACCAAACGCCCTGGCGGCTATATTTAATTAATTAATTATTATTTAAGCCCCAAAAATTCTACAAAAACATTTCGTTCCATGTTATAAATTACCCCTCATAAAATGTGACGAGACCCGTTTTCAGCGATTTTCAATTAAGCCCGGTTTACAATCATTTTTGGTCCATTTAACGTGTTTGGTCCAAATTTGGCCCATTGTCCCCCTGGGAGTTAAGCATTGTCAAAAAAATAAAAATTTGTGGAAATAGAAACAATACTATAGTATTTTTGCGAAATAATTCCTATCTTGTCTGAAATACTTTTTTATTTGCCAACAAATAACGAATCAATTATTTAAAACTCGGTTGAAAAGATGGATAATAGCAAAACTGTTACGCTGAAGTGTAATTGTCTCTTCTTTATATTTTCGGTTAAACAAGTTGTACCATGTAAGTGGGAATGGGTTGACGATGAGCAATGTCCAGAACTACTATCTTCATCATCTCAGGTAAATATTATGTAACAGCAGGTGTCCCCTTATGTTTCACCCCTGGAAAAATTTTCCAGTTTATCAATCCACACACTATGCCTTTATTGCTTAGTTATCAATTTTATAAACTTTGATAACATAAAAATTGAATCAAAAAATTAGGAATGAAACTTTACGATTGATTAAAAATTTATAATAAACTGTTCATCAATTGTAAAGTTTCCTTCCTAATTTTTTGATTCACTTTTTATGTTTGTTCATTATCATTCAATTTTCCGCTGTATTTATCTTTTTTTTTTAAATTTGCCTATGAAAGTTAACTCCCAAGGGTCCCAAGTGGCATATAATCCTTAGGGGGACATTGGTCCAAATTTGGACCAAACGCCCTAGCGGCTATGTTAAGCTTTATATCCAAGAGAACGATGAGGTTTCCAGGGTAATTGACCACGACGAATTCGATGGGAACCATATAAAAGTTCTCAGACGTCTCCATAAGACTATAGGAAGATTTATAAGAAAACCCTGTAAATAGGGCAACTTTTCAAGCAGCAAATTTTGACGTACAACGAAAGAGTATAAAAAATCGCTGAAACATGTGTCGACTCATTTTTTGAGAGCTTTTTTTTGACCGTTTTTTTTTTGTGAGTTCCCTTATGGGAAATACCCCATATGGGTATATTATNACCATGACAGTTAATATAAGTAGCGCGAACGTTACGGCCAGTTATTCGAGATAGTACTGAAAAGTATAAACAAGTAATGATCCGTTCACCACCTCTGTTACGATGATATTTCATTAATCTTCTAATTAAGTACGACTGGGAATGTGATCCAAGAGAAGGATCATGTGGATCTGGACAATATCCGATCGAAGATGAACCAATCGATTTGAACTATAATGAGGAAGAGTTGGATGACCTTGCTCGTGTTCTTAATGGTGACCAAGAAATGACAACTACAATCGAAATACCAACAACGACAACATCGGCGAAAACAACAACCACTACTGTGACAAAAACTGTTGCCACCCTCGCCTCAACCCCATTGCCAACACCGATCAATATCGAAAAACTTCAATCTGAACTCATGTCAATGAAGCAACAACAGCAAATGATGATGCAAGGGCAAATGATGGATGGTTCTTGGGGAGGCGAACAAAGTGGGTTTTATTCGCCGCCCGGTTTTTCGATGCAAAACAGTCCAAATTTTCCAGTAAACATTAATCACACTCCAAATATTGTCATTAGCCCGGTTTTCACACAACAACTCGGGGATGTCGGCGCGAGCTTTAGTCATAATATGCCAGTTTTGGGTGCGAAAAAAAAAATAGGAAAATATTAGTCAAAGAAGACCTTTTAGGGATTTTTAAAAAATTAAATTATAATGAAAAATTGACAAATATACCGGTACATAAGATAGTTTAAAGTTTAAACCCTAAACTTAAACTCTAAACCATAATTTATGGTCCATAAAGCAAGTGATTTACTGTAAATCACGTGTTTTAATTTAAATCAATTACATTTCAGAGGTATATATTTTTTGTCTTTAACAATTAAAATAACTCTAGTAGATTATGAGCCCTAAAATTCAATAAATTTTCACCCACTTCCAGATTCAAATTATAATCAAAACCAATATCAAAATCAGATGCTGGTTGATCATAGTGGAGGTTATTCTCTCGACTTGAATACTTATCAACCTGAATCCGTGGCTGCAAATGTCGCACCGAAAATGGACGATTTGATATCACCCGAAATTGAGGAAAAGATTCAACTGATCAAATCTATGCTAAAGGATCGTATGAGCGAAAAACCTTACTAATGTTTGGAATTATTTTTCATAAATTTCGCTAAATATTATAGACAGGATGCGCCATTAACCGACCACCACTTAACCGGCCAAAAACCCGTTAACTGGCCACTTTTGCACCACATTTTTTCAGAGATAACATTATTTAACGACTACGCATTGACCCGTTAATCGGCCAGTTAAAAAAAACTTTATTCAAGAGCGATATTCACATTTTTTTAAATCATGTATGTCCAAGCCCACAGGCTATCAATGACGTAAAATACGTTCCAAACGCGGGGGTTTTATCTGAAGTTATTTAAAGTTTTATCTTGAAGTATTTAGGATTCCTAACGCACGTTTCTTACTCCATAGATATTGTGTGTTTTTTAACCAAAAATGCTCATTCGAAATGAAGATTTCCGATAAAACGCCGGATAATGACATGAAAGGTCATCAAAACACTGTTCTTATGAATCACCTGCCACGTGAGGACAGCTTTCAACGAAAACGTGATGACTTCCACCAGGATCGAACCGATTTTCTAGGTTTTAATTCATTTTATTTTTTTTTATACATGTAATATGTAAATTTATAATGTATTTAAAACAATTTATAATACAAAATAACAATCTAACTCGTGGATTTAGCTCAAAAAAAAACTGAATTTTGGAGACTTATAGGAGACTTATAGGAACTTAAATAGGATTAACTTAAACTCCGTGTTGGCAAATAAAAACTTTTGACGAGTCTTGCCCGTTTAACCAGTGAATATTGGTTGATGTATGATATATTTTGTGATATTTCAGGTGAACTAGCCCAGCTACACATGATGTTGGATGAGCAAATGCAAGATGAGGAGCATTCAACCTTTCCGCCCGAATCCCGTCGACGACGCCACCATCGAACCGATTATGGCCGAAGTCTTCTCGAAAACGAAGCGGATTATGAAATTTTTGACCCTGTNTCCGGAAAACATCACGAAAGACCACTCAACCGCAAAACGCGAAATGAAGCGACCATGAAGCAAAACAAGGAACACTCACGAATGACGGAAATTCAAGAAAGAATCCTGGAACGGCGTGAAAGGCGAAAAGAACTAAAACAACACATTAAAGATACAATGAAGTTCTAAAATTATAATTTTTTATATGAACGTTCATGAATGAGTCAATTACCCGGTTATATCTAAAATTGGATAAGTGCAGGGATAAGTGCGACATATGCATTTTGCCCAAAAAAAACAGTTTCTGAAAAATGAAACTACGTGGTAAAGAGTTTTAAAGGAAACAACACAAATTTTGAATTGAATAAATGATGCCGACCAACCAAAAACGCAACAAGACTAAAAAATTGTATTTGTAAAATTGTATTTGTAACTATCGAATATAATATAGTTTAATAATTAAACTTTTGTTAAATTCTACGAATCATCTTATAAATGACAGACGGCTAAAATAGGCCTAATTTTCTATTTGTCGCGCTTCGTGGCGGTTAAAAAATATTTCAACCATTTCGATTATCTAACTTGAGATTTTGACCATTTATTTTGTATCTTTGTACATCCTACGACAAATTGTATAAATCACTGCCACTAATCATTTTACAAAAATCGAAGAAAAAATAACTTAATACTTCAATTCTGTAACTTGTTTTATTCTTACTTAGTCAGAGTTAATACCTTACATTCTGCAACGACAAAATTTAATGAACTGACATTAGTTTTGATCATGCTCTTCAATCTTCTAATTCTACCTTTAACTACCTGAATGATATTCAACAAAATAAACATTCAATTAAACTAATCTTGTTTTGATTTAATTTCCAAAGAAGTAACCCTATTTACGGTTAACGGAACTTTTTGTTTAGGTTTATCTGGTTTATTACTTTCCATAAAAATAGTCAACTTAATACAAGCAGAACACAGAAAGAATTGCGGTAAATTCACATGCGTTAAAAATAGCATTCAGCGGGGAAGGCATTATGACAGCCTACCAACCTGAAACCAGGTGGTACTGGTATGGGTAACGAGTTTGTCAGCGAGCTGAACGGGACTCGTGGTATATTAATTTATGATACTGGTCAATATACGACGAGTCCCGTTCAGTTCGGTGACAAACTCGTTACCCACACCAGCATCACCGCAAGTTTATCGTGAAAAAACATTAAATTGAGCAAATGATTGTTAACAGCATTGTAGAAACAACGACATAATCCATTTCCAGTCATAAAACTCCATTTTCCGCAAATAATCTTCAAACTAAAGGATCCTCATCTCTCAGTAAAACACATTTTAAACTTCCCGATCAAAAAAGCTTTTCGTTTCAGGTACTCCATTTTACGCATCATGCCCTATCGCCCCATGCTAAGCCGCACCAACATTAAATTGGTTCGATGTATATACAAATCCGGATTCACTGACCTCGCCGCACATTCTCCAACAGACCACCACCAAAACCATGATACAGGTAAACTTATATAATATAACTTATATCATTACCGAAATACCACTTAATAAAGTGACTCACGACTGATGATTTAAAGTGTTCTAAAATGAATGTTATAAACAATATGCTTTTGGATTAGTATAATATTAAAAATAAGCGGTTTTTGAAAATATCGTTTAATGTAATCAAAAGCACCGTAATTTATTCAAGTTATTTTTATTTTATTAATTTATATACTAGTAGATATTCAGTGGGTTACAGAAAATCCTAGAAAAAACAAAGTTAACAAAAAATTATAACGTTTGAAAGGCGAAAAGGGCACAAAATGATAGCGGCACATTTGTTGCTATTTTCGCCTTTCAAACATGCATGTGTTAAACAGTTTAAACTTAAACAGTTAAACATAAACTGGCGGAAACGGTATGTATAACGATTTGTAACAGCCGAGAAATAATAATTAAAGAACGGCAGTGATTTAAATCACTATAGTTAACCTTTTTGCTCTGTTAGACTGAGAAAACAGAGTGGGCTTTAGCGTGTATCTGCCTCCATCACTATAAGACTTTAAAGATCAAGTCGATACCGGCCGTGA
>SCLG01000027.1:380120-390136 GCA_004367875.1 Oikopleura albicans
GAATCCGATAAAAATATGGATACAATTATGAATGAACCCATAGCTCGGATACGTCGCGAGCACTACGGCAACTATCGGTCAATTTCTGACCAAAGTCTTCAAGACGCCCTGGATTATGATTACCTACTAGAGAATATGCTGGAAGATGAGTTAGCGACACTCAATACAAATCATCATACTTTTTTGCCAAAATATAATAGATTTGATTATAATAGGGATAACAATCGGAATAGTTTCTTGGGAGAGAGAGCCAAAAGGCGAGAAGAAAAACGGATGATGATTAAAAAATTTAGAGAATCCCTCAATTTATGAAATTTTTGACAGTTAAAATCCGTTATAAATAATTAAATGTTTTACAAAGTCTTATGTCCTGTTATGGAATATTTGTAAAAGTGTTCTGTAATAATTTCATGTAAGGGAATATTTTCAAAGAGTAATTGTTTTTCGTAATGTGCAATCCAAAGTAAATATTAATTCTTAAAAATGAATTAATAGATTAATTAACAAACATTTGACCCCTAGATCGGCTTAAAATTCTGATGTAGAGCCAACCCGACCACTAAGAAAGCGTTTAGCTCCGTTGAGCTTACTAACTGAGAGTTCTAAATATTTGTCAGCCTAAAAAAGAACAAATGTTACAGTCAATGTGAGATATCTATGGAGAGATAGGCTATGTCACATAGCCTATGTGAGAGAAAGTTTAAAACAAACTGACCAAAACTTTTAATTTATTATGAAAAAATGATAATGACCTAAATTACTTGATAAATTACAATCTAAAGTTGAATAATTAGCGTCATTTGATATGGGTCAGAGATGCCAAAGTTCTGCTCTAAATTTCAGAACAGAACGGAACAGAACAGAACGCTCGTTCTATTTTGTGATAGTTCTCAAACTTTAGTGATGACAATAGAACGTTCTGTTCATGTAATAGAATTTTTTGCGCGCAAAAAATGTTCTATTTTCAGAGAACGTTCTATTTTAGAGAACCTTCGTTCGTTCTAACGTTCTAAATGGCCGTTCTAAATGGCCGTTATGTTCTGTCTTGTGATGAAAAAATGGCCAAGAACGGTTTTCGTACGTTCTTTTGTTCTATTGACGTTCTGTTCTCAAGTTCTTCAGTTCTGTCAAAAAACAGAAGCCGATTTAGGGGGTCATATGATATGGCCCATATCCCACGTTTAGGAAAATGGCGTCTTTAAGTCCGTGAAATGAACAAACAAACGGGTCGAATATGTGAGTATATGTTAATATTGATAATTTTCCTACATGCCGATGACTGCCACAAAAATTCAACTACTCACCAATAAAGAAAGTGCCCAGAGATGTCTACCTCAACCGACCAACAAACACAGCTAATTCCTTTATTTGCAGCAGACTGTACCCAAAAATATTGAGGTACTTGATATGTTTATCAATAACTTGAAAAGTTATTCAAAAAACAGAAAAAACTCTAAAATATGTAAATTTTCTTGCACATACTAATAAAACCGTATTATACGTTTAGACTGTAAACTTTCCACAGTTGTTTACTAATATGAACTGAAAAGATGAAACAGGGGTTCCTGAATTTTGGTCAATTCTCGATAAAAAAGGTCCTTGCCAAGGTCCTTGCAAGGACTCCTTGCATTTCTATAAATCGACATTATTGTTGTTTTTTGTCAAAATACTAGAATTAGAAACAAATAATAAGGATCTCAAATAGAGGTAGAAAGCGACTAGAAGCTCAACAGTATTAAGATGCATGATCTAACCTACGCGTTTTGATTCCCACCAATCATATCCCAGCTTTTTCACAAGCTTGCCCACCTCCTTCACAAACTTTTCAAACAAAAATGAAGATTTTTTTATATTACGAAATAAGTACATATTTTATGTTTAGCATCCTTATGAGGAAGTCTTGGTATATTTCCTTTTCTACAGAAGGTAAAATATGAATTGTTTCAGTTGAAAAAATGTATTATTATGGGCTATCATGTATGGCTTTAAGTCTTGCCAGTTCTTGAAATCCACTTGTGTTAAGAAGTTTATTGACATCAGTGAATTCAAGCACTTTAGAGTCTCATCTATTCCGGTGGTAACACCTATACGGTGAGCAGTTAAACGTACATCTTCCTATACTATACGTATACTACATAAGATAACATAAGGTTTTACTTTAACCTAAAGGTTTTTATTATCATACTTACACCAATGGTACCACCACTGACCACCCAGGACGACTTGAACTTGTGAAAAACTCAAAATAGAACCGTGAATAACATGAATACGGTTGGTGCTATGGATTTTATTTTTTAGATGAAAGCTTCCAATTAAAAAGACGCAAAGTATTATGAACAGTTTTACCTTACTTTGCACGATTCTTAAGTTATGCACGACTTCCAAATTGTGCACGATTTTTGGAAACCTAAATTCCACAATTTAAAGGTTGGGACTGTATATCAAACTCGTTGTGTTAAAACACATGATTTTTACTAGACGTTGTACTAACCACCAAAACGTAGTAGCAAAATCCATTAGTAAAATATGGCAGGCATCTCAGAAATTTTAGCAACCTTGGTGTAACGGCCAAAAAGTTCACAAACGCAAAAAAACGTGCATTATGACAATGAAAGCCACCAATATAGTGACCATTTATTACTATTTTACGAATTGTTCCAATTAAAATAACTGCAGTAATTATCTAATAATATTTATATTGAAAACCAGAAAAATACATTAGCGCGCACCTTTATCAGCTCGTTCCAAAAGTTAAACAGACAACAGATTTCAGGAATATTATATTTTAACATTTGTAGTTTTGTTTAACTCCAAATAATCAATCGGATAAAGCCGCTTGACATCATGCTACACATTTTTTTAATTATTTTATTTGCAAAAAATCAAAATAATATTACTACGGTATGAAGAAAAGACTGGTTAATTAATAACACGAAAATCAAAATAGTCCATTTTTATCACATTTTACCGTATGGGGACTCTCTGGCTCTGAGGCTTTGAGAAATTTTCCTATGATTTGTAACGCTATTATGACGTCACCCTCAGAGTCAGAGCGTCCCCATACGGTATGATTTCACGACAATACAATTATTTATAATACTGTAATGTTTTTTCCAAAGGTACAGTTTGTCAACAACCAGTGTTGGAAGCGTTGGGCGTGGGACAGTCCCGAATCCATTATGGGCTGCTCCCTTATAGACCAGGTTGCCTTATGGGCCGGGGCTCCGTTATGGGCCGCAATTTTTCAGTTTATGTTTCTTGGTATTTTTAAACAGTCGTACATAACTGATTTTTTCACCAATTAAATCTGTAAATTACATTATGTTATATAATTTATGTCTAAAAACTCGTTTTGAAGCAAAAAACACTAACATTAGAGAATATGTATTTTGTTTTGTCAAAAAGGGCAATGGGTCCCTTATGGGTCGCTTTTTGTAAGTTACTCGTCAGGAACAATTCAATTACATTACAGTACATCAATTACAATACAGTACACCACTCCTTGTGTAAACATGTAATGTACCGGATTCATGCGACTGCCAGACATTCGAAGACTGTCCTCCATGGTTTGTTTTGAAACTATGTAAAATTAATTTTTTTATAGGTTTGTGTACATTATTTACCAAATCATCATCTTTTGTAAATGAAAGTACGGCATAAGCAAACTCGACGAGTATTTATACTTTTATGGTTTCCGGAACGCTCCAACAAAATTAATCGAATTGCATTAGGCAATTGTAGTCATTTTTTTTTAATAAAAATTTTACTCGGGCAAGATCGGATTCGAATCGAACATTCTTTGAATTTGTAGGTACAAAACATTTTAACGGTCTGTTATGCCGTAAACTAATGGTAAACAAGGGGATAAATGTATGCGTTCATTGGAACATCAAATACGAATCAAAATTGTGTATGTAATGGCCGTGCTTGTTGACACGGACGAACTCTGTATCATCTTGTTTGTCTGAATTTGAATGAAGAAGTTTCAATCATGTTCCCAAAATCCGTAATAACTAGGGTGATAAAGCTTTTTATTATATTTACTTATATTTATTACCTATGGTGAAGTTGATGTTCAAAGTACTACTACTTGTAACATGGTTTTAAGCCGTCAGTCATAGCTCCTACACACGGCATGCCGTGTAGACTTTATTTTTAAAGCATTACATGTCAAAAAAGTCAATATTAAATTTAAGAAAAGTTAATGAACGAAATAAAATATAGGTTTATAGTGAAACATTAAAGGTTTGGTATTTTATTGGTCATACTGAGCCGGCACAATGTGATTCACACACATTCAATAGTGTATTTCGGTTGATCTCTGTTTTTAACACTTTTTACATAGATCAGATTGATACTGTAGAACACGAATATACCTTGAATTTATCACTACCGTGTTGTCCAGCAATGAATTAGCCAGAGATGAGCGCACTTTTTTAGGCCAAAACAATTGTTGAACCACACAATGCCCGAAAAATACGAACACATACCCCACACGAAAAAACAAGAAAATTTGATTTGTGGTTCCATGGTATGCAAGTAGCCATTACATAAAATGTATTATTATGTCAAAAAACTTGGTTCGCTATATTACATTTGTATGTTAATATAATTTTAGCATGGCGCCCTTCACCGAATTAAGCACAAAACTTATTCAAAATAAAATTAATCTTCTTGCGTTCTACAAAACAAAAATACAAACCGTTTCCTATAAAGGCTTTTTAATATTAGCACTAAAAATAGTATTTCATGTTATTTAAAGAAATGATTCCGGTTGGCATTTTCCGGCGGAATTAAACAATTTAACCTTTGAAATCAGTTAATTTCACGAATTTAAATTTGGATTTAACGAACATTAATTAATGTAATTTATTTTTTCCCGAATTGCGTACCGTTTACAATACTGATACGGTGATTCAAATCTAATGCATGACTTAAATGCAATTTAAATCCTATTAGCTTATGAAACAGAGACTATTGCAGAGACTATTGAGTGAATAACTTATGGTACATAATTTAACGGTTTTTTTTTTGTGAAAACTTAATAAATTGAGCTGTCTAAGACTGGGACCATTTTCTAAATTTATTCTTGATTTACGAAAGGGTGCTGTTGGGGCATATGTGTTGAATTATGGTTTTATTTTTATTCATAAGTTCTAGGTTTACAAAAAAAACTGTCCAAACGAAAAGCATATTGTGGAAAGGGCACATATTCTATCAATTTGAAAATGTCATGTACACATTTTCCCATCTTTCGGGAATAATTTCCCATTTTTGCACGCACCATAAGTTATGGTCCAGATTCTGGACTCCAGAACTACCTTTCACAGTGACCTGGAAATGAATCACAAAATCAAAAAACCGGAAGAATCAAGATTAGGCTCAATTTCACTGTAAAAGGTGAAAGGTATGGTGTGTGCACAAATGGGAAATGATTCCCGAGAGTTGGGAAAATGCGTACATGGTATTTTAAAATTGATACAAAAATTGATAGTTTTCACAATAAGATTTTCGTTTGGACAGTTTTTTGTAAACCTATCGACCCTACCAAAAGATATCGGATATTTTCTCTTCTATGACGAGCTTCCTGCGAACGGAACTACCATGAGAATTATCCCATGGTACATTTAAACATTCATAGTACGGTAGTGCATATAGTTATTTTCTGATTTTATCAGTTGAATTTTCTACCTCTGGGCAAGCGAGACTAAAGATTATATCTTTCATACTGGAGCATACTATACTACTCTTACGTATAATATTTTCTATATGAATCTGATTATGCACACACCATCTTTCTTGGCTGTCGCCAGGTTTAATACATCGAGATCTAAGAATAGTAATAAAGACATTAAAAGTTTTCGTAGTTTTTTTTTTGACAAAATAATGCAAATATCTTTACTGTTTTTAATCACTAAAGTGTACATTTCCACTCAAGGGATCAATTTAGAGCTTGGTATGTTTGTACTCTAAAGAGTTTTGTAAAATAAGTTATAATTCATAATTTATTAATAATTTTCTAGTAATTAATAATTTATAATTAATTTATTAATAATTCATTGATGATTTATTAATAACTCATTAATAATTTATTAATGATTTATAATTTATAATCAACACAATTCATTAAAACGAACACGATATGTCATACTTTGTGACTCATAATCACGTCGGTTTCAATTGATTCACACATTTTTACAAATATGGGGGGTTTCTGATTTTGTTCAACAAATTTACTTTTCAGTATACGAGGTATACGATATCTATATTGGGACTGCCCGAACCTTAGCAAATGCAATTTCATTTTGTGATTCAATTAATAAACAACTTCCCGTTTTGAACAATAATGAAACCGATGCCCGTCTGTTTCAACAAAGTGAGTTTTAAAAAGGTTTATACAGTCCCGGCTTTCAAATTGTGCACCCTCAAATTGTGCACGACTGCCAAATTGTGCACTTTTTCAGGAAAATTTACGTGACTGCCAAATTGTGCACGTTTTTCAGACCGATGTTTTTGCAAACGAACTTCAAATTGTGCACATTTTCCAGACCAATGTTTCACAACACGACTTTAAAAGTGTGCATTTTTTTTCATTTTTTGGCCTATCAGACAAACTAATATCNATAGACGTTCTGAACCTTGCATTGAAAATCGGAAGGAAAATAGGCCTGGGGAATTCAATGAACTTCAATTTAAGCCAAAAAAAAACAAAAAAAAATTTGATTAAGGCACTCAAAAAGGGTGGGAAAATATGGCCTTTTACGAGGCCTTATGAGTCATTTATCACGTGATCCGTTGAACTTGGCGCAAAACTGACTAAAATCTCTAAAATTTACTTTTCGATTCTGAGTCGAATGGCATTAACAGTTTTTTTTCGATTTTATGAGCCAACCATTCCTTATTTTTTTCTCTCTTATTTGTCCAGCTCAGGGAAAACACAAGTAGGAAAATGGCCGGATAAACCCATTTGCCAGAATAAACTAAATGAACAAGTGGCCGGATAAACCCTCACCCGGCCGGATAAACCCTCAGTGCGTGGGCGGGATTGGCGAAAAACTTTTGGGAAAAAAAGTGACCGGATAAGCGCACGAGCGGGCAAAGTGGCCGGATAAGGGGGGCCTTATAAACCCTTAAGAGGTGTATTATATTACATAATCTAGGAAAATGGGTTGATATGTACACAAATCAACTGGCGGACGACATACCATGGGAATACGGATTTGAGGCTCAACTATTTTTAGATAAATAGGAGTAACAAAAACTAAGTACAAATTAAGTGTGCTTCTCCCAAGTGCGTTTTGGGTTTCACGAAAATAATAAAAAACTGAAACATTAGAGCAAAACTTTAAAGCGCAATAAGTAGCCGGCGAAACATTAGGGTTCTTACTGACATTTCTTGTAAATTTTCATAAATTTTGTACTTTTTCATACATTCTAGGGAATTTATTTCTTAAATACGACTTTAAATTATTATACTATAACTATTCTCAGTGAATTTCACACTCTGTTTACTTAATAATAGTCACCTAGTAGTAGTACCCAACAGGTCAATAAAATTGTAACCTCAAAAAAGTTTTCCAATCACCATGAATGAAACGATCATCATCGATAGGCCCCACATAAGTCCGCCATATGTGACTGTTGTCAAGTGGCACGCAAAGACAACAGCAAAGGTAAATAACAATGCTCTTTTTTTATAAAAAATAATCATAATCCACAGTTTATGTGCATGTCGGATGAAATCGAAACCTGGAAAAATCCCTCACTGCGGGGCAAGTTTACTTGTGAAGTTGTCGTTGGGAAAACCGTTTGTTACCATCTGGTTGATGAATACATGCGATTTTCAAATGCAGAGGAATTCTGATAAGCATTTGAATATATATAAATGTATAGATTCGACCTATAGACTATAGTTAGGGTGGCCGCCTGGGATAATATTCGTGCTGAAAAAAATTAGGACCTAACCCATTTTTCGATTGTAACATTTTTTGCTCATATTATCACGGTTTATTTCTTAATGAGTACAATTTGGAGAAATGCTTGAATACCAAGTCCTTAAACTCGACGTTACCAACAATCATAACTAAACTCGACCAGGAACGATACTTGAAAATAGCCCGAAAAATATGGTACAGCGAGTTTCAATCACACACAGTTGTAAATTGTACACATTCAAATTGCCAGAGAACGAACCTCATTAGAGCCACTCCAAGCCAATGGATATATGCAGACATTGGTACGTATCATGGATGCGCCGTTATGTTTCACACAGGCCAAAAAATCGCCAAAAATAACATCCAAAGACAACTTTGTTTTTCTGACCCATCAAAAGTAGTACTTATTATTATACAGTTAAACAGAAAAAAATGAATCATACATAGGGTTTAACATACCGGTATAAAAATATCGGTATGTTATTATGCATTATGCGGAAAAATAATTTAAAAAAACTGAAACATAACAACACTAGCGGGAAGCAGATAAAGATAACAGCACATATATAATATCATATTTATATTGTATAATGTGTATATAATATTAGTTGGCGAAAATCCTATATAATATATATATATAATAATTTATAAGTGCACGCTTTAAGTGATCGCGTTTAGATAAGTCAGTTTACAAATATCTGATGGCTAATTTTTCGGC
Organism: Oikopleura albicans; assembly: GCA_004367875.1. Lineage (NCBI taxonomy): Eukaryota > Metazoa > Chordata > Appendicularia > Copelata > Oikopleuridae > Oikopleura > Oikopleura albicans. The sequence continues at coordinate 388,773 of SCLG01000027.1, forward strand.
TTTCGCTTAATAAGCGTCACTTATAAGTGGGTAACCCACGAATGTAATTACTCTACAAAAAAAAAGTTACACACTTACTGTATTTTTAACAGAATGGTTACATTTTTTATTTAATATTTTTAGATTTCCAACAATCAATGGAAGTAGTTTCCGGCAATTCTACAAAGGTAAGAAACCGCGCATCACTTATCAAAAGATGACCAACAGGCTATCAGTCCTAGCAGAAAATACTTTTCAAATAGATTTTATGTTTTTATATTAACGGTGGTACTTATGTTGATTTATCTCGGCTAAAAACGGACTCGGGTTTTGCCTTGTATCCCTGACGGATCGTCGTACGGTTTTTGGGTAGCTAGCTACCCACATTTTTCAAAAAATCATACCGTTCGCGGTATTTCATGAATGATTTGCGTTATTTTATTTTGAAGCCCTATTATTCTTCATTCACTTTATGTAAAAGATACATTCAACAAAAAAAATAATGTAACCCCTGTGCTCCATGAGCGCAAACGTGCCGACGATTTGGACCAAATAATTTTCTTAAATAAATTTATGTCAAAAAAATTTTTTTTTTCAAAAAAGGATTACATGTAGCCAAAAGTGTTCGCACTGGGGAACTTTATCGGCGCGAAACAAGCGTATGAACGGTACTTTGTAATACACAGCACAAAAATAGGCACGAAAGTGGGTAGCTAGCTACCCCAAAACTGTACCACATTTAGGGTTTCTGCGTATAAAGCAGTACAATTTTATATTCCAGCTTATTCTAGGATGTACACTCTGATTTTGGCGAACACAGAAAATGGCTAAACTTAAAACATCGCTTATAATAACTGAATCAATCATTTATTTAATTGTTTATCAAAATTGAAAGTTCTTGATTTTTCGGACGGGACCGTCGAAATCTGGATAATGTGTTTCCTGAAAAGGCCTTTAAAGGGTCATATGACAGTTTTTACATGGTGTCAAACCTAGATTGTTACATTTTTGCTGCTTTATGTAAGCCTAAATATATAAGTATATAAGTTTAGTATGAAACATACTGTATGTATGACAGTGCTTTTGGAACAAACAAGTATATTCATATTTACTTACTATAGTATCACAGGTTTCTTATGTAATCTTTAACTCGTTATTGATCACTGGATATGAAACTCTCCTTAGCTCAGGAGTGACATTATCAAACAAAAAAAAACTCGTGCATTTTTCTGAAAGGGTTAAAAGTTTTACTTGAACTCAACCAATAATCTTTATTTTCAACTTAAAGACTGCGCTAAACCAATCTGACTTTGATCATAATGATCTCATCTCTCTGACAGAAATCAAACGATATGTTTATTCGTACTGCACAATAATTGAACGTA
>SCLG01000027.1:410036-426895 GCA_004367875.1 Oikopleura albicans
TGCCTAGACGGTCTAGGGTTCCGCCTGAATTCGTCTTAATCGCTAGAATTTTTTTATGTAGGTTCCGTACACTCCAAAAAACGTACCGCAAAGGTTTTTGAAATTCCAAAAACATGGGTTTTAATGGGTTTTTAACTTTTTTAATGATTTGCTCCCTAAAATTGATTGGTCATATGAATTAACACGATAATATTGTTTTTTGGGTGGTTTCGGTCGTATAATTTGATCATATACATAAATCAGATTTAAAAAAACGCTATTTTTTGGTTTCGTGAAAATACATACCGGTACTTAGTAAAATTCCATATACTTAGTAAAATTCCATAATTCCATACATAGCCAAATCTCGTTTTAGGCAGGTTTCAAGGGCGTACAACTCGCGTTTTATGTTCATATTAGAAAAAGGCAAGACCGACTCGTACCGTCGCGTTACATAAATACAATTGTACAGTACAATGAAAATGCTGACCCTTCAACAGAGATAATTATATACGAATTGATGAAGACATGCTAGAACGAGTAACACCTTCCCGTTCCCACAATTATCGAGCGCTCCCGAAGGCGTTTTGGGATATTTCGGGACATTCTTTTGAGCTTAACTCGGTCATGAATTACAACAGTCAAAAGTGGATGACTACTCAAGATGGTAAATTTTGGACGTCAAACAAAATCGGAATTACAACGACTGACGCCCTTCAAGTTCAATGGATGTATTGTAATGGTACCGAGGATTATCATTTCAAAGCAGAGTTTCAAACCTGGAATAATTAATAATTACAGAGAGGTGAGGAAAAGTAGAGCTTCCGGGTCGGTTTTTAGTATTCAACACATGTAATCTACATGATGTAGATTTATCCTGGGAAAACGTTCGCTCAAATTAATCAAAATAAAGGAAAATAGAAAGCATATCTAAAATAAAGTTTCACAGTGCAGACAGCCTATACAGTAGTAGGATTATGATTACAATTGTGTAGGTTAGCCAACGTAACAGAAAACTCTACTACAGTAGATGTGCACACAACGTGACAAGGGCGAGAGCAAAAAATCCTCGTTTTAAGAAAATAAACAGTATACCTTATCTGAAACTTTTTTCCGAAAGAACACATCCCATGTAAATCACCAGATGCACTGGGTATAATCCATAAAGTATTTCGGGACCGTCTTTGCGACGGGATTCGGGATTGTGCAGATGGCAGTGATGAAAATGGTGACCTTGAAAGCTGTGAAGTCTTAAAGGGGCCACGACACGAAACTCGGAATGGCTGTTGCAAAGTAATCACGTTAACTGACAAATACAACACATTGCAATGTCATGCCGAGGTACGAACGAGACCAATTAGCGAAAGCCCTAAATTCTTTATAAGTAATATCGACAGAAAATTTTTTTAGATCCCGGATTTAAGTCATTTAGGGTTAAGCGGATTAGAATGTATAATTGTCTTACGCGTCACTTATGTAATCGAAATACAGTACATTTTGTTATTTTAGAATGTTTACTAAAAATGACTTATATTATATAAGTTATATAAAATTTACAGTATTAACGACGTTAGGGACACTGTAATGGGTTACGAATATCATAACAATACAGCTCCGTGAGGTTATCGGGTCGAAATCATCGCCCGTATCTTTATTTGGTGCAAAAAATTCTAATAAGTTCGCCTACGCACTGCGCCCCAAAAAATAGATTATAAGTACTACCGTCGAATAACACGATATAATATCGTCGATATTGATAAGCAAAAAATGTTTTCAACGGTATTTATTTTAGTCATTTATTTTATTATTCATTTATTAAGGACAAAATTAATGGGCGCGATGCCTACCGATGCTATACGGTTGGGGGATCACAACTAAGCGCCGACGAGTTAACCCAAAGTGGTGGGATTTTTTGGTCTCCAAATATCCCGGGGTTCAACAAATCGGGTTGGATTTACACATGGTACTCGTATTGCCATACATACTTGGCAGATACAAATCAATCTAAGGCCCACTGGTGCATTAATGGTGTGCAACTCAATCAGGTCTGGTTTGATATCAGACATAAATTTTGTCAAAATAACGCTTTTATAAAAAAATATTAGCAACTTTTAATCCCAAGCGGCCATTTTAAACCGTCACATAGAATAAATGTCCCGACGAGGGCAAATGGCAACCAGTTGATGTTTTCGAATTTCAAGAAGAGCTTGAAACGGGATTTCTACTAAACACTTACTGTCAACGTACAACCCAACCCTCACCCGTTTGCACGCGTTATAGATTCAGTGATAATCTCAGAGTCTCTGTTGGTGAACTGGAACAAAGGTCCCGCATCATTCCAGATACAATTAATAGACGCGAAACAAGGAAGATACGGTTCGTTATAAATTAGTTTCCCAGAATTTGGATATTTTTTATACCAAGTATGCTGAACTCAAATTATGGAAAAAGAGGAGCTCATCAAATACTTATTATAAGTTTTTTTAAGTTTGTAACGATAACGGCGCAATAGCACGTATTTTAATTTCAATAACTTTCATATTTAAAGGAGATACCTTGACTAACATTCCCACCGGTTTCCGACCCGTTTCAACTAATATTTTAGTCCAAAACACCTAAAAACTACAATTAAGTATTTGTTACGTTAATAGCTCAGGGGTTACAAACACCATGCAATAATAATGGACAATAATTTTCAAATAAGTTTCAGCTACTGTATAAAATTTCAAGTTACCAGCGTAGTGTTATCCAAAAAAAAAATCAATATTTGGATTACATAAATGTACACTATATGCTTGAGTACTTTTGGTGCAGTTTTGGTGGTGCACTGTTGAGCCCGAGGAGTTAATACAGAAAAAAAAAATTTAATCATTAAAAAACGTGATTTCGGTGGTAAATTCATAATCCGTTGGCCGTTTTACTTTAACGTTAACCGTTAACGAATAATATGGAATCAAAGTGTCGATTGGCCAGATCTGGCCAACATGGCGCATGATAGTTAAAATTTATTTTAGGAAATTTCTAGCGGTCATGGTCAAGCTAACATCTCGTCCCGTGCGCACCTGTGCCCGATACAATCCGACGGATAGAAAGTCAGTTTTACTTTTGACCAATACGAAGCTTAGTGATTCGTGTGGACTTTTCAGCACTTCAGATGGCACATTTTTTCGGAGCGTTAAATTATTTTGCGAAAATTTTGAAGAATTTCTCAATATTGTTTATCGACCCTGCCAGACGAAGAAAAATAAATTTGTCGCTAGGCGTGTTGAGCGGCTTCGTGCACGATGTAAAAGTTTTAAATAATATCTATGAGGTTGCACTGGCACTGCGGTCTTTCGGAAAGAACGTTTTTGCGAACTTACATGGGAGAAACTACAAATTCAGTTAATGTTCCACGAAAAACGTTTTATTCAAAAAGACGGTGTCAATTTTACTCACCTGTTCGAATTTCGGTCAAGTAGAATTACATGAGTTTTGATTCGAACCTCAAAAATTCATGTTCTTTTAGTCTTTGGTTTCACAGTGATACTAGACAAACGGCTTTGAATTTTTAGAATGGCATTTTATCTTAGTTGAGCTACAATACCGCCATGAAAAATCTGTTTTACCAGCATCACAGTAAGACCACAAGTTTCAAAAATATAATTTTTTACAATTTTTTACTAAAAATATGATTATGCTTTCATTATTAACGCGCCGTATAAATGTAGATATTGAAAATATATACAAGAGACGACATTATTACTGTAACGTAATAAACTGTATTGCTGGCTGCATAAGCTTTTGTACCACTTTCTGTACTATAATGAGGTCAAAAATTTTGACTCAAAATTCTTAATAAACACAAGACATTTATTTGTTGATCAAATTTTCTATTTATGTTTTAAAATGAAGATGATGATTTTCCGAAAATCTTTCCTTTACAAAACAAGTAAGCATTTTAACTTACTTTTTTATTAAAAAAGGGAACAAAAGGAAATATATCATAAAAAATACCCGGTGCCATTAAAATGGCTTAAAAACTAAAGGAGAAAAGAGAAAAAAATGAAAAGTTTTAAACTAATAATGATACCAATTACACTGGACTCATCAAAAAATAACGATACATGTTCGGTATCCGATTTATGGGAGGGCTACATACTGGAGGTCAAAATTTTGCAAAAAACGTGAGTTGATTGAACTGCATTCGGGGATCCCAAAATTGTGTATTTTTGCAGGACTGTCCAGGTCATTTTGACAAGCTTCTAGTGGCCCAAAAATATTTTTATACATTTTTTTGGAATCAACCCAAGCAGTTAGATCACCTCAGCCGTTTTTGTTTGTTTTGAAAAAAATTGACCGCCAGTTCGATGCCTCCCATAAATCGTAGTGTTTTTTATTCGACATGGTAAAAACCGAAGCATAATTTGCCTGTTAGTTGGTCCTAATAAGTATAATCATAAGCCCCAAAGATTCATGAACTAGATAAATATCAGAAAAACTCACTGAAAAAAATAAAGATGCTGACAAATATGCAAGAAAATGATGATCATTTAATGATACTAATACAGCCAGGTCTCTCTAGATGTGCGTTTTTTGGGTCCTTCGTTCAAAAAATCTCTCTAGATGTTCTTTTTTTGTATTTTTGCTCATAAAGAGATTACAAATTTACATAACATTTGTGCCAAAAAGAAAAATGGTGCATTCTTTATGAATAATTTTGTCTAGAAAATCTATATCAAAAAACATGCTCAAATTTCTGCCCCATAAAAAATAATTATTCGTAATCAAAAGAAAATATTTGTATCATGTTTAGACTCATGCGATAGCGTTTTTTCAGTAGAATGATTCTACTAGAATATTGCATTTATGGAGTTATTTAACCAAACGCTCTAGGAAAGTGGCCAGATTTTCCGTGAGTACGGCGAGCAATGTCTCTATAGATGTGCATGTCTCTCTATATGTGCATATCTCTCTAGATGTGCACGTTTTTTGGAAATCGAAAATGCACATCTAAAGACCCCTGACTGTATATGGGTGCGAGTGCTTTCTAATTTCACTATAACTTATAATCGATAATCCTACAAAATGAAGCTATTCGGACCGAATAATTCGGTGGACAAATTTAAATTAGTTCACTTTTAATAGTAAGCAGTTACGGCGTACTATTACGGCGTGGCGTCTGTAACTGAATTACAAGCGCGCCTATTGGCTCATGCTTTTTTATAGGCGCCTCCTATTGGCTAGCGTCCTTTAACCACGCAAACAACTCACCGCGCTGCTTGTAATCACTATTACTAAAAGTCTATAAGTGTATTTTGAAAATTTTCTGACAGTTTTAATCAAGAATACAAAAGAAGGACATAACCTACCCAGCCTATGGTTATTTTCTCTCTAAAAATGTAAGTAAATAAAAAAGCTAGCATTTTCTATGAGTCGAATATTTAATTTCCGACTTCCGATTTCTATGGTGGACTAGCTATAGAATAACGTCTAAAGGACAGATAATCTAAACCACGCCTCAAAGAAAACCCGACATATGGTGAGTTTTGCGACTAGAATACTTAATCTTACTAAATTGAAGCTTGAATGACTTAAGCCTACAAAATTATGTGGGCTTTATCCAATAAAAAATATTGTTGCAATATGTGCACCGCGGTGCACCGTATTAGGACATATTTGAATTTCATGATGTGAAAATGTCCTAACATTTCGCGGAAAAAACGTCCACCATTATTATAAACAAAGGATATTTGTCATCCCAAATTACGAATGTTTATTATTTTCGAACAAAACAAAAAACCTCTTATGGTAAGACTATGAGTCTTATCGGTAAGACTCTGATCGGCTTATCATTTAGGAGTCCATGGTACCTCCACGTTTTTTTTGAAACATAGCATTAAATTCTGACAATTACACTTTTTTTAAAATTTTTATAAACACCTATTCCACTAACCTATTGCATTTAGCTCTTCGCGGTTTTTCAAATGACGAAAATTATTGAAAGTCAAATCGGGAGCCTGATATTTGCTGAACTCTACATTATTACTTTGTTCACTAGGATTAATGATCGATTATGTAGAATTGTCTGTTTTTCCAGAAAGTAGCGTAATAACTTCCTTCTTGTACTTCTGTGTAAAAATAAGTTTATTAAAAAAACTAGTATCGTTAACTAAATAATTGACAACCCAATCACTTTGTTTTATACGATACAAATTAATTTCATATCTGAAAAGTTTAAAGAAAATTTGGTCAAGAGATTCATAAAACTTTATGGACATTGGGAAAACTTTAACCCTGTTGGAAAAAAAAGTGTTATAGTTGTTGACATTAGAGCTAGTTGGGAGGTTATACCGTCTTGAGTAAGAAAGACCATAATCATGTCAAAAAACCAAACAAATTATAAACGTAAGAACATAGTTTTCAGACGCAGGGAAATTTCGAATTTTTAGGTTTAGGGCTAAGGACCTTTATGTATACCCCCTGTGCACTTATCTTGCCAGCACTTATCTTGCCAAAACCCTGATGGTGCGCTTATCTTGCCAATTTTTGGGGAAAATATTTTCCAAAACATACGCGTACGCACTATGCACTTATCTTGCCAAAAACATTTCTAATTGAAACAGCAAAACTATATTTTTGATTAATTCCATTTTTTTTCACATCTTATTACATAAAGTTCCCAGTATTTTTTTGCTCTATGAAACTAGCAGCTTTCTCCTGCGAAAGCTTGGGGAGTTCATCGTAAATTCTAATAAGAAAACTTTTTTATTTATTTTCGTCATTTAATACACAATTTTTTTTCAACAAGTGTACCGTGATTTATGTTTTTAGAATTTATTAACGTTATACAAATACACTGAAATTCGAAACATTCTAGAGTTAGCCAGATGGTGCATTTATCTTGCCAAATCTTGAAAAAATCCATGATTTTCAGCTAATCCGCCTACGCCATGTGCGTTATCTTGCCATTTGCACTTATCTTGCCAATTTTTTGGTCGGCAAATGTGGAAGATAAGTGCACAGGGAGTGTATAATTTATGTAGAGAAACATGATTTCTTATATATCGATAGAAAAATATTAGATTTAGATTCGGGTCATCGGCAATTAATATTGTTAAGGTCAAGCAAGGCTAAGTAATTAATATTAATACGTCAGAAATTGATCAAAAATTGCGGTGATTGAACATTATAAACAAAGGTCATGAAACTCGGGCACCCCCTTTTAAATTTTTTTTCGCCGATATTTTCCGAAAATCGAAAAAACGCGATTGTGCGCGTTATTAATACACTTCGTATACAGTAAAAACCAAGCAAATATTTTGAAAATTGTTTGGAAATTCCGATTTTTTGTCAAGTTCTAGGCTCTGTCGATTAGAATTGATCGTAAATTTAAGCCGCTAAAGTAACTTTACTGGCGAGACAAGTATGTAAACAACTCCTATGACCCCTTCTTAAGGACGGTACAGTCGATTTTTACAATTTTTTTACAAACAAACATTATTTTTGAAATTCATATTACCGTATTGTATACACGTAAGTTTAGTTCATTTCAGGTAAACCGAAAAGGTATCATGAAGGAGTTCATGTACAACAAAATTATCTAGGAAGGGTTTCTTTTTTTGTAAACAAATTGACCGTAGTACGGTCACCGTACCGTCCTTAAGCGTGACCACTGTCTTACTCTCCTTTCGATCAACTGATTAAAAAAATATAAAAACAATAAAGAAAGAAACTACTAAAATATATCCCCACAAATATGTCGAAAAAAGTCTATGTCCGAGCACTGAACAAAGAAAAAAATATTGATCATCTCAAAAATATAAATCTGAGGCGTACCGTGGATTAACACACGCTTTGTGACGGTCACATTGTGACCAATAATTTCGGTCAAGGTCAACTTTATGTAGCCTAGGGGTGCTCACATGGTATAGTAAAATTCCATTACGTTTAATACTCTTCCCCCTCGCCTCGACCTCTAACCCCCGAGGTCGTTTTGCTCAAAAGCGACTGGTGACTGACCATGGTCATTACAGTTGCGCGTGCTCAGTCACACAATCGCTAAAAACCCAACAAAAATAATTAATGATCTCTTTCTAAAAAAAATGATAGCTAACTGATCAGCCAATGAGGAGTGTGCGTAGGGCTCACGTGGGCGCGCAGCGCGCCTCTCATTGGTCGCAGTGGAGCGAGAAGAGAAAAAAAGTACAATGATATGCGATGCAAAAAAAAGAAAGGAAAAGTTGATTTCCAATTTTATTTTTATAACTTGAGACGAACAAAAACATAATAATAAAAATAAAATAATAAGTAAGAAAGTCAGAGATTTGTGTGCATCAGAGACAAGCCAAGTGGAAAAATTCTCCCAGATGAAAAATGGACAATGCGTATGGAGCTGCTAAGACCGGCCAGGGCCAAGATTTGGGCGAGTTTTTAAGGAGGCCCCGGACCTGGATTCGAGCAGCACTTTTTTTCGCGCACTTAATTACGCTATCGGCACAAGGTCGGGATACTCAATTTTCGCACGTTTTTTGTTTATTTTATTTCAAAGAGAAACTTTTTTCAAATTTATCTTGCGGTGGTTAACCGCGGTTAGGTAAAATTCCTAAAGAATTTTTTTCATGTACTTCCACAGATTTTTAGCTTTTTATAGTATAGGCGAAAGCGTACGTCATCGGATATGACAAAAGAACAAAACATTATTTTTACTTGAGAATTTCAAATCAAAATAATTTTTTTACCTAAAGTTTAGAAAATACTAAAAAAATAATACATTAAAATATTGGTTTTCAACAAAAGATCAAAAGTTCATAGTATTTGTACTACAAGGTCCCCAAATTTTGTATAGCATCTCTATTTTTATGAAAGCAAAATTTTTATTTATTATTTTTTCTGGGTATCACTCGAGTGGTGTGCGGTCTCGGGTGGAACTTTTTATCGACTTTTACGAAATGTGAGCTGGTACTATTTTCCATAAAAAGTTCCAACCGAGACCGCACACCACTCGAGTGATACCCATTTTTTCTACATTCTGTTTGTTTTAGCCATTTTTCATGACTGACAAGCAATTTGACTCAAAATGAATTAACGTCCATAATAAGGGTAGAAGGACCGTTTGGGCTGCTGGTTAAAATATATTTGTTGAATGTATTTTTGTAAATGAACTTCGGATTGTTACTATTTTTCCGACTTTCGAGTTCACGAGTTAAAGTGTTATTTTCAATTAATTATTTTCCTAAACCAGTAAGCGCCAAACCCTTGATAGAAGTGCAGTTAATTCAAGTTCAAATTATGTACTTGAATAAACGGCCTGTCCGTCATGACGCCTTATTTATTTATTTTGACTTGTGTATTTTTTTTTTTTTGGTTGAAGGTCATAATTTTTTTACTGCTTAGGTAAGTACAACTGTACTGCACAAAATGTTGATGGAGATAATTACATTTTTAAGGGTTAGAAGGTCAAAAATTGTTGTTACTGGTATTCCCGTATTCAAAAGTGTGAGGTAGCCTAGTGCATCAACATAGTTTGACCTTTGGAACGACATCGACTAAAGGCCACTTGCAATTTTGAGAAAAAAAAACGCCATAAATTATGGACCATAATACGATGCACCGCGGTGAAGGGTACTTTCGCGACCATTTTTTTTCTTCTTAAAAACAGTGGTCGCGAAACCTCACTTCCATAATACACTATTGTCGATGTTTCAAATGGGGCGTTCTTTAGAAGTTTTCTATAGGTGTTTGTTATAAGGTATGACAATCTGTCCGCTATATGGTCAAGTCAGGTTTTGCACTAAGGTCACGTCAGTTGACCTTATAACCGACAAATTGAGCATAAATTCACAAATCCGAAGAACCGCCAAACGACCTTTTATAAACATTAAACATCCGCATTTTTCAATGTTGCACCAGACCTTTATTTGTATCAGTAAATATTCGGTATTACAAGTGCAAGGCCTTGGAGATTTTTCGACCCATCCGTTGTAAAATCGAGCGTTGCTTCTTTTTGATGATTGGAGACGACGCGACTATCGCTTTTGCGCGGTCCATTTTTACCGATTCTTTTCGAGCACGATCGTAATCCTGAATTATTGCGATAACATAGAACCGCCAAGGAAGTTTTTTATGTTAACCATAGACCGCACAGTCATCACGATTAATTAAAACATTGATTTTATGAACGATTTCTCAGCATGAATTGTACAATAAAAAACGCTTTTTCTCCGCTTACGGATTCTTGGTATAGTCAGGAGGTAATCCTAAGTTTTCCCTCGAAATACTGTTGTTAATATATTAAAGGTAATTAGTCACGGCGCATCTGATTTCTTTACTTAGAAAAACCTTAAAACTAACCTACCGGCTAGGATTCAATCACCAGAAACAACTCGCATGTTTTTCCTATTGACTCATTCCTTTTTAAAACTCCTAGACCGTAATCACTTAAGTTTAATTGTAAACAAGAGGTTCTGTAAGCGGTTTTAGTTGTCTACAGTTTATGGGGTAAGTTACCTTAACTCCTGCGGACCGGTCATATTTTTGTCAAAATTCCGCCTTATTGCGGATTATTGCGGACTAACTAATTAAACTATCCACAAATTTTGAAAAGCATATGACATTCTCATTCAAGATTGACAGATTTAAAAAAAAATTGAAACAAAACCGTTTCATGTAACTCCTACAGAGACTAATTTGTACAAACAATTTTTTCCCAAAAAAAATTTTCATCAAAAAATACCATTTTCTCCCCAAACAATAGTATCCGAAAGTAAGTTCAATCGATCAGAAATGAAATTTTGACCCGAAAACATGAAAGTTTACTACTGTACTAATTGTCAGTTTGAGGCTACAGTAACTGTAGCCTCAAACTGACAATTTTCGAACCAATTCTTAGGAATTTTTACGATTTTAGGCCGTGGTCGACGTTTGTAGATCAACGGTCCGCAGGAGTTAAAGTTTCCATTATTGAAGTTTTTGCTACAGGGGGGGATCGAGGACTGTATTTCATACGAAACATATTATGTTTAACATAAGCTCTACATTTTGGTCAGTATGAAAAAACATACTGTACGGCTGAAAATAAAAAAAGACGTAACAATGATAATTTAAAATGTGAAGAATTTGCAAGGTAAACTATGACCGTTAGACAGTTTGCTAAAAAATGAAAACTAAAATCTAACCTCCTCGGAAAATCCATGACTTCGTCCCATAATTTTCTTTCGAAAACTATTCCAACAAAATAACAAAATATAGCCAAACAGACTCGTTCTAGAAAATTTTGTGTGCTAGAAAATTTTGATAGAAATGTTTTGTTTTCTCTAGGAAATTGTTTGAGTCCAATTGCTTGCGTTTGATGGAAAAATAGCTACGGACAAATGTCAACCTTAACAATATATTTTGAAATTAATATTATTTTTTTACGTCTCGCTTAGAATACTAAAGTAGGTTTCTGCATGGGCGCTTCTCATTATATATAGTTATCGTCGGGGCACGAGAGTAAGCCAATTTACTTTTCAGACATATTTTAATAACATTACAACTAGGGTGTCTCATTTTTTATTAGAAAAAACCTACATTTCTTTTAAGTGACACCGCTGAAGGTAATTTTCGAAATATCCTTGACTGCCTTTAGTTGATTATTTTTCCCCGTAATTGACAGTTTAATGGTAATCAAATTTGGAAAATATGATATGTTCGTTAAAATTCCATTCGAAAATTTTTCAACATTATTTTGGTTCATTTTGCCTTTAATTCGACCTTTGAGCTCTGCATGTCACAACACCAGCTTATTATAGGGTTAATGTATTAAATGCGTTTTTCGAAATCATGTGTTTTTGAACTTTGCTGACCGCTATAACGCCAAGTTTTTTTTTTCACGAAGGTCAAGGCAGTTTTTGTTTTTAGGTCAAGCGTCTCAATCTTTCTTGGAATAGTTTTTTTTTCTAGAGGACGAAATTTTTATTTTTTCGTTTGAGACTCTCAGAAAACAAACTATACCAAAGAAAAATCTCTAGCATCCACCATCCTCTAGGAAAACCGTATTTTACATTTTTGTGATGAAATCATGTCTGCTTACACTTTTTCATTGCCCATACGAAAGAAACTTAGGAAACCATTCAAAAAATATTCGACATTAGGTCTAATTGTTTCAGATCATTTTGTTCGTTAAAATATTTTTTGACATTTATGCAAACAATCTATCGAAAACCTTATTAAGCTTAGTGAGTTCCCACTATTTCATTTATAGAACCAAAAATAGGATATTGAGATGTTCGAAATTTATGGAATTTTCCACATCACTCGAGGAAAATAAAATTCTGATTTCAGAAAAGCCTGTGACACCCTTATTCACATAAAAGAATCTCCCCAGTATCATTCTACCACAAATATTTTTTTTTATATAATTTTATATATTTTCGTTATATAAGCGATAACATTGAATATATATTATAATAGTTCTGTATATAATCTTGGAATATGTAATGCAATCTATTTTTGTCAAATGTGGGTTCCAGCACTTGGGATAAATATGTCTTCTGTTAAAGACAAAAAAACTTAAAATTTGAGAAATTAAAACACGGAGATTGATATTAGAAGAGTATGATCTTCATCACCATGGGACCCGTCAACTCAACGGTATTTGAGTTTTGCGGTATCCATAGCCGTTTAATATAATGGGTAATGTTAAAGTTAGGTTGATAGACCCTAGAGATAGTCAAGAATGCGTGAGGTCTCGCTCAAAATGTTTTGTTTTTTTTCCTGAGTTTTTTTTATGTTAATTGAAAGTAAAGGAAAAACTAAACAATTTTCAGCGAGACCTCACGCATTATTGCGCTCTTGGAGTCTATGAACCTAACTTTAACCGTAACCATTGTAGTAAACGACTATGGACATCGCTAAAACTATTGAAATACAAAAAAAAACTTGAGTTGACCCCTTCTAGGCTACGTGATTGTGAAATTGGGCTTACTACTATTTACTGTCTTAAAATATAATGTACACCACCTACCTGCTTAACGTAACACCAAAATGAACCAAAAAACTGTTACTTTAAGCAGCGTTACTTACATTAATTTAATTTTACTTTAAGCAGGTAGGCGGTGTATTTATAAAAGTGAGTTTCCCCTTGAAAAGCTTCTCAAAGTCATGATGCGCACGATGTCTGTATATTCCATGATCAGCCGCGATGTACCTTTCAGTTACTCATATCGGTTCTTGCTTTTTTCGTGACAATTGCCTTCGTCCTGGTCGACTTCTTTTTCGTCGACATTTCTTCGGCGTCAAAACGAAAGAAGGTGTGCCAAGTTCAACTAGCTGTCGACGCCGCCTTCATATTTTTTACGTTTACATCCTTTTGGTAGGCGAAAATTATATAAATGTGTTGCGTAATAAGGGCCGATTTAAAATTAGAGTCTTATTTTACTAACTTTAAAAAGCTGCGTTTTTTTTTGAAAATCACGGTCAAAAGTTTTCTTTTCTTTCATCTATTGAATAATTCTTTTACGTGTGGCTATTTTCGATTATTAAAATTCAAGTTCGTTTAATGACTCATAATGTGTAAATTGCGATTAGTCTAGATGGGACGTGTTTAAGGGAATCGCCCTGGGTTGGAACGCAATTACTCCAAAAGCAGTATATAATAAAAAAATATTTGGAAGTATTCTAGCTTTTGTTAAAGATGTTTCATATGCCAAATAGTTTGATTGGGAATTTTGAGATTCTGTAACCGATCATTTAAAGAAACCATTAAAAGAAACCAGATCATATAAATTTACCTAATGATGACATATGCGCAGGTGGACTGTTTGGAAGATTTCCTGGGTCTGTTTAACACAAAGAAAATCACCGTGCCCCACCCGTTTAGGTCTTAAATACCCCACCCGTTTTTTAATGCCGACCTTTACTCCGTGGTTATTACTAGGTCAACTTTTAATTTTTGAGCACTCCACGGTCCAGTTTAGGACACCTATATTCGGACCTTAAGTTACGGTTCTAAACACACCATTTTTTTCAATTTTTAACCCGGGAAAATTAATCTTTTACGGTGATTGCCTAAGGATAACGTTCGTTGAATTTGTTAAACTTGGACGACTGTCAAAAATTTAATTGCATGAAATCGTTGCGCGATTTATTGAATAACGCAACGTTAATTGCATGGTTTGGGGCGATTCCGAAAGTTTGACATTATTTCATGGACAATTGACCTTAATGAGACATTCTGACTCAGACAATTCATTTTTTCGTGTTATTATTTGCGGGGGTTGACTATTTTTTGTTTAATTATTTACCTTAACCCTGGGATGAAAGATTTTGTCAAAAACGTTTAATTAGAGCTAGAGAATCATTCAAATCTACCACGGTACAAAAAAGGCACCGCTACATTCGGAAGAAAGTAATGTACAATAGTTTTGACGATTTTTTGGCGCAGACAATCACGGGGGCTTATAGCCGGCCATACCATAAGAATAATGAATATTCTCTCAAAGATATCTAAGGCTAAATTAGTGGCCGCATCGCCTCGGCAGGGTCTCAATTTCACCAGAAGTTACCGGTTTCTATGGCCTGTTTCTATGGCTATAAGCCCCCCGTGATTGTATGGGTCGAAAAATGTCATCTTTCTAAAGTACTCAACAAAAATTAGTCCCTTTAATAAATCACGGGCCAGATTAGTGGACTAATCAAAAACTACAGTATGACTGCACTGCAGTTTCTCTTATTTTCTTCCAAGAAAAGTCACGCAAAAAACATAAGGGATGTTAAGATATTAAAATAGACCTTTGAGTGAATAAGGTCCTAGTAAAAAATCTTTATCTAATACCGATCTCCTAGACCGTGAATATTATTTTAATATCTTAACTCACAGGGGGAAGTGCGTGTAAATAGACACGCAACTGGGTTTTTTCGTCGATTTAAGGCATATGGAGTCCCCGTAGGGCAAAACGGGTATTGGTGACCCCCCTCAACTTTTCGAGGAAATTCGATTGACGGTGTTATTTTTGCGTAGGTTGGAGATTTCAAACAGCTCTAGTGGGTCCTGGTGGCCCAAATCAATTTCTTAATAGTCAGATCGACGTAGTTTGACAAGCTCTACAACTTGGCTTTACCAGTTTTTTTTGAATTATTGCGAATTATTGTGAATTTTTTAAGTGCGTGTTCCTTCCCCCTGAGAGTTAACATCATGTATTTTTGACTTTTATTGGAATAAAATAAGATGCACTGCAGTCATACTGTAGTTTTTGGTAGATTAAAAGCAAGTTCATCATTGTCTTGATGAAGTCGAAAATGTTCCCCTTTCATTATACATTGTAATTACAATTGCATTGACGACTTTTTTCTTTGACGCATGCTAATTGATTAATTTTGTATTAAAAAACTGTTATAGTTCGATCGTAGTGGGTTGGAAGAAATTCCCAAGTGTGGGCGACGTGGAACATGAGATATATACCCCAACTGCGCGGGCTATAATGACATTTTCGTTCCTGACGATTCCACTCTGGGCAGCTGAATTTCGTATTTGTTTTCAAAACTATCGCCAAGGTTATTACTATTTGTACGATAGAGTAGAGCAAGGTAAAATCTGCACCATGATTTTTTTGGTGGTGGTGAAATCAGTTATTTGTATGAGGTGACAGAAAGATATCTTGACAAAAAAGATAAATAAATTGATGTCAAAACTAACATACTGTGGGTTATTACTACTAGTGGCTAGTAAATATGATTATTTGATAGCATGGAAGTTTAACGCACAGTATTCTAGGATTATTATTTTTTACACAAATTTTGCATATGTCCGACATGTTCCTGCTCTTCTAAAATACACTAACAGATTTGAGAAATGAAAGACGGTTCTATAATATTGGTCAACCAAGACCATTTTACTCTCTCCCAATTCGACTTTATTTCGAATGAGCCGATGCGTTTTGAAAAATGGTGTCTTTTAGAAGTATTTAATTTTCATTTTGAACTCCGTTAGTCAAATGTGGTGCGGGGTTAACTTGAGGATCAATTTCCCGTTTTGATGTATGAAAACCGCTCATAATTGGCGCATGCATTGTATTTATAATTTTACATTCGGTGACCGCATTTTCAGCTATTTAAGTCTTATCTTGACAAAAAATTAATTATCTTGACACCTGTTGGCTCAATGATACATGGTTTTGGACGCAGCTGACTTATATGACAACTCCTGATAATTTCGTAGTAAAAATAGGGCTTCGAATTAGAAACGCGCCATATATATATACCACCTCACGGGTTACGTTAACACTGTTTGTCTTACCAAGATTGGGTTATCTTACCACTTTTTTGGACCAAGACGTATGGACTCCATACTATGGAGGTCTCCAATTATTTAATCGTTTTTAACGTCTTTATAGGTAAGACCACCTGTCAGGTGGTGTATACAAATCATGGGCAGCGAAAATACTTACGAAGTTCGAGTTTGGTTGGTCAAAAAAATTTCTAGATGAAAAAAATTTTTTTGCCCAAAAATACAGTTTCAAACTAACACTTAAACAGCTGTTCATGTTGCTATCAATCTGAATAAATTTTTTGGTAGGCGTTCTTTCTGCGTTTGCACCTGTGATTGGTGATAGTACAGCGAATCCCTACGATTCGATCCCGGAGCCGGCATCCCACTGGGAGCAGAGTGAATTCCAACCGACGCCGTTTTCTTCTGATTTTACTCAGAGATCGCAGCCGACGGATCATCAACCAGTCTACTGAAAATGCGTGAAAAAACCGTAGAAAAATCCGTTCAAAATCAATTTTAGTTAAAAAGTAGTTTAAACAGCTATACCTGGGTACAAAACTTACGCTCTAGTTTTAACCAACCTATTACTCAACAAAGAAAACATAAAGGTCAAGATGAAACATTTCTTCCTTACCATACCCTACCTACTTTA
>SCLG01000027.1:427196-450545 GCA_004367875.1 Oikopleura albicans
TTTTTTTTCATTTAAAAAAGTGTTCCACTAAAGTCTAATTTGTCCACAAATTCTGTAAACAAATTCCTCCCTCTTCGCTTTCTCCATTATTTATTTTATTAGTATCCCATTTTTACTTTATACAAATTCAAACGGCGCCACCTTACCATACTCCATGTTACCCGGGTACATCCCTCAAATTTCGAGATTTCAGCCAAATGCGAAGATCTGTAACGATGCAAAATTCTTCAGAGCGCGTTTCAGATTATGTTCAAGCACAAAGATTTAGTTCATTTCCAAAAGCAGTTGTTTAGGGCAGCGCGTAACGATTTGTCCATACCGTAACGATTTTTGAAGCGTTACGCTGCGGATTAAGCAACTGTAAATTACGTATTATACGTCTTTTTTATTTCGTTTCTATTTCATGAGGATACTTTCGACAGCTCATAAAAATGTGTACAGTACCGTGGCTAAATACGAATAAGTGGATTTTTCGGAAC
The DNA here is from genome assembly GCA_004367875.1 of Oikopleura albicans. Classification (NCBI taxonomy): domain Eukaryota; kingdom Metazoa; phylum Chordata; class Appendicularia; order Copelata; family Oikopleuridae; genus Oikopleura; species Oikopleura albicans. The sequence goes on from SCLG01000027.1 coordinate 427,676, forward strand.
CAAAACTTATCGCATTCATCGCGGAGACTGTATTTGTGTTTTGTAAAAATACGTTTTTTATAAGAGCACTTTCCTAAAAAATGCGAAATGTAGTACTTATTTGTTTTTTTTGCTCAAACTAATTGCCAAACATTATAGTTTGTGTTAACTTCTGNGTTTAGGGCAGCGCGTAACGATTTGTCCATACCGTAACGATTTTTGAAGCGTTACGCTGCGGATTAAGCAACTGTAAATTACGTATTATACGTCTTTTTTATTTCGTTTCTATTTCATGAGGATACTTTCGACAGCTCATAAAAATGTGTACAGTACCGTGGCTAAATACGAATAAGTGGATTTTTCGGAACCAAAACTTATCGCATTCATCGCGGAGACTGTATTTGTGTTTTGTAAAAATACGTTTTTATAAGAGCACTTTCCTAAAAAATGCGAAATGTAGTACTTATTTGTTTTTTTTGCTCAAACTAATTGCCAAACATTATAGTTTGTGTTAACTTCTGTTCTTAATGTGTTAACTTCTTGCCTTATATAACCAATATTTTCAATTCAAGCTAAATATAATATACGCCTCATTTTTGTTGTATTTTTTGACTTCAATCATGATACTGAATAGGGATAACGTTAAAATATCGCTGGTGGTACATTCGGTTTGACAATCGGGAATGTTTTTCGATGGGCAATTTAATTTTTTATCCGTAAAACATCAACTGACATGGACTTCCAATGTCACTACCGTTTTTGGTTCCATTAAAATAAACCACCTTAAACAAAATTCTGTTGGACGCAGTTTTGGAGGCTGATTATTAATCAGTGATTAATAATATCTTATTTAAAAATTTAAAATATCAAACGTTCAAAGTTACTCCTAATTTTTCTTGTTGACAACGCCTTCAAGTGATCTTTTATTATAGAATGGAACGGTTTTTGGACCGTGTTCCGGCTACGCCGGAAAAACCGTCCGAGAACCATCCGGAAACGCCTACCCGCGAGATAAAAGTTTCGGGAAGGCCGATCCCGGAGGAAATCATGGACGATCTCTGCTCTCGATTTTTGCTAAATATTCCGGCGACCGAAAAGGACGACATGATTCGTCTTATGTTTCAGGTTGAATTGGCTCACTGGTTTTACATTGATTTTCATAGGGTCGAGGATCCATCCCTGCCCGAAATGCGACTCCCACAATTTTCAGGTTTGTAAGTTTTCATAAATTTTGATCTATTGGATACACTTTGTAATAGGCGGCCTGCTCAAGTCGGCGTTTCATTTTTTCTAAACACAGGATACACAAAAATGTCCTAACAAGTGGACGGTTAACGGATCAATGCGTAATTTAATAATAATAATTTACCCCAACTTTTACTTTAGTCCTTTTAATTAATTTCATTTTTAGCACGAATATTCGCTGCGTACCCGTTTTTATTGAAGGGCAGTGACAATTTATCAACGTTGATTACGAAATGGAAAGAGTATAAGAAGGAAGTACCGACTTATGGAGCCATAATAATGGACCAAAAATTGTCCCACTGCCTTCTCGTCCAGGGCAATTCTGAAAAATCAACTTGGGGTTTCCCCAAAGGAAAGGTCAGTTATTTGGGGTCAGTACTGAGCTTGACTAATGAAAGCGAAACTTCCGGAGAGTAAAATAATTGGGCTCCACTGTGTCGTACATTTTATCCGCCGTTTTATTACCGGTCAAAATGTCGGTACCGCCCTTTTCTAGAAAACGACAACAAAATCGTTGCTGTTTCGGGTTATCTAGTTTTATCATAAAGTAGTCTCCCATATCAATGACGACTTTTTCTTTCGTTATATGGAAAATGGGCGGCGAATAGGCTCGAATACCAAAAACGGTTGATATAGGCTCAAGTGACCTTCAAAGGTTCCTTACCACGGGGTTTCCCGTGTTAAGTACCAGGGCTGTAATTGTCAAATGAACAATTGTTGAAATGACCTACAACTGTGACCAGGGGTTTCTTTTTATCCATACTTTTGACAGATGTTTAAAAACGTCTGTAAGGGAATCACGCACACAATCATTCACATGGAAATATACTAAAAAAATATATTTTTTGTTCTAGCCTTTTTGAGGCTGTTAACATAAAAATTTTTTTTTTCAGATAAACATCGACGAAGAGCCAATTCGATGTGCGGCGCGTGAAGTGTTCGAAGAAGTCGGCTACGACATTTCAAATCTAATCGACAAAAAAGACTTCATTGAAATCGAGTTAACGGGTCAAATAAATCGACTTTATTTATGTCGTGGTGTGCCGCTCAGCACAAAATTTGAGACCAAGACACGCAACGAAATTCGGGGCATTAAATGGTTCCCGGTCGCCTGTTTACCGGTTCGTTTTTCACATTGTTAATACATTTGTGGCCTTGTCACTATTGAGTTGCAGTTCTTCGACGGTTAAGATTGATATATGCCGTATGTCGGTGCTGACATTGTCTCGGCGCCGACACACACGGTATTCTCCAAACGTAATCAATCTTCTTTTACTAGAATCATTCAGACGCACAAAAAGGATATGGCCTGTAAAGAAAAACTCGGCATGTCAGCGCATAACTTTTTCATGGTGACACCCTTTGCAATGCAAATCCGCGCGTGGGTTCAACGTCAGAAAGATCAACAACGGAAAATTATTAAAAGGTACGTTTTGCGACGAAATTTTACGTTTAGGGTGGGGTTGTCCAAATTTTCCTTTAGGAGGAATAAAGGAGGATTTAAAGGAATAAAAATGTTTTATAACTAGTTTTCGCAAAGAAGATTTTACTCGATTTTAACTCATTTTAAGCCACATAAAATGTTATTTATGAGAAACACAGTTTTATTTAAACACTTTCTAGAAACAATCGGAAAAAACGAGGTGATCCAGAGACGTCGGACGAAGACACGGGTGATATTCCGGCGGCCCATTCAATTTATTCAAGCCCCAAAAAGACCGCCTCCGAAAGTCGTAAAAATGAAATTCGACGGCGAATGCAAAACCGAACCAGTCGAATTAGCGTCCCCGACTCATCCGACGACGACGTTTTCCAAGAAAATACAACCGGAAATACAAATAACAAGGTATTATCAATTATCTTTACAAAGTTGGTTATGAAGTTTGTTGGACGGAAATGTATCGAAATTTCCCATGATTTTATCAAGCGCCTACTAAGATAACTTAGTATGTGGTACACTTAAATTGTAATTTGGCAACTAGGAGAAACCGCTTGGAAATTAGAGATTTATTGGGCGCACAAAATATTTTTCTATAAGTCGCAAAAAAGTCAGTACCTTGTCTCAAACTTGCTAAATTTGGATAAAAATATTTCAAAAAACACTGTTATAAACGCCATAAACCGAAATAATGCATGAATCATGCAGCATGATGTTTTGTGTCTATAATTGGAATTTGACACTCAAAAGTGTGTGGGTTGTAATTTGACACTCCTATATAGCTTGAAACAATAATAAATAAATTCAGATGAATCAAAGTCCGAGTGCGACAAAACGCATTCTTCGGAAGCATATGGCTTTTGCGCAAAAGGGCGAAAATACGAAAAAAGAGTTCAGCTCGTGTGCAATGGACGATTACAAAAACATATCGTTAATTCCGGACCGCACTTACAACAAGTATAAACAACAAACTCTCAGGTAACCGTTCTGAAGCAAATTACAAAAAAAATGAAAAACCTTTTTTAAGAGTTTCTTACATTCCAGACAGTTGGCGGACTTTCAGTTTCGATCGTCGCGCTATTATCGAGGCAATGTACAAAAAATGAAAATTTTATTCAAAATGCATCTTTTTTTTAACCCGCGATTAACCGTGAATTCCTTCGAATACTGTTCACGGTGTATCTTGCTACTGTATTTCTGTTTCTGTTTGCTGGTTCATTGCCAACCTAAATTCCTTAGGTATAAGATTACTGAAGTACTTTTTGTCAGTATAAAAGACTTAACTTCCAGACGTTTTTTTGTCATAATCTGTATACAAATGACCATTCATTATTCGAGACATTCATTTATTCATAAATGCAATTTTATTCTGGTATTTCGGCTTACGCCATGATGACGCCAAGATGGCGTCGCCATCTTCAAATATTTGTGACTGATTATACACAACAAATAATGTTTAAACAGTGTTTTGCGATGTTCTAGAATATTTAAATAACATGGCGTATTTCTTGCTTTTCAATATTTTAGAACATCGCAAAATACTGTAAACATTATTTGTTGTGTATAATCAGTCGCAAAATCTTTGAAAATGGCGTAGGCCGAAATGTCAGAATAAAACTGTATACAAATGATATCATTTATTTCTTAACGAACTTTAGAACACGTTAACGTGTGTTGGGGTCCACATATATGTATTTAAATTGGTATCATGTATTTTTGGTCGAAAGGGCAAACTGTATAAGTCAGAATTGGTCGAAATTTATGTAAATATTTGTCTGGCCGAAAGTAAACGGAATAAGTTGACTTCTTCGACACATCTGAAGACTTCGACGCAAATTTTTGACCAATTCTGACTTATGCACTTTGACCTTTCGACCCCTTATACTTTCGACCAAAAATACATGACACCAATTTAAATTTTATGGCCACTAGGAAACGCTTGGGAGTTAATTCCATACTAACGTTCTACCATTTGTTTTTAGATTTCTGAATTGTACAGAAAACAAACGTAAAGAAATTGTTGTCGATTTTTCTCACCGTCGGACACAAGATGGCACATTTTCCTTGAAATGGTCACCCCGCTGGCAGTGGGCTCTCCTATTTACAAGGAAAACGAAAAGCTCAGTTTGGTATCTGAACCCTATAGGTACCAAGTAATCAAAGCGAGCTCATTTCGCGACCATCGACCCGCATTCGCTGGACCACTTTCTTGGACACGACCAAAACAACTTGACTTCAACGGTAAATTAATGCTAATTTAAGGGACTAGTAGTCCCGACTACCCTGAAATGTATTGCTAAGCGGTTTTCAATATTAAAATGATATATATCATTTGGGATAATGTTCGGATCAGTTTTTCAATCGGTTATATAACCCGAATTAAAGTTGAAGAAAAAAAAATACAGCTAGAAAAACTGACACGAGTATCGCATATATCAAAGCCGTTAGGGAACTTACAAACTTTAAATACTAACACAGAGAAGGAATGTACGTCGTTCTATGTACAAATTATTTTTTCAGAAATCAAAGACTTAGCCCGTGCGAGTAAACAATTACTGCTGAATTGGCGAGCCCGAGATGTAAAAGGCCCCGACCAACCTTTAGTTAATGGATTTAAAATATCACCTAATGTGCGACGCCTAAAACAAGTTGTATTTTTGCTTTCGGTAAGTTTCTTGTTAGTTACATTAGGAGTGTTTTTGGTGCAACAAAAACCTCCCTATTGGGAGTAATGACTTTGGCAAGTTTTTTTAGCACTTGCACTAATATTTTTTAACTCCTCTAAGACCAAACATGAATTTAATTTCAATTGTAAACTGTGCCCAAAATGGCTAGTGCAGTAACCTGGTTATGGCATGATATCTTTCACGTACCGGTTAATATGAAATTTCGACTTTGACCAGTTATAAAAACCGGTGAGTAAATGATACCACGCCAGAACCCGGTTAGTATACTAGCTCTATCTTTTAGGCGTCAATTCTAATTGAAATCAAATTCCTATATACCGTAGAAAAATTCGTAGACCTATAAATCTGATGAGTTTTCTTATTTTCCGCATTCAGCTTCAAGAGCAGGAGCGTCTTGTTTGGAATCGATCGATTTGGTTTTGGAAGCAGCTTAGCGATGGAAACAACGAGGATTTGCGCGCCATTTTTGGCGCGCTCGAGCTCATTACGGAGGCGGAGAGCTTCGAGCACCACGTCTTCCCCTTTTGCAACAAGGAGGCATTTTACGAACACGTTAATAAATCACCCCATCATAAGCGCGCCTTTATGACCTTACATCAAATGTTGAAATTTCTGAAGAATTTTATTTATTTGGTAAGTCTTGCTGCCATAATGGGCCCTGTTAACTCTATTACGCCACAGATGCGGCGTGGTCCCATTCCCCACGGTTCTTCTGTCACGGGACTGGTTACGAAAGCGCTTTTAGCACCGCCTAACGGGGCTGTTCTGTCGTTAGACTGATTGCACCCCAGCGCTTTCAGTTCCGCTTTGCGGGGCTATTATATCATCAGGCTGGTGTCACGCGCGCTTTCAGCTTGCTTTCCGGGCTCATGAGAAGTCAACCGTCGGTTAACTAACTTAATGACGTAGCAGAGTTAAGGATCCATACTCTTATTTAAGCGTAATACATTATTTTCAGCAAATGTACTCACCCTGTTTTGACTTTCGCTTTTGTGAGCTTCAATATGAATTCGAGCCAATAAACAGTTGGAATCCACTGCCTTGTGATACTCAGTCGCAATCATCTCTTTACCAAACCAAACACCAGTTCCAAAAATTATCTGATTTTCTTCTCGTCACTGATCAAATTCACGCTATGGTAAGTCAGCATGTATGTTATGAAATTACTAGAAATCGGCAATAAAAATAGATATAAAAGATTTTATAGAATATTTCATTTTGCTACTGAACCCAGATGCAACTTTTTTGACTTTTATTATAAAACCATGACTTTTTGAACATTTTTCCATTTGAAAAAGTGTGTTGATATTTTTTCAGATGGTTATAAGGTCTTATCAAACCATAAATGTTCCGTTAACAATGAATTTAAACTCTTGTGATCTTGTTTACGAAAGGCCATATAACCAAACGCTGTAAGAAAAAACAGAATGTTAACTCTCAAACCTCTAGGTTAATGTATTAACGTATGAAACGTCGCGGTGGCGACAAAAAATCACATCAACGCACTCCATGCTGCACGAAATGTCGCCCGAAATCGACCCCAAGTGGATAGCGGGCGGCAATAGTTGTCAACCGGAGCAACAACCGGGTGGTCAACCGGCTCAAATTCGACTTCTCGGTTTCGACCACCAAAAACTGAGCAATGGGCAGAGTTTTAGTATTCTGCGGCTTTTAGTACTGGCCGCCAACAAGGCCGTCATTTTGACCTTGGCACTAGACGGCGTCAGTAAAACGATAAAGAAGCTGATTGCGCGCTCTGAAATACGAAAACATAATATTGAATCGTACATTAAAACGGCAATTCTCAACGAAGAGAAATATAGCCATGTTGTGATTGTCGATAAATACGTTGCGCTTTATGAACAGGCCACCCTTCAATTCAAAGATCAAAAAGGAAATCCAAGGTACACGAAAATCAGAGTTTAGTGTTAAGGGGGTCTCCAGATCGTCGGCTTTGATACACCTCTATTTATGACCCGCCAAAGTTAATCTGACCATTTTAGGTACCTGCCAGGACCATCGTTGACGATGTGGGATCGAAATGGAAAATTCAAGGAACAATTCAAATTAACGTTCCCACCTTCACAATCGGGTCTCACTTTTGCACTAAAACGAATGCCCGGAAAACGATTCACCCTTGTCCAGAAAAACAACTTTGGATAAGGATACCAAATCATCAAATTTCAGTTATTTTTGTGAACATGTTTTTGATTAATTACCATGCCTATGTCGACTCTTTGACGTACTCGATATTTTTGAGCCGGACACTTTAAAGGTCGACAACGCCATGTTTTTTTTGTTTACCGTGTTGATTTGGTTTGTTTTGCGAAGCAAGTAGCCTAGTGTTCACTTTGGGTTGCGACGAGCCGGTTGTTTTAAAAGGGGAAATTGAAGATTCTTCCTCAAACTATTTTTGTCTTCGAATCGCCGACCATGTGCAGTTTTACACTTACACGGACAATGTCCAACGCCACCCAACCTACCTATTTTCGATACGCTCGTTTAACGATGAACGCATTAAGCTGTGCTCGGGCGGGCAAGAGCGGTTCGCCACGTCCCGCATCACACTCACCTACCACATTCAAGTTTTTGNGCTATGTCGACTCTTTGACGTACTGGATATTTTTGAGCCGGACACTTTAAAGGTCGACAAGTAGAAACGTTGTCTAACAACAGTTAAAGGCATAAACGCCATGATTTTTTGTTTACCGTGTTGATTTGGTTTGTTTTGCGAAGCAAGTAGCCTAGTGTTCACTTTGGGTTGCGACGAGCCGGTTGTTTTAAAAGGGGAAATTGAAGATTCTTCCTCAAACTATTTTTGTCTTCGAATCGCCGACCATGTGCAGTTTTACACTTACACGGACAATGTCCAACGCCACCCAACCTACCTATTTTCGATACGCTCGTTTAACGATGAACGCATTAAGCTGTGCTCGGGCGGGCAAGAGCGGTTCGCCACGTCCCGCATCACACTCACCTACCACATTCAAGTTTTTGATTTTCCCGAGATTAAAAAGCCAAAGCTCAATGCCCGCAACGGATCGACACACTCAGGTTTGTACAAAAAACAAAAAATGGCTTTTCATGATGAATTATACTCTCTAGCGCCCAAGCGTGTCTATTTTTTTAAAGATTGGATTCAAATAAAGGGCAAGCGTTAAAAATATTTTTTTCTTGTTTTTAGTTTCTTATCAATATTTTGTAGAAAAAATTGTGGGTCAAAATGAAATGCTGAGTGACGCGATGGAACCTTTGACGCATTTAAAGCCCTATATGACCTTCACGCGACCTTTTAAACAGTCTCAAACCCACAATTATGAATCACGTGCCGACATTCGTCTCCGGATCCTGGCAATGGCATCAGGTATTTTTCACCCCCGTGGTGCACCGTATGAATCGGTATCAAGTACGAACTGAAAAACGTCTAACAAAAATACAGCAGTATGCGGAGAAAGGTGAATCGGTCGAGCTTTTGTCGACAAATTACACCTTAAAATGAAAATAAAGTTCATGGATACAAACGTTTGGTCGAATTACCTTTTACCAGCAGCCCTAATATCAGACGTTTTTGAATTTTGGACCGTTTGAATCCGTATTTTTTACTTTTGGGCCAAAGAGTGATCCGCCGAAAATTTTCCACTTCTGACCAATAAAAGACTAATTTACAGCTGCACTTGCTCAGAATAGGAAGAATTTCGGCGGATTACCCTTTCGCCCAAAAAGAAAAAAAAATACCGATTCAGACTGTGCCGAAGTTTTTGGTGGTCCCAATTCAAACGGCTATTTTTAAATAACAATTTTGCGTAAGTTAATTTTGTATTTTCTTTTAGGAAGTTGGCAGATTGATGAAAAAGACCAGCCGGTCCCATCGCCCGGAGAGAACTTTGGCCTCTGTCCGGGTGGTGTGCTAATTCACGACATTCAACACAACCTTTTACTCTTTCAGCCAATCAGCGATGAGTGTAGACAACAAGGGCGTCTTTTGACACGGGTTACCCCAGATAATAGCTTATTCAAAGGTTAACAATTGAGTTGCTGATGGTTGATATTTAGCAGGGTTTAAACGAAGAGTAACAAAAAGAAACACATATTATATGTATTATTACACATCCAACGTGGTTATCGTTAACGGGCACAATTGTTAAAAGTTGTAAATTTAAACGTATAAAGATACGTGTTCCTGGGAAGTTTTTGAGAAAAAAACAGTTTTAATTCAAAACTTTTAAGAATTGTCCTTGATCGCCGACAGGGCATTTATAGTGCAAATGGTCCGATAACCGCGTTAGGGGTGTAGTCATCACTTATCGACCTATAATATTTAACCTATAGGTCGCTAATAGCGACTCGCTATATATAGGTCGCATATGCAGGTTACATTATAATGTAATGCCCCATTTTTTGTGGCGCCGAAGCGTTCGCGGGAAATTGTTTTAGCAGGAAGGTTTTTTTCCTGGAAAAATTTCCGAAACGGGAAAACGCGTATGCTGGAAGTTACTTTTATCAAGAAGGCTAATTTGCGAGAAGTTATTTTCTCAGGAACGCTCTTTTCCTGGAATCATTTTACGGGNTTTCGATTTTCAATTGTATAACCAAACGCCCTACCACATTAAGTTAACAAAATTACATTATGTTAACAGTTTTTGACGTTTAATGGTGTTAACATAACGTGTTAGGTGGTGTATATGTATAATTACACATCCAACGTTGTTATCGTTAACGGGCACAATGTTAAAAGTTGTAAATTTAAACGTATAAAGATACGTGTTCCTGGGAAGTTTTTGAGAAAAAACAGTTTTAATTCAAAACTTTTAAGAATTGTCCTTGATCGCCGACAGGGCATTTATAGTGCAAGTGGTCCGATAACCGCGTTGGGGGTGTAGTCATCACTTATCGACCTATAATATTTAACCTATGCAGGTTACATTGTAATTTAATGCCCCATTTTTTGTTACCTTGAAAAAAAAACTAGAGTAACCCAGCCGTAGTTATCACTAAAAGACTTAGCGTACGATCAGGGCTCCTCCGAGTACTTTTTGCCGTTGGGCCGTGCGTGGGGTCGCCTCTGTGGCCCTGACATGCATTTCTATTCGCAGCGTGCGTCTACCGGTGCCCTTTCTCAGCACAAGTTTTCCTTTGGAAGTGGTGCCCTAACATCATCGCCGACTCCTTCTGACCGACGCCCCAGACCAAAAAAAGATTCTAAGCCACGTGGCACCACTCGAATTCGCTTCGACGTCAAAAATGACCTCCCCGATGAGCTTTCATTTTTATCTCTTGACTAGCAAGCACTTTATTTAACGCTTATATTTTCCCCCCATTTTAGAATATTTTTCGGCGGATTTTTCTGTTAGTATCAAGTATAATTAGCATCAATTGAGTGTTAAGATATTTATGTATTTGGGAAACGAAAAAATTGTGCTGTATAGCCAAGCTAGAAAATGCCCTCTAAAGGAACTTTTAAGTTTGCTCAACCGTACAATTTTTCGTAGTACAATCGATAAATACTTGCAGCTCAGTCGGTGTGTATTATTTCTAGAATATTGTTTTTGATACATTCATGATTTCCTGCTTTTTAGAATTCCAGGTAAAAAAAATCAATTTAAAAAACCATGATCACTTTATTAAACGAAAAGAAAATGTGCATTGTTTATTATTATTATTTACGTTTAGAATAATTTGTTCAAGGTGTATGAGTTCCGCGCCTCTTTTTCTTTTGAACCTGATCAATATGATTTTTTAATGAAGTAGGATGCATTGGTAAAAACCAACGTCCAAAAAGTTTCTAGAAAAGAATGATTTTGGTCTTTTGGAAACAAGAGGCCACCGATTGACTTGGGATGTATGGTCCTAAAAGAGAAGTATTTGAGCCGTATTTTTAAATAAAGGAATTTTGGGAGTTATTTTTAATAATCTAGTAGAATGTTCGGATTGTAGTTGGCATCGGCCGAATTGTGAAAACAGAAAAAAAAATCTATTTTGGGCCGGAATCCAGACTCTGGATTATAAGATAGTTGCTCTAACTCAGTTTGGTACCGACTAAATTTGTATCATGTATTTTTGGTCGAAACTATAAGAGGTTGAAAGGTCTAAATGCATAAGTATAAATATATATTTGTCTGATCGAAAGTGTAAACGGAATAAGTCAGACTTCGACGCAAATTTTCGACCAATTCTGTCTGCATTTTGACCTTTCGACCAAAAATACATGACACCAATTTAGTCGGTGCTCTCAGTTTATAGCAAATGCTACTATGTTACATAGTCTATTTAAGTAAATATTACTCACAAACACTTGTACTCTACCTGCATATGGGTGTTTTAAATGTATAAATCAGAGAAAAAAATTGTATTTGTAATTTTGAGCCTACGTTTTTTTTCTCGGATTTATACATTTAAAACACCCATATGCAGCTAGAGTACAAGTGTTTGTGAGTAATATTTACTTACATAGACTATGTAAAACAGTTTTTCATTTGCCGAGCTTGCAATCTCAATTTGTCCATAAAGTCTTAAAAAACTCGAATGATGCGTTCTACTAGATTTAACGAGTGTTACAGTGTGTCCGAAATACGGTACTGCGTAGGCTAATTAATGAACGTATAACTGCTAATCGGAATCTAATACAGATTCGTTTTCACGAAGTCGTACATGAGTCACCGGAATACCCCCAGGGGTTAAATTATATCCGACTCGGACACGAAAGTTAGACTTCAGGTGTATTATTTATTTTTAATGAGGTGTAAAGCGTCATGAATTCTAAGACCCAATAATAATTTATATAAAAGGAAATTTTTGTAACAAAACCCTAAGAGATATTCAGTTAAAAATCTGAAAAAATAACTTTGATTACTTTTGAAATCTTTGGTTTTGTATTATTTATAACGCGTAATAAATGATGTGCTAAAGGATTGAACCGGAATTCTGGGGAATTTAAACAAATTAGGGTATCCCTTGAAAATTATAACTTTTTGGTTATATCCGTTTTTTTTTCAACATAAATCATTGCTTTTTTTGGATGAAGTATATATTAAACTATGAAGATGTATTTTATCAATTTTTCCGGAAATCCACAGTCATATTTGAAAATCCGAAAAAAAAATGTTTTTGTTTGTTAATGAAAAGTTTCTTAACGTCCAAAGATTAATTAAAAAGCTTCAAAATATATGATATATTTAAAAAACACAAGTATAATAAACGGGTGCATTTTGACCACAAGACGTCGTGTAATAAAAGAGCCTAGGCTTCAATGGTCAAGAGACTTTTGAAAAAAAAATCAATCATGTCGACTTTTTTTAATATTGTTTTTCATTTCACACATTCGTTGATTATTTTGCTTCGTTTCTACCTCGTATAAAAAATGTAAAGTTTGTCCATTCAGTTTTTGATATTATTTTTTTGTGGCATAGCCGAAATTATGTACAGGGAATTTGCTGAAGTTTTGTAATTTCACGCCTATTACTACGATACTTTTTGTCCATATTAGTCCAAAAAATGTAAATTGATCGATTACTATCGGAAAGTTCAAATCGTTCAAAAAATTCCCTGTACTAATTCTGTGCTAAGATTGGAGAGTATGAAATGAAGGCTCGAGTCGCATTAATAAACAAATTATTTTCATAAGGTCAGGAAATTGGTCAGCTATAAGGTCGTATGGTGTTTTTGCGTTAATATCTTATAGTTTAAGACTAAAGTCGTCTTTGTTGAAAAAATGTTTTGTAAAAATCATGACTTTTTCTGCAAAATTTTGGGCTTAAATCATGGCTTTTTAGTATAACATTTCGAAAATGTAAGTAGTCATAACTTACAGGGTCTTATACAGTTTCAAAAATGATTTTAAGGTATTATGGTTTTATAGCCTCTTTTTAATAGTAAAACGGAAATAATCAGGATTTTTTTTTAAATTGGCTGAAGACTGTAAAATGTTGCTAAATCGAAAAGTAATGAGTTGTTGGAACAAACAGTTGTTGTAACTTTTTTTTTTGAATATAATGAAACTTCTCTGGATCAAGCCAGTGCCATTTTGATGCCAAATGTGAGCGTTTAGTTTTTTATACCCTAACCCTGACAACCAGGGTTTAACACTCCCTCCGAACACATTTTTTTGCATCCTACTTCATTTTTTTGCGGTCGAAAGTAATTGTATTTTTATGAAATATTTTTTCTAAGCATTTTGATTTGTCGAATGATCTCGTTGAATGTCATAATTTGTCTTGAATGATTTTATTCAAGTTTTGGCGAACGTCCCCAGTGTGTACCTGACATTTTTGGATGGAAATTCCTAGAAGAATTTGTTTAAATAATTTAACCGTAGTCAATCAATGCTTCGAGTAGCATTTTCTAAAAAATGTTATTCACTTTTCGTAAAAATGAACGTAATCTTTGCTCCAATTGATTTTGCGTGACAAAAATCTTTTCAGTAGACTCTAAGAATTTGATTCTTCCGCAAAAATCTTGTTCCCGTATCTTTGATTACGTGCATTTTTATAACACAGAATGCAAGGTACTGACAACTGTTGAAACTAGAGTTAATGAATAGCTTTTGGTAGACGGTGTATAAATGGAGAGTAAACACTTGCAGCAAATTTCCCTAAAGAGCTTCATCTCCATTCGTATAGTTTTGTATATGATATGGTCTTTATCCCTAAAGGGCCATTTTTATGTATCGGTCAGATGTTTGCTTGTGGAAATTTACTACAATCGTTATCCCTCCATTTGTAACCGTTTGTTGAGTTTTTAACGGAGATAGCATAACGTTTAAAGTGTAATCTGCCAAGCGTGCGGTTACGGCCAAAGTTAAATCATGTCTTTTATATTTTTCCAGGTGTTTTTCCTCTTTTTGGACTTAATTGATTGTTTTATTGTATTTTGTAGCAAAATCAATGTGGTGTCCCAGTCCATTAGCAAGATACGACTTTAGCAAAATAAAAAAATCTCTATTTTTTTAGTGGGAGTCCCACTCCGGGACACCGCGTGGATTGCTATTTTACAACAAAAGAGCAAACTAACAATTTAGTAAGTTCAAGACAGTTGTACACGGTGTATAAAAGGGTCAAGTTTGTGAGACATTGATCTTTTAACGCGTTCGTTTATTTCTGGCCGTAATGTTGCAGGCTGTAGATGACACTCTCGAATTTTTCCAGACAACATAAACCTAGGTTATTAATCCATAAAGTTCATTTAAAAAAAGAAGACAGTAAGTTGAAGAGAGTAGGTTTCCCACGAACGGTGAATGGTGAATTTTATCTGTTTTATTATTATTATTATTTTTTTGCCCCTTTTTGTTATTTATTTTTTTTTTTTTTGATGAATGGTTAAGGTCGTGAAATGACAATTGGTATTTTGGGAAATAAAATAAAAACTGTGACTGCTAATCGGTTCTGGCTTACTTCTTCGTTTTCCACCCTACTTTTTATTTTATTCAGTATCGCCAATACCGTGTGAGACGTATCTTTTTGTTGAGCGTTATTACATATATGTTGGTATAAAAGTATTTATGTAATTACAGTCAAAATTACTGTATGTGGACGCATCTTTGGTCGATAAAAACTGTTGGCTAATGGCGATAGACTAAAAATAATTATACTTTTTAGCGTTTTTTTGCGAAATATAAAGTGTACATACAATTTATATTCCACGAACTAACGCCAAAAAAGTAAAATTATGCTTAAATATGCCACCATTTATTCCGACGGAAATATCAATGGTCATATTCCGCACGGTTGGTTATTCCATTTGGAATATAGGATGTCATATTTACGTACAGTATATTCTATACTTATTCACCATTTCAAGTTTACGGGTCGATAAGTTGGGAACGCTTGTTTAACATGGTTATTATATCACCTATCAAGCTGGTATATGGATCAAATTGTATGCATTACCATTGGTTAAATCAAAATAGTTGTAAAACTTTTTGCCAGTTTGATCGGTGTTAGCATAATTTACTGTGTGTTTGAATAGCAATAGTGTAATCTGCAACAAATTAAAGTAGAATCGGTATTCTTATTATAGGATGCACCCACTTATGCTGTTTAGTTAACGGACTGGGCGATAAAATTATATTATCGGGCAGACTGTGCATTAACAGTTGAATATGTGCAAAAAGTCAACAGCCACCCATTATTTGGCTCAGTCGATAAAAAAAATAAGTTACCATCTGCTTGAGAATAACCTTGCCTTTTATACAAATCATGTTTTCTGTAATTTCGTACATATTTATTTATATGTAATACCATTATTTTGAATGCTTGAAGAATGCAAACGGATTTATTTTCTTGTTGGTGAAATGAAATAAAAAATGAGAATGACTTGTGCCTCTTTAATTTTATCACATCGCTCGGGGTCATTGGTAGATTTGGTAGAAATGGGCAAATCGCAAACAGAAAAAAATGGTAAAACCAAGCGTTCAAAATGTTTTTGAATCAAAATCATACCAATTGGCGAAAAGACAGTTCCTGCAACACTTTATTGAAAATATCATTCACAAAAACTTCAAAATATGTTAAAATAAAGTAAATTTTGGAACCCCACATATCAAACTCAAAAAAAGTTATAGAACTGGTCAAACTTGGTAAACCAGCTTTTTTTTGAATAATTCGCGATTTACCAATTTCTACACAATCTACCATTCAATAAATTCGGTACGATTAGGACGGCGTTTTGAGCACTTTTACATTTTACTGCCCTCTGCAGATTTTCCTTTTTTTTCTAGCGTCCTAGGCAGTTTCATACGATGCCGTCCTCCTCACTTTTCAAAGTCGCGTTTGTTTGTTACTTTTCTTTTACGTCTCGTACAATTCCAAATTATAAACTTATAAATATATGAAAGGATCGAAGTTTCTATCCCATGACAAAGAAAGCATGATTATATACAATGTGTAGTTCCGGGTCGCATATGCGATTTTGACACAATGTGACGTATATCATAATTGAACATAAAATGGTCTGGGGGAGTTAAACCTTCCCCCACAAAAGCTTTTTTCTTGCATTAGGGACCCTTTTAATTATTGAACATAACGTCTGAAAGAGGTGTATTACCCTCAAGTGGTCATTTTTGAAAGATAAGGAAATATTTTTAACGCAAACGGGCTTAGTTACTCATCTAGGAATAGATTTATTAAAATTCCGATATCTATAATATAGATTCTATATATTATATATAATAGATATTTTTTGTCATTTAAAAAATAATCAAAGATTTCAGAGAAATGCCAGGTGTCTCGGAAGACTTTTACATCCGCTACTATGTCGGCCATAAGGGTAAATTCGGGCATGAGTTTCTTGAATTTGAATTCCGTCCAGACGGAAAGATGCGATATGCAAACAACTCAAACTACAAAAACGATACAATGATCAGAAAAGAAGCTTACGTTAATCGATGTGTTTTATCAGGTTTCTTTAGATTCGTTTTTTTTATTACTTTCGTCCATTTGGTGTACCGGGTATGCCTGGGTCGCTGAGAAAAACGACATAGCAATTGTGATATTTGTCTATATATATACTTTCTAAATATAATTGACTTTTAGAGCTCAAGCGCATCATCGAAGATTCTGAGATTTTGCGGGAAGACGACAACATGTGGCCCCGACCAGATCGCGTTGGACGCCAAGAGCTCGAGGTCGTCTTGGGCGATGACCACATCAGCTTCACCACGTCAAAAATTGGCTCACTTATTGACGTCAACCAGTGCAAGGACCCCGAGGGTTTGCGAACGTTCTACTATCTCGTACAGGTTAAACACAGTTTTTTTATTTTCATCTTGGATTTTTAAGAACATCTATGTCACACTTTAAATACCAGGATTTGTTTGTAAGTTTTGAGATTTTGATCGCTATACATGGCAGATCCGTTTTTCCAAAGTAGGAACGTCAGTTGACGTTTTTGTTCAATAAAATCGTGGCTTTTAAACACTTGGTTTACGTGAAATCGAAAAAAGTCTTCAAATCTTGTGGTTAGTTGTAACGCCAAGTCATTTTTTAGACATTTGTCACATTGGCCTTATAAACTCATTTTAGATTTTGTAAAAAACCGTCAACTGACTTTTATTTTTATCGTTTGCGTTAAAATATAGAACAAGTTTGCGTTTGAAATTTGCCCGCGCTATATAGTAGTTTACTATAGTAGTAAAAATTTCAAAATCGGGCCCTGATAGGCAATTGGTGTCTTTAAAGAATCTTTGTATAGTTGGCGTGGTAAAGAGTTGACACTTTCGTTTCCGATTTTTTGGTCAAAAAGTGTCATTTCGTTCCAAACTGTCAACTTGTTACGTGTCAACTCGTTATCACACCAACTGCATCTACTCTGTATATCTTGATGGGTGCTACTTTTTAATTTATCCGAACTCAAAATCAACTAAAGTGAACAAATGGGTATAAGCCTTATACTATAAGGGTACAAAGTGTAGAACAAAGTTACAAGTTGTCGACTGGCCGCATATGTTATGCGACGAAATAACCGGTATATGTATTTTAGGACCTGAAATGCCTGGTCTTTTCGCTCATTGGACTCCACTTCAAAATCAAGCCAATTTAAGAAATTATGCTTTAAAATAAGTAGCTGCAATTCTTTTCACCGCTTCCCTGTGTACTGTACCGTGGGACAATTTGAAATCGAATTTAGTATTGTTTTTTCGCATGTCTGCCCTTAAGGCCTTCCTTAGTGTTAACTATTGGGGCCCTTTCTAGGTTTATTAGAATAAATTGAGAAATTATTAGAATCGTGAAAGAAGGGGTCCTAGATTTGATAGGTTTTCATTGGTCATTCTTTTTTTAGCTCATTAGCGACCCCTTTTTGTCCGCCTAATTCTCATTTATAAATATAAATACAATTTTATATCCAGTTACAGTAGTGGTGCTCATTTCGGACACTGGACAACAATCGGAATATGCACAAGACAGGTGACGGTCTACCCTAGTTTTACACAGTTCGTACCCCCATTAGGATCGGTTTCCTCTACAAAATCCTCAACAAAATCTAAAGCGTTCTTAATGGAATCAAGGCTGAAAATGGGTAAAATTAATTTATACAATTTACTTTAGTTATCATGGTACATGTTTGGATAAACTTACCACATTAGCTGACCTCGCATCGAATTTGCATTTCATTAATGAAAACGTTGTCCAAAATGGGCGTCAAAACTGTACGGTATATTTTCACAACTCAGCGTGTTTTTTTACTCACTATTTTCCCCCTTAACCGCTTCCTTATTAATACATAAACGTGAATGTTTAAAATGAGGTACTCGGATTGGTCAGCGGTTTCATGGCTCTGTTGGTAGTTGATCTTAACTGACAGCCATTTTAGTCCACATTTTATTGCTGCCATAGAAACTGCGTTATCAAATGAATAAACGAATTAAACGTACAACAACGAATTTATTGTCACCGATTGAATTGGTACAAACTAAATAGTTTATAAGGTCTAATATGAATAAAGTATAATTTAAAACAATGGTCTTTTGTAGTACATACCAAAACGAACAACATACATCACTAAGATATGATTTTTTGGACATGCGTCAAAACGTGATACGGAAAAATACATAACGAAAATTGACGGTATTTATCCTTGCCTTTTTCCTAAAGTGCGCGTGTTTGGTGTGTACTAAAAACCCCACCAAGATCATTAACCTTTTCAAATTTGATCAAGTTAATCTAGATTATATGATGTAGGTATGCAATTTTACTTTGTTCAGTTACAGGCGGTGGCAATTGAGCATGTGTTTTTTTTACAAGCTACGCAGTACTGGCATGCAAGATAGAAAAAATGTATGTTTTCGCATATTTTTTATCCCAATAATTTTTTTTTTAATTTATACCCAATAACACGAATTCTAAAAACCAAAATATTCTACCAAGTCTGGTGGTGTTATATTTATAGAGATTTGGGGTTAACAAACTACAGGTTTCAATTTTTAATTTGCAATTCAATTTTTACAGCCATTGTTGGTGGCCCATTATAATAAAAACAAAAATCGTTCGTCATAAAAATTTGATTAGCCGCCCTAAAACAACCTAAAAGAGACAAAATTGATGTGAAATTATGCGCTCGTTTTTTTTTTTGATTGAACGAAGTTTTTTTATCTTCCTTTGAAGCCGCTTAAAATTAATGACGGGAGCTTATTAATAAAGAAAACGACACAATTTAGCACGGTTGAGTGATTGATGTAGGGCCGCGGTTAACCGCATGTTTTGTTATTTCCGAGTACGGGAGATTGATTTTTATAACCTTTTGAAGAGAAAAGGACGGATTTTTTCATTGATGTGAAATGCATTAAGAATCCGCTCGTCGGAAATAATGATTTTTCACAGAAATCAAATTCCAGGTATGTCAAAGCATTTACTAGCGGATAAATTGAACGTCATAAGTACTTGTTTTGCGATACCTCGGATGGGATTTTTGTACGGTGAGTGGTCATAAGGTCAGCCACCAGGTCTTGTGAACTTTTCTCATACTTTAGTAAGGTCTTGACATTTTGTTGAATCAAATCATGACCTTTTGGACCTAACGGATCTTATCTTTACAAACGCTTATAGACTATAAGTTATAGTGTTTGAAATGAACAAGCCTAATTTTTTTTTCAAATAAGTAAGAACATTAATAGTCTAGCTCTACTTAGGTTCGCCAAATAAGGTTCGTGTCGCAATAAGGGGGTCGGTTTATGGAAAACGATATCGTATTTGATTTTGCTGGATATGAAACACGAAATCGACCCTATATAATTTGTTACTCGGGAAAAGTGCGTGAAAATAGTTATACATTTCCGTCGATTTATGACTTTTATTCTGAAAATGACTTTTTCCTTATCGTTGTTTTGATCGTAATAATAATCTTTGAAGACAGGTACATCTATTAGGCCTCTCCGGAAATATTCCAGTGATTTATCGACGAGTTTTTGAAGCTAAGACGTGTTACAAATCAATAACCAGCTGAAATTAAATCGCTCCCGTGTTTCACCAAAAATAAATTACCCGTTTTCTAAAAGTTCAAACAGATTAATGTATTGGGAAGTAGTTAAAATACGCGTTTTAGCAGCAGCAACCTTTGATGTTGACCAAATTTATTTACGTGTAGTTGTATTTATAGTTTATATTTAGTTATACGATCAGACTTATAACGCCAAGTCAGTTTTTAAGAATGTATTTAAGGTTTAGTCAGTTTTTTAGCTTATACAACCCCCCGTTAAAGAGTCGATGACTGTAGTTTACTATATACCGATAATACATATATAATACGGCTAGATGTTTACATTGACATGCTTGATGAATTCGACAACACAAATGCACAATTTTAAATAAAACACCATATTTGGTGAACATCAGTTACATGAAAAAATTCTATGACGTTTTCAGAGAACAATCAATTTAATAGTCAAGCAAATACAGCCAATGCCAAAAATGGGTAACCAAATAGAACATAAAAACCATGATTCGTAAAATTGTGATTTTTCATTCACATGGGTGTACAAATGGTTCAAGACGTGAACATACACTGGTTTATTGGTTAAAGAAACCATATGTTTGTTTTTGAAGCTACATGGTATTTTTGCAGTAAGGTCTTGTGCTCTTTTTTGTCGGTCTTAAGGTCATTCGGACACAATCATGTCTTTTGAGCCACAAATCTATAGCATGTCCCAAGAATGACTGTATATAGACTACAAGGCGCCTGGTTACAAGGTCAAGCCATTTTTTAAGAAGCATGTTTTTTGGGATGTCATGGACTGCACTAGGTCGGACTGCATTAGGGTGCCGATTATGGACTGCAATCGAAAAATCTGACTGCATTCCATGTATTTTAAATCTTAAAATCCCTATATCTCACGTTCCTATGTATGGATTTGATTGATTTTTTTTTTGTGGTCTCAATATTTTTTTATTTTCTTTCATTTCCCGTTTCTTTCGGTCACTGGAAAAAAAGTGAAAACCGGAACAACCGGAAATCGAATAGTTTGTTTACGAGTTTTTGGATGAAGAGCTCCACCGCTTTTTTCATATAGAAATCATGTTTTGCACTTTTTTCTATAAAATCATGCATTTTTGAACTTTTCTCAGCACAAAAGTCCTATGGTTTTTTCGAAGTGCTTTAAGGTTAAGTCAGTTTTTTTTTGGGTCGGACCTTATACCAGACCCCCTATAGTTGCGTAAATTTTGCTGATATTTAGTAATTTCGCACAACATTGGGAAAACAATAAATGGTGGTCAGAAACTGTTATTTAGGGCCCAAATGTTGCCTTGCTATTATTCGGTTTGGTTAAAAACATTTATTCTGTTGGCTTTTACAAATGTTTATTTTCAGTGACGTGATAAAGTAACGTCTCAGTATATATACAAAAACAAACTTTTAAAAATCATTAGAGTAGCGATCAAATCATGCCATAACCATATTTAGTGAAAAAAAATCTTTTGACATACAAACTAGTAAAGTCTACCTTAGTGCAAATATTTTTTTTACCAAATTTGGCGAAGATAATTTAACAAAGGCGCTATTTATTCTGGACAAATTTGAATGGCTGACTGAATGATGCGATTTTACTTCTTTATTGACGGGATAAAAATTCGTGTATTTGCCCTAAGGAACTCAAATACGATACAGATCAAACGCGTTAAACGAAAAAAAAAATATTATTTTCAATTTTCTAAGGACTGTTGTCTTCCAATAAAGAATGAAGTTGTATAAACTTTAAACTATAAGCAACGTCCTTGTTTTTAAAATAAAATCATCAGTTCGACAAGGTTTCAGACTTGGTTAGTTATAAGATCTTATGGTATAACGCATTATAACGGACCCCTTTTTTAGATGAGGTCAAAAACGGCCATACAAATTCTTCATAATTTATATTTGAGGCGAAAGTTTGATTTTTGTAATATCTTTTAACGCTTTTATACCGTAGTTGAGCTCTATTTAGAGCAGATACACGAATTTTTATTCCGGTTTGCGGTACTAAAATTAATGTGATTTCTGCTTGGGCAAAAACAGTCAATTATGTGGTACGTCTAACAAGACCTTCTTCCACTTTTCAATAATTGAGAATACTTGATAATCTACATACATTTCCAGCCTACATTATTCACAGTTTAAAAAACTCAATTCCGATGAATATTTAATATAAAAAGAAACTGAAATACCGTATTATCTCTTTAATATTTTCCCGCAAAATCCACACGCAATTCCTTAGTAAGCTTTGACAGTCGTCTCTGTATCTCTTCTGTGAAGTGTGAAATCAAGTGGATTTAGTTGGAAAGAGACTAAAAATATAATATACAGGGGTTGCTTATAAGGTCAGACATTTGTACCGTTATAAGGTCAAGTCAGTTTTTTTTGTGTACTAAGGTCAAGTAATTTCTTTGAGAAACATGTTTTTTGGAAAAATCTTTAAAATCATGTTTTTAAAAGCTTATTTTTGGATGAAGACCTCCCTCCCCTCGCTCGCACATTTATTTTCTATAGCAATCATGTCTTTTTGAACTATTTTCTCCAGCACTAAGGGCTTATGATGGAAAAAAATTGTGATCGAAGGTCATGT
>SCLG01000027.1:471265-481297 GCA_004367875.1 Oikopleura albicans
ACTTATTGCAAATATAACCACAAAACGTTAATACGGTATTAATAATAACCGCACTCAAATGGAAAACCATGATTTACTTAAAGTAGTCATTTTCGCGACCACATCCAACAATGATCACCCAGGGAAATTCTACCAAATATCGCGGTGATTTTCAAACGCGAAAAAAATAAATAATGTTACCACTTTATGGTAACGTTGCTTGACAGCGCGTCTGAGGCCTATGTGGCCTATCATTGGTCTTTTTTGAGCGCGGTCGGCCAATCACCGAAAGGAAAATCACCGAAAGGCAATTTCCTTCTTTTAAAATATTTTTGTACTACAGTCCTCTCCCTTTTAAGTGCATTTAAGGAGAAATATGCATTTCCGCTGAAACATTTTTTCGCGTTTTAAAATCAGGACGATAGAACGCTATTTATCGAATCAACAGCGTCCCAGTGCATATCAAGATTAAAGAAGCTTTGGAAGTTTCGTACAAGTATAATTTGAAGTTTAAAGGGGACACAATCGTTGTTTATATTTTTTTTATCCGGAAAGGTTACTACATAGGCTTTAATAACATCGAATTTCAATATTTTCTATAATCTTTGAACACAATCTAAGCGGGATACAAATCGTATCGGATGGTCCGCGCGTTGATTCGAGAAGTCCTGTAAGTTACTGGCTGTAGCTAATGGAGAGAAAGCTATTAGCCATGAACGCTCAAAACGCAATGAGAGATGCAAAATTAAATATTTAACACTCTCATTGCGTTTTTGAGCGTTCGTGGCTTATGGTTTAGCGATAACTAGCGACTTGGTGGGGGTTTAATACTTTGCAATTTTGTTTACCACTACCGTACTGATTTTAATTATTTTTAAGAGAGCGAGTCTGACGAGTATCCAATATTTTTTGAATATGGTTACGTTATGCTTGATCCAGACATTTTGTCGGACCCGGAAACATATAGCACTTGGACCAAATTATTCTACTCCACGGATGAAAATAAATACGATGAAATTGTGGCGAAAAATTGCAAGGAACATGAGTACAACAGCTTCCATGACAATCCCGTTTATGACAACCAAAATAGATCGGAGATTTTCCACGCTGTGTTACTAGCGACTAACGGCAACACAAAAATACTCGAAAACACAGTTGATCATTGGTGTTTACCGTTCCGTCCTCCGAGGGTTTCCAAGTGGTTATCCCATTCGTTCCCCGAGGTATACTCGGCGTCACCGTGGACTATTCAAGATCAGTCTGGCGTTTGTCCAATCGAATACATATTCTTGAAAAGGTCAGTGGAAACATTACGAATATTTTTAATGGGGAAAAATTTCGACCAAATGGAGGACGATAAATGGAAAAGTGATGATAAGGACCAGGAACATTTTCTGGTACACAGAAGATTTCTTCTCCGTGCAATCATTGATGATTTTGGTGCTCTTAACACCTTGAGAACCACAGATGACCAATTCCAGAAATCTTTTCTGGAAGCATTTTGTCAATTTTACAGAGGATATTTCAAAATTATTGACTCAGTGACATTCGATCTGGAGCCAGGTCCGGGTTAGCAAAGTTGGCTTATCTTAATTTTTTGGCTCCTACCGGATGTTGATCGACAAATGTGGATCACGGCCTTAAATCGTTAAAATTAAGGGTGCCATACACGGCTTCGTGGCGGGTCGTAAGAGCGTGACACGAGAAATCGCGCATGACGACACGGGGTCTAAACGGAAAGTTCGAAGCGATTTAAAAATATGATAACAAAATTAAATTAGCATTTGTATTGCACCACCTACGGAATAACCCTGCATCCAGTTATTTGGAAGTTTTTTCTAAAAGTTTATTTATCTTTCAGTCCGCGTTTTTCGGAAATCGAAAATTCACATCTAGAGACCCCTGACTGTATATACAGGGGGCCCCAAATAGAAAAAGACATCCGCTTTCTCAAAGTAAGGGCCATCTTTTGGCACTTTTTAAAATCGAAAAAGGTGGCCCTTACTTTGGGGCCCCCTGTAGATATTTTTTGATAACGGATTCCATTGTCCATGGGATCGATTTAGGCCTCAAAAAAATGATCGCGATAATCGCGACTCGATTATACATTCGATATAATACATTTTTGACTCATGTACGCCGAATATGTCTAACCCTGCAGCAAATGAGGTGGATACGTTGTCACATCGTTCGATTTTTTCGCAAATACTAGTCTTAGGACACTCGTTTGAGGCAAATGCTGTTGATCCTGGAGATGATTTTTTCGAAATTTTATTTGCTGGTTTAGAACCTTATTTTGGATTGTCATTTGGGTGTCATGACTATCATTCTGATGAAGAACAAATTATTAAAGATAGTTTGGAAGTACTGCAGCTGATAAAAAGTCCTAGTTTGAAAATACTTTTGGAGGTCATGCGTTTGAAACTGGGACGCTGCGAGGACTACTTCGATATGTCATATCAGAGCTGGGCAAACGAGGGAGATATTCCCGTTGATCTTATGGACTTGATATTACATTGGCCAGACGACACCTTGAAGATGCTTAAATTTATGGGTGTTACAATTAAGCTAGGTCTCCGAATGTTTCGCTTCATTTCTTGAAATTATATCAGAAACGCTGTAGGTTTTTTCAAGATAAATTTTAGATTACCCAGATTTCTCCATTGCTTTCTAGGCCCTTAAAAATATTTCAACGTTTCTACGTAATATTTCCCTTTTTGTTCAATTTCGGAATCCTGATGTAAGCAACGTCATCAAATTGCGCCAACTATGCGGTTTCATTTTTATAATCTGAAAGTTAAACTGCACTCTTCGAAGAGCAAGAAGGCCTACGTCATTTACGAAGATTCTGTTGAAAGGCTTCACAATTTTATGAATACTTTTTTCGATGACCAACGATGGCACCAGTTTATTCTTGGTATGTTTCCAAAAAAAAAAATAATAATAAGATAGATATTTTTTTATCACGTTGGCCTTCATTTATCTCAGCCAAATGAAACAAAAAATAAATGAAAAATAATTAATTAAAGTGTAGCAGTTTAAGGATGGTCTGCTCGATTTGTTTACAACTCAACATCATTTTTTTCATTACACCGAATTGAATACATATAGTTATCTTCAAATTATCTTAAAAGGTTTCCTAACTAAGTTCAAGTGCAAAAAAAAATAAGTTGGTCCTCGAATTCTAGAAATTTGGAGCAATTCAAAATCTCATATTTTTCGATAAACTGGAAAATCACTCCCACGATTGCTATTTGCTAAAATTTGATTGCGATCTTCTTTTGATTTAATTTGACTTTTATCATCATAAGGAGTCTTCAGGGTAACTCCACAGTAACTTTTGGGTCAAACCAGACACGCCTTGAGTACTAACAGCACTATACATTATCATTTTTATGCAAAAATATAGTCCCAAAATGTGTCAAAAAAGCTTCAGGGTTAATACGGCAACTGGTATTTATTTGATTCTTTCTTTCTGATAATCTAAAGGCCCTTCGCTACAAATCTGTCAGAAAACATTTTGAGATTTTTTCTGGGATCGTTATTTTTTTTNTAAGGTCAAGTCATTTTTTTTGAAGTGCATTAAGGTCAAGTCATTTTTTTCGGGTTTGACCTTATAACCAGACCCCCCTGTAGTGTTTTGACCTATTTTCAACTGAAAAAATAACGATTTAAGAAAAAATCTGATAATGTTTTCTTACAGTTTTGTAGCGAAGGGCCTTAACTCCCAAGGGTCCCGGCTAGATTGCAATCCTTAGTGGTCCATTCGTTAAAATTTTAACACTGTTCATGATACCAATTTAGTCGGTGCCCATTCTAATAAACATACAGTATGTACATATTGTATAAAATTCATGATTTTTTTTTGTTGAGACCTTGGGCATTTTAAAATTTATCAACCATATATAATGTCCAATAGATGGAGTAAATGCATTATTCCAGAAACACTTTATACCACTAAAACGAATCACTGGCACAATAGCTTCACTTCGCGATCTGTCACGATGGACTGTGCGAACATCAATGTCTCAAAATGGCGATATTTTTTCACAAATAAAGTCTTTGCCAGTTCTTGAATCAGTTCACGAAATGCTAATGTTACAAACATAAACCTGCCATCACTTCACTGTTCAATTATTGACCTGCTACTCCCGAGAACCACCTAGTGTTAGGATTTTCCAGGCCGCTCTTATCACTGCTCTTTAAACGTTCCTGATTTTGTGTGAAGAATTGTGCACTTTAACTGTCATGATCCACTACCAAACGCGTAACCGGTGGGGTCCGTTCTGCCCACATGTGGGCAGAACGGACCCCGACAGTTAAGTTCTCAGTATTCTTTACTTTTATCTGCTGGGACGTTGTATATTAGTTCGAATCTCCCTTAGCTCAAGGAGTAATAAAACAGATACGCCTACAAAATTAAATTTCGGTTTATTTTGCAAATTAAATTTATAATTTGCAGCTTTGTTTTCATGTTATTTTTAAAAGTATTGCGCCCTTTAAGGATAGTAGGGTCCATTGATATAGCTAGGACAGCCACCTGAGATTTTGACCCGATTTTAGAAGTGTTTCAAAATGCTTGGTTTTCAGATATATATGGTAACCCAATACGGCGCATCCCGTGGTGAACCTTAGAAGTGTTTACTACCAACCGGTTAATAGTTAACCACGAAAAACTGGAAAAATAACGTTTTTTTCTAGTTTTGGTTACGGTCGCATCTCGTCGCACTTTTTGTTTCATAATTTCTGAAATCACGTGATCAAGGCCGATCTAACCGTACAAAAAACTCGTCTAGGACGGCTTTAAGGCAAGTGGTTTATAGCATTTTAAAAATTAGTTTGCATTATTTTAATTTTATTCGAATTTTACTATCACAAGGAGTCTACGGGAAAACTCCGTACAGGGGGGTTGGTTATAAGGTCAGCCATTTGTGCCGTTATACGGTCAAGTCAGTTTATTTGCACTATTAGTGCACCTTAAAGGTCAAGTCAGTTTTTTTTTCAAGATAAATCATGTCTTTTTTCACTTTTTTTGGGTGATTTTTTCTTGGATCACTATTTTTTTTCATCTTTAATCAAAGGGGGTTGCTTATAAGATAAGATTTGGACAATCAGTTATTTTTGCATTAACCATCCGAAAAAAATTCCGATCATAGGATCTTATTGCTTGGAAAAACTTCAAAAAGACTTGATTTTAAAGAATTTTTCACAAAAAAAAACATGCTTCATAAACTCGGCCTTATAAGTTATAACGGTCCAAATGGATGACCTTATAACCAACCCAAAAGTCTCAAGTTCAGGCTCGTATTCTAGGTCACTGTCAATATTTATAGAGAGTAAAAAATGTGAAATGGTTCACGAATGATGGTAGAAGGGTACTTTCTTAAAAGGTACATTGTATAAAAGGTATCAAAAATAAAAGCGGAAACGGTATAACGTATAAAACAATAACGTTTAAAATGGATAACGTCTAATTGGTTTAACGTGGATTTGGCATAACGTGCAAAATTACCAAATTTTGACAGATACAGTATACGGTATATCATATACCTAAAATGCCCACATACATGCGTGGTTTTCTACTTTATGATGAATTAAGTGTCCGCAATGAAACAAGATAATAGTTTAATAATTATTCGTTTATTTATTTGAAGCTAATGTCAGATGCGAGTGATACGATGCGGTCTCTTCGTATGTCGTTGCTTGAATGTTCTTCATCGTGAAATTTTCTGTTCCTCTTTCCTAAAAAAGCAAAATAAATTTTGAAAAAAAAAATCTATATACTGTATAATATACAGTTGTGGATGCGAGAACTTGACACTTTCACTTATCAAAAACCGTCAAGTTCTCGCACGATCGTCAAGTTCTCGCACCACCGTCAAGTTCTCGCAACATTTTTGTCAACCATTTGTAATTTTGTTTTGCATTTATCACTATGAAAATTTCAAAACTTAATTTTGAGGCAACGAAATGATTTGCTCAACAAGTCACGCAGAATACGATGGTCAAGTTCNTGAAATTTTCTGTTCCTCTTTCCTAAAAAAGCAAAATAAATTTTGAAAAAAAAAATCTATATACTGTATAATATACAGTTGTGGATGCGAGAACTTGACACTTTCACTTATCAAAAACCGTCAAGTTCTCGCACGATCGTCAAGTTCTCGAACGACCGTCAAGTTCTCGCAACATTTTTGTCAACCATTTGTAATTTTGTTTTGCATTTATCACTATGAAAATTTCAAAACTTAATTTTGAGGCAACGAAATGATTTGCTGAACTAGTCACGCAGAATACGATGGTCAAGTTTACTTTTGTTTTGAGTTCATTTTTTTTTAATTTTTTCACTCTGTCAGGTTCTTGCACGAATTTTACCAAAAATTTTCCACCAAATTTACCAAAAAGTGTCAAGTTCTCACAAATTTTTCGAAAATGCTACGTTTTTAGTGCGAAATTTTCCGAAAAACCGTCAAGTTCTCGAAATTGACGACCATTTCCTAAAAAGCGTCAAGTTCTCGCAACATCGTCAAGTTCTCGCATCCACAACTGTAAAGAAAATTTGAACTAAACTACCTAACCACTTATCTTAACAACTGATTGGCTGAAAGGGTTAATATAATTGGATTTTTCCAGATAGTTAGGCACAGACCTTACCGTACGGTGCACCGCGGTGTTTGGTAAGATAATTAGAAATCGCGATACCTTTGGTCCAAAAATTGTTAAGATAACTCAACTTTGTTAAGATAACTGGTTAGGTTAATCCATCAGTTGTAACCGAATCACTTACTTTTCATTAAATAGGTTGATATTTGCTCCCAAAAGTTCATCATTAGAACTGCTATAAAACCGATAACTGCCAAGGTAATCTGTAAAGCGCCAATCGTTATTTCAGAGGAGATGAGCTCATTTACAAGGTTCACAATTTAAAATAATTCTCATTTCTTTTTTTACATTGTATGTTATGCATACACAACTAACGCGACGCTGCCTTAATAACGCGACACCCTTATAGTTTTAACTAAATGAAGCTTTATGCGACAGTCTAAAGTCTAAAGTGGAAATTGAAAGCGATATTTTTTGTATAAAAAGAATCATTACATAGTTGTATTAAGAATAATTATTATAAGGTCGTGTTTAAAAAATTAAGTGGAGAGAAATTAAAGTGTCTCGTTAAGGCGAAATTTAGCGCATAAAATCAAATAGAAAATCTCCAAGAACAAAATTAAGAACCGTTGTCAAGGATTCCGTTGGCTAAAATTGTTACGCATAGAATGATATTCATTAAAATCATATTTTTTCGGTAATCATCATGTATTTGGACTGTACTTTTTAGTGATTTTACAGCTAATTGGGGTTCATCACCCACTGACGTCTTACTTGGCGTGAAAGCAACGGGAACCGTACGTCTAACGTAAAAGTGCAAAAATATCACTATGAAGAAAAAAAAAATAAGAATTGGACAGGTCAAATTTTCGGAAAAAAACTGTTTCGGCCAAAATGTTCGCCTCGAAAAGTTAGCTTTTAATATTTTTGGAAAATCAAGGCCAAGTTCAACGGGTCACGTGATTAATTAGGATAAAGGCATGTTTTTTGGCCAAACGAAAAACACGATTTCTAGGGGTTAAATAATTTAAAAAAACCTATAATAAGGGTTTTTCGACATACGCCTACTTAACCCTTACACGTCATGTTCACTTAAATTGTGTTTATCTTGTCAATTTTTTGGTCGACGAAATTAAGATCAGACTGCACTGTGCAAAGGGAGCTATTTCAATTTTGTTGGAACCCCTCTGCTCGCGTGGGACGAGAAATGGTCAAACAGTAAAAACTGGGTCTCACAAGGAAAATATTTGTGAGATTGTCTCATTGGTGGATTTTTGGCACTCTCTACCCAATAGGTTCGTCAGAAAATAAGGACTTTCGGCTATTTTCAATTACCGTGCGTCGATTGGTAACTGTACTACGCCGACTCCGATAGTCCCCCGATATTCGCTTTGAGGATGATATTCGCATCACTGACGTTCGGAACTGATAACTGAAATTCGCATATTTTCATTCACCAAAGATACATTTTTGACAATCTAGAAGATTTATTTTTCTTTGTATTTCTTTTTCACTTTTTGAATGAAATTTCTTTTTTTTTTGAAAAACGTCAATGATTGTTTCTTTACTATAGTCTATAGCTTATAGTCTACTAAGTAGACTCTACTTCGTATAGGATTAACTGATTTCATCCTTTTTTAATGAAGATCTCCGTTCACTTAATGTTTATCGGTTAAAAAGTGCCCCGTTGAGATGTAAGAATAAATTTAATCCATAACAGATTCTCTATTTGTATTGTTTACAATTACTATGGTACCAAAGTGCGAAATCTGTTTTGCGCGTGAGAGTGACGATTTTGCATTTATTTTGAACACGATTTATTTACTTCAAAAAAAGAAAAAAGAAATAAAAAAATATGAAAAAACTTTCAACTCTAATTTTTGGGGTATCAGCCGTCGTCATTGACCAGAAAGATGCGAACAGTTTTTTGCGGTCAAAGAGAAGTAATGATGGGAACTGGTTTTTTGAAGAGCTCAAAGAAGGTTAGCGACTTGATAAGGCGAAAATTAAAGGATTTATTTATTTATCAGGTGATCTGTAAAACCCTAATGTTTATATGAACTCCATGCGTAGTTATCGGGTCAATTTTCGCGCCCGTGCTGTTATTAGGCCGCTTTTCTCAAAAAAAGTCTCGTAGATTCACTACATTGCTCACCCTCTTAGGTGCCGCGTTTTTTTTACGGTTTGAAAACCCACTCCTAAGTGCCCGGTTGTTTTCCATTAAAAAACCTCGTTTTCAAGCTAAAAAAACGAATAAATATGAGCAAAATGTATTGTTTTTTTGAAAAAATGATAAACATGCACTTAAGTGCCGAACCCTCCTTAAGTGCCGCGTGGCGGCTCGAGTGCGGTACTTAAGAGGGGGAACACTGTATTTGAGCCACAAAAATTATGTGCCCATGTTCCAAGCGTCGTGATTTTACAATTTATTCTACCATTTTTAAAGCAATTTTAGTACTACCAAAGCAATTTTAGTATTACCACGACAGTTATATATGATATAACTGTCGTGGTGATACTAAAATTGTAATGTGTAACTTATAACTTATATCGGAAGTACACATTACATTTGCCACCTTTATTGTTAGTAGGAGTCTACTCACATACAGTCCCTACCTAGTTAACGGGTACCTACTTAACGGGTATTACCTAGTTAACGGGTACGATTTTCAGGATTTGTTTCCTAACTAGTTAACGGGTACAAATATTTTCAAGGAAAAATTTCTAAAAAGGCTAGTTTTTCGTCCTTTTGAGGTGCTAGGAGTTAAAATTTCAGTGTGGTGTAATGTATTTTCGTAATCAGTAAATCCAAGTCTATAGTATTAATCGCGTTTTTAGACGATTTGAAGACTTTGAACACATATTTGACTAACCCTATGACACCAACCTACCTACTTACCGGGTGCACTACTTTATCAACTTTTATTTCAATGGATTTTGTAAACTTAGACCGCTGAAAAAATTCCCTAATTCGTACCTGATATTTATAATCAGAAAACACCATAAAAATATCAAAAAACCAAAAATCACTCATTTTATGGATTTTTTGGTGGAAGGTCCCCAGCCAACCTAGTTAACGGGTACCTACCTAGTTAACGGGTACAATTTTCAGATTTCAAGATACCCGTTAACTAGGTAGGGACTGTAGTATAAAAGTGCGGACTACCGTATACAAGTATACTTTGACAATTTTTTTTTGTCATTTTTTCACATTTAGGTGATTTAAAACGGGAATGTTATGACGAAGTTTGTTCCTATTCGGAAGCTATGGAAGCGATCGAGAATGTGCCTTCAATGGTCGCCTTTTGGGATATTCACAAATCGCCTTGCGAGACTTTAAGTGTGGGGTACGATTTGTTTAATTAATTTGGTATTCTCATCTTATAAACGTTTATATTTATAGTCAAGTTACACATCCAAATAAATTGATTCAAATTAGTAAAGTTACAAAAA
>SCLG01000027.1:481426-493500 GCA_004367875.1 Oikopleura albicans
AGTCTACCAGCCAAGCCGCTTGGCGCAAGCGTTCATAGTAGGAACTTATTACCCTTTATGAGTCTTTGTGGACCATCCGAATGTGAAAATCTGTCAAATGGACGTTTCGACTGTATTTGTCGGGAAGGTTTCCGGGGAAATTTGTGCCATATTAACTGTAACCGACCAAATGATCCGACTTCACTCACCGAATATTTATCGTCTAGCGCGTTTACATCCGCAAGTCATACAGAAAACTTCGAGTAAGAAAACACTCCAAAGTCATTAACAAAAAAAAAAAAAATTAGGGCAAACGAAAATAAGGAGCCCGGTGTATAATTAAATTTCAAAAATGGCTATGTTATAACATGACACATGTTTCTCTCGATGTGCACGTTTTTTCGGAAATTGTAAATGCACATCGAGAGACCCCTGACTGCACCTGGCCTTCAAACGCATTCTATTTTTCAGAGCGGCGAAAGCAAAATGGTCTCGGAAACAAGACTTTGAGTCAGAGATCTTTGATGTTGCTTCGGGTGGATATCCAAACGTCTGGAAAGCTGATATAAATAATGTTGAAGAAACGGATTCTTATTTTTTCTTCCTTACTTAACTCTAAAGTTAACAGGTTTTAATTTGGTATTTAGCGCCCTACTCTACCATAGGTGAGTACCGATGTAAAGTTTTTTACATACTAGTACAATTTTGTACATGTATTTGTGGAAATCATATGATATCGTAACAACTGTTACTATGGGTTCCACAATTGTACATCACAATCGTATCTCATTATTTGTATGTCCGGTATTTTTGAATAATATTTCTTTGGTGTTTTATTTAGTTGCACCAGTTTGCCCCACCTAAAAATGAAATATGTATAGTAAAAGACCAGTATATTTAAAGTCCATCCAGTCCACTCCATCCACTCTATCAAGAGGACGAGTGTAAAAAAGTCGAAAATATGGTCTTAAAAGGCTTATATGGTATGTTACGTTTGATTACTTTGACACCCCAATCCTATACGGACTCTAACAATCATTTAATTAATGACATAGCATAGACTGAAAAGGTGAGCATAATTATTCAACGAGTAGAGCAAGGGGTAAAAGGCAGTTGTCGAAAAAATAGAGCGCAATTTTTTGATTTGAAAAAAGTTCTTGATGTTAAAGATTCGTAAAAAAGACTCGCTTGTTATTGATTTGTCTTCCATGAGAACAGTGAAGAAGATTCGAATTCGCGGTGGACATCACAAGGGAACCATTTGGTAAGTTTCTTATTTTCTCCTAATTCATCTTATGGTTAAGACAAATGTGAACATGTGCCCAATTGGCAATTGTGAACATTTGTCCACTTGAAGTGCTGCTATTGAATTATTGGGGTAGGAATCGAATTATTAACTTATTTCCCACGAAAACTCGGCGTTTTTATGCGTATTTTTGAGATGATAACATTAAACTAATTTCTTATGGGCACAGAAGTCAAACGAGTAACTGTATTAAAGTAACACTGATACAAAATTTGATCGAAATTCATAGCACGCCAGCCGCAATTGAAGTACGAATAGCGAAATCCAAGTCCGCCTTATCGTTAACATCCGCCGAAACGTTGCCACTGAAAACGCCGGAAACAATAAAACCACAAGATCTTTCAATTCGACCGGTTTATGGACGATTTGTTCAGTTAACTCCGGTATCCGCAAATGGTGGCCGTGACGTACCGCCCTGTATTGCAGTCGACATTTTGGGATTTGGCGGCGAACAATTACCAACCGATTTCTACTGTCAAAAAACATGAGTTATTTGTTTACTCCAAGACGGATCACTGTATACAAGTTTGATAGGAATACATATATCTGATAAATCTTACGTGATATAGAGATCATTTGTCTATATTTAGCATAAAATGTTCCATTTTAAATTTCCAAAATAAAAACCGAATTAACTTCGCTTACAATAGCCATTTTCGATGCGTGAATAATTTTGATTAAAACAGAAATTTAGTAGAAAATAGCACAACTAATAAACACTAATGGTCGTTGCATAAGTTATGCTGCATAAGCTAGCCACAAATTATAAACATATTTTTAAGTTAACAATAATACAAATTTGACGGCTCAGTCATAACGTCAATTTAGATATTATAGTGGGAGTAGTCACCATAGGGTGGAAAAAGGTGTTCATAGTGTTTAGCTCCACATTTATTTGAATTTTTTTTTATTAATTTCAGTTAAGAATGGGAACCAACAAATTATTGGTTCTCTTGTCAAACTATTTTTGTTTAGTAATTTTTATCCTCTCACAAATCTTAAATAATTAAAGTTTAGTTCAAAAAGTAATTCGTTTATCAAATTAGAAATGACAAATAAGTCTGCGTACTCAACTAAATACTTTTTTATAATTTTTCATTTGGGCCGATTTATTTAATAATGTATTCTCTGAAAATATAATTTCCCCAAAAAAATAATTTTTATCCCCAAAAAATTTATTTAGTTTGCCAAAAAATTAATTTAGTTTGCCAAAAAATTAATTTAGTTTGCCAAAAAATTAATTTATTTCCCTAAAAAAATAGTTTTTGATCCCCCAAAAATTAATTTATTTCCCCAAAAAATTAATTTGTTTCCCCGAAAAATTAAGTTTTTCCCCAATTATTGGATAACATTCGGAATCTTACAGTACTCTCAGACAAATATTATATACATTGTTTGTACATTGTTTGTTTTTTGTTTATACGTAGAAACTTCAATTTCGAATTTTCAAATTCAAAGCAAACGGAAAAATGACAAAATATTACATTTCTGAAAAATAACTGGTTGGAAGATAACTGCCCCACTGGCGCACCTTACAGCCACCTTCCAACCCTAGTTGTTATTGATAGTCAAAAAAAATTGTTTCGGTTTCGGCTTGTGGAATAAAATCTGTAAATTTTGGTGACGCTATTCAGCTTGCCTCTCGCTTTGGCCTATAATCGACTTTTTTCGTCTTGGTTTAAAATGCTCGCGATGTTTTAGAAATATTTTAGTTGGTTGCTCTTTTACTTACGCTTTTTTGTATATTGTTTTTGTGTGTTCCCATTTCGACCAATTCTCAGACGAATTTCTGTTTGGCGCAAAGGGGAAAAGATGAAATTTATCTGGTGGTTGGTCGGTGTTACCCTCGGCAAACGGGTACGATACGGCAAGGTACCTGTTGAAGATGTACCTCATCAAAATGAAGATGTCATAGATGATGTTGCGTATCCTGCCGATGTCCTAAAAAGAGCGCAAAGAACCGGAGTTAACATAACTGGTATACCGGTAGCCAAAGAGTTTCAGGTATTTTACTTCATTTTTGAAATCGCAGGGCTTAAAAGAGAGAGGAAAAAATCTCAAAAAAAAAATGAAACATTAGAGCACGAGCGGGAAACTGACGGATTATAGCTCACCCGGTTGAGACCCCGTTATAAATTATAACTTATAATGGCTGACTAAAATAATAACTTTGTTCAATTTAACAAATTTAAGTATTTTTAAGTATGAAAATGTAAGAAAATATATGATTTTGACGCTCCGACAGAGACAATGTGATATGATGATAATTTCATAAAATAACCAAAATCGTCTACGTACAGAGAAATTTTCATGAGTTTCTACAGGTTAAGCCTCATGAAAATCGGCTGAGCGTTTCTAGAATAGAGCAATTTTATTCTTTTTTCTTGCAATGGGGTCCTCCTATTGGCCAATATAATTTTAAGGACGGGTATGGCCTGTTGTGTACAAACATAACGTGTCGGAAAAGTGTTCATAACGGACGTTTTACACAATCAATTTGTATGTACTTTGTCGTAAAATACTCTCGAAAAGTCCTCGGATCAGGTAGTTTATTTAATTTGACTATAATTATTACCACGGGCCACCCACATGGCCGTCAAGTTGGCTTAAAATCAAATCGGATATTGGATAAACTTTTACAATTTTGATGATATTGAGTTTTTATTTTATGAAAAAGGTTTGCCTTGACAAGGCGCACAAAACTGAATCTGCGACATTTCTATCGGGCACAACCAGGTATTTGCCAGTGACCCAAAATGACGAAATATTGAACTAGAATACATTACAAACTGTCAATAAAATACTGTACTTTAAAGTTGTATTTTTAGAGACTGATTAATAAACGACGGAAATGGTGGCAAGAAACGACAGACGGAAAAATCGCGGTTCCATGGGGATTCTATAAGGACTTTCCCGACAAACCAATTTTTAAATCTTTTTTCGAAGACATAAATCGCGATCTTGGCTGCGTCGAGCTCGTTTTCTTGGAGCAGAAAGAACTGACCGAAACAAAATGGGAAAATGGAATACTGGTCATGTTTGACTCCAAGTTAGGTTGTCCAAACTGATTTTCCAAACTCGTCGCAAGAGAAAAAAAAATAGTAATATTTTGCCATAACCAGAAGCTAATCAGCTGAAAAAAACAGGATAACTTTTCATCCCTTTTTTAAGCTTTCAGAAAAACATACAAACTCTCATTATTTATCAAAAAAGTCATCTACCGGACAATTGGCGATGGGTTTAAAAATATGGGTTTAGGAAATATTTTCAGATTCCAAATACACCCCAACACCAGTCAAAGTTTGACCGTGAAACCGGTAAAAATGATAGTTTCCAACTTCTGGTTAGAAGTTTTGAATTTGAACCTCTAACATATGGTCAGAATTATTTCTTTCGAAAAATTAAAGTTTTCTGCGAAAGCAGAAAAAAATGAAATTCGGTTTCGATAGCCTACTCAAAGTGGGACGACTGTTGGACTCCGTTTGGTGTTGTACCTGGATCGACTGGCGGCAAGGGACAAATAACCAAATATGGCGTCCCGCCAATGTGGCAATTAATGCGATTTTCGACCAAATGTCTTCACAAAGGCATGGTACATCATATGGTACTGCACGCGCTCGGATTTCACCATCTTCAAACAAGGCCGGACCGAGATGATTTCATTCAAGTCAATTCCGAAGCAACCGAAAAATTGACAGGTTTGAAAATATCATCCGTCACCAAATAAGCCTTATTTACTAAGGGCTTTTAAAATAAGGTTCGATGGCGCCAAATAAGGGCCGGTGGCGCCAAATCAGGGTTGCTTTTGTTTCAAGAAAAATATTATCGTTCCAAATAAGGGTCGGTAATTTAAGGGTGGTAGGATCGATTTGTTTATGCCTTGTCTCCAGGAAGCGTTTCTTTTATGTTTTTTGTAAACAAATCGACCCTACCACCCTTAATACTGATTTCTACGGATATTTTTAGTATTTTTGCTCAATTTCTAAATCTAATTAAATCTATCAATTAATCTAAATTGTTACTAAACTAAAAGTTAATCGTCAACATCAAACATATGAACCTTTATCTTGATATTAGGTCCATCGTTAATACGCATATAGAAATATTTAGACGCCCACAATTGGCGCATGATGAATTGGGTGGTTTGGCAAGAGAGTGGGCTTCCGTTTGATCATCGGTCCATTTTAATGCATTCGGCGCAACCTGGGATAATGACTCGAAAGGATGGCTCTTTATGGACCAATCAAATGATCCGTCTCACCACAACTGACGCTTTACAAGTACAATGGTAACTTATGATTTTGCCGACAGCGCTCTTATGGGCCCAGAATTATATACATGAATTATACGGACATATATGACATATATTTTAACAAAAAATTACAATAGAATTAAATTTTTGACCCAAAAACTGCCCGTTAATTGGTCACCCTGTGTAAATAAAAATATTTGATCAAGGTTTTATTGCGATAAAGATGAGGGGCAGGGCGTGGTAAAGAATTTCAAATATAAAGGATCCATTCGATGCCCAAAAAAAGACGAACTTGGGGAACATTTAGACGTATTTTCGGATCGCGTTTGCGATGGATATCGCGATTGTCCAAATGGCGAGGACGAAGATGGCACCCTTGGAACATGTGTGAAAAATCCCGAAACATCTCCGACCGGATGTTGTCTTAATATCGTCCTTAATCACAAATATGACAACATGTGTAAAAGGACTGCTCAACTAAATGGCAAGGACACTTACGATTGCACTATCTATAAGGTTAGATAGCTTGTTATCTTTATTTTATACAATCAGGGGTCTCTAGATGTCTATGTGACATTTCTCTGCCTGGACCATGTCTTTCTGCGTTTTCTTTTAAAGAAAACTTTATTAGAAAACCTTTTAAAATATGCACATTTTGGGACCTTTGTTCGTAATGTACCTCTGGATGTACTTTTTAAGGCCCATGTTTTCCAAAAAGCCTGGCCATCAAAATGATGGCCTATAAATTATAACCCATAAATTATGGGCTATAATCCATAATACAAAATTTTGATCATAAACGGATTGTCAAAGACTTTAATGTTGAAATTTACACGTTTAAATAATCAGCGTTAAAGATTCCCTCTTACAACGATTGGTATTAAAATATACCATGGTAGAAAATATTTTTTTAGGAACGAGATTTTATTCAAACCCGTCTTGTATGGTTTCCGTTTATGGCGGTTTTCAAAACTTCCGGTTGGGTGATGATTGAACCAGGCGTCCAATTAACTCCGGCATCAATATCAGCAGACGTAGTAAAGGGAATCATTGCGTTTCAGTCCGGCAACGACACATGCCCGCCAGAAGGCATTTGGAGTGATTATAATGATAAATTTAATGATCGCGCAAGTACTTACTGTCAGCGAACCGATGAAGATTTATGCATGCAAACTGAGTATCAAAACGGAATTGAAACCGCAATCGACCAATTTCAAAAAGAGTTTTCCACCAATAGTAAATCGATTTTCTCAAATAAAAATAAGAACAAATCAAGGTAAAGACTTTACCGTAAAGTGTTATCTTAGTTCGCGAACAATAAGCGCGTACAAATATATTGTATACAAAAAAATGTCCCCAAAACAGTCGAAAAATGGACACTTTATGATAATTCGCCCCAATACGGACGCTATTTTCGAAAATCAAAAACGTCCGTATTGGAAGTAAGGACTGTATCTTGTTTGAAGATTGAGTTGTTAAAATTACGAAGTCAAACGTGTAACAGAATTTACTACTGAGGCTGTATCTCTTGAGGCTTTATAATATAAAAATTGAAAAAAAAAGAGAAAAAATCTAAAAATTAAATAAAATTTAAAATTTAAAATTGAATTAAAATTTAAATATTAAAAAAAAAATAAAAAAAAATGATAAAAAAATTTTATGTGTTTCTGATCCAGCGTAAATAAAACAAAATTTAATTATTATTTTATTCAGGCGATTATTTAAAAAGATGAAAACAATGAAAAAACGACCGTTCCGAAACTGTGCCCGCGCAAATCACGCAATCCCGTCATCGCAGACCGGCGGCGTTTGTGATTTTATGGGTCTAACGCACCAAATCATTCACGCTCAAACCACGCGCAATGGAACAGTTTCTCAACTGCGAAATTCGGAAGTAATTGTGGAGAAAAAGCCACTTCAATTGCGTCACCTTGAGGTTATCAATGAAATTTGTCGGCGTTATGTTGGGTATCTTATTTGGGCACATGAACCTTGCAAATCCGTACCCACAACAATCGATGAGCTCGCCAAAAAATGTGAAAAATTTAATGTGACGTTTTTCAAATCCGAAAAATTAGGTGATAGTTTATGATACACGTACATACTGTAACTATTTTTTTTATATCTGTGACTACTTACAGTTCCTGTTGTCCAGAGGATTAATTTCAAAATGATTTTCAAAGTTGTTTCCATTTTTTGATAGAAATGTTGCTGAAAAGATCTGTAAAAATTAAGTTAACCCTCATGAAGCGAAGGGTACTGCTATTGTAAATATTTACTAACTTGTTCACTGCATAATTTTTACGGGCATTTTATCTGTATAACTTTCCGTCTTGCAGTGAATATTGTGAATAAATTTATTATTAATTGAAAATGAATGCCGAGATTACTGCTTCATTATTTTTGCGTAGGTTGGAGTTTTTAAACAGCTTTCTAGGGGGCCCTAGAGACCCAAATCAACTTCTGAATAGTCCGATCGACGTCGTTTGACGAGCTCTACAAATTGTATTGTCTACATTATGTGGCTTTATTTTTTTCAAAAAACTTTCGATTTGCCCATTTCTTTCATATCTACCATTCAAACTAAATATTTTATTTGTAAAGTTTGATGGGAGTTTGCAGTAGAAAGATATACAGTTGGTTTCGTTTTAATTATGTCCAAATTTGGTAATCATCAACAGAGTGGGAACCAATAAGCGGGTCCCCGACGTTGGGCGTTGAGCTGTACATTTTTTTATCGAAGATTTTATTGATCGGGCTTAGTTTCGTCCAACATGAGTCCAGAATTATCTCTTTTATAGAGCTAAATATAAATCATTTTTATGCTGCATAAATTATGCACGACAAAATGCGTATCGTTTTTCCTGTCAGTGAGGAGATGGGTTAGAGTCTTACCGTTCGGAGTAGTTGATCAGTTTTTAGCGATAATGATCTGTAGCAAGTGCGCATGTTGAACTTTAACGATCCAAGTCTACATGGATCGCGTTTATGTAACCTAAAAATGTATACCTAAAATATACTGAACATATACTAAAAATGTAGGCAAAATGTGTAACGCAAAATAACTACACATGTATGAAGCCTTATTTACACAGCGGTGTCAATAAAAGCAACAGCCGATAACTAAAAAAAGGCACAAATTCTTAGGTAAAGCCAACACACAGTTTAATTGGAACGCTTTTAGGCCCTTGAACTTTGGAAACTGTAATGTTTTCCGATCATAGCGTCATTTATAACTTGTTTAGGTCTAACGCTTGTGCATCAGTGACTTTGATTAGGAAAAACACTACCAAATCACTATATTTAAGGCTTAAAAAAGCCAATGACTCAAAATCGTTACAAATTTTTGTATCACAAATTGTAACGAATTTGAGGTATGGACTGTAATTTTAATATTATTGACTTAAAATAATACAGTAATAGTCATACTGCATTTGAACCAAAATCAATCTGCAATCTAAGTATTCGAGTACGTTACATGCCGTATCACAGTGTTACATTATTTATACAACGTAATTTTGGGACTCTTTCGTAAGAAGAAAAAAAATAAGAAATGGACAGGTCAAATTTTCGAAAAAAAATGTTTTGGCCAAAATGTTCGCCTTGAAAAGTTAACTTCCGTACCTAACTGTATTAGTGGGCATACATGAGTGTAATAGAGCTGAGAGAAAAATATACAAAAAGTTCATTATTTTACTCCGGTGTAGCTTCAGTAAGTAAAAATCATATAAGCCATCTTTTATATATATTTTTATGATTTGTATTGGACAGATATTCGACAAAGATAATAAAAAAAAATATCCAAAAAGTGGGTCAGCCAACAGTTATCTGACTGCGAATTCGTTTTAAATAGTGATAGGTATTATATGTAACGTGTATATGGAAAGTGATTTGAAAATGATGAACTGTAGATATTTTCTTTTAAAAATAATCTGACACTCGGTCTGTCCTTTTCGACTGTTAAAATCGTCACATTTTTGCCAGTATTTTCAGTTAACTTTTGCAGTGAGTTAGATTTATTTTTATCTTGCAAGTAACTGTACGAAAAACAAAGGATGTAAAATTTCGATGAAATATTGAACATTTCGATCAGGCATAATTGGAAAATTTCAACTGAAAATTTCAACAAAAACGAGCCAAGTCCAGCCAATAAATTTTTGAACTAGATCGAGCCCAGCCCAGCCAAAGACTTTTTGAGCTAGCTCGAGCCAAATAAATTTTGTTGGCTCGAAAACCGAGGCATATTTATATGCAAGATTCCGATGTACATTTTCAAAGTGAAACAATGTGATATGTAAATTATATGTAAAACTTTTATGTAAAACTTTGATATAAAACTTTTATGTAAAACTTTGATATAAAACTTTTATGTAAAACGTTTATGTAAAACTTTTATGTAAAACTTTTTTGTAAAACTTTTATGTAAAACTTTTATGTAAAACTTTGATGTAAAACTTTTATGTAAAACTTTAATGTAAAACTTGTATGTAAAACTTTATGTAAAATTCCAACATTTAACTCCTGCGCTTCCGACAGTTCGAACTGGCACCGTCTCAGAACCTAATATTTTATAGAAAAATAGTTTCTCGTCTTTACTTTTTTTTATAATGTATAAACCCATAAACGATAAAACTAACCATAGAAAATACTATGATTAAGAAGAAAAATGTCAATGAGTCAAAATATTACAATTTTATGGACAGTCGAAAAAAAAATGTTTTCTAAAGTCCGCCATCAGCAGAACAAAAACGTAACTAATGCAATAAAGTAGGCATTTACACATTTTTATAGTAGATATATAATTATATTATACGTTTACATTGTGTATAAAGACACTAATGGGTTGAAATTGGCTTAATAGAAGGCTAATTATCAAAAATTAGTGAAAAAAAATGTTTTCAGTCATCTTGATGCCAGCCAGGCCGTGGTTTACCCTGAAAACCGTAACCAAGAAATTGATTTTTTCTATCATGACCACAAAAGCACACTCACTTGCTTATTTGAATAAAAAAAGTTATGAGTTGCAATTTATTTATTTTGCTTTGGAAAAAAAAATGCACAAAGAGCTAATATTTGTAAACGCTTAAGCGAAAAATTCCACATGATGTCAAATTATAATCGCTTTGAAAGAAAAAAATGTTCAACGCAAGCGATACGGCTAGTTGTTAGTTTATCCGTCTTAAAACCACGTTTTTGCAACCATGCACCGTTTTAAAGAAATCGTTAATAATTTTTCACCTCATGACCTACTTTTGTGCTTTAAGTTACCGACAACTTAAATAATACTCTTCGCTCAAAAATTTATTTATGAGTCATAACTTACCATAAATTAATTTAAGCCAGAATGACCCAAAACTATTATTGACCATAAATTTTGAATCACAATGGTACTACGATTGAAGGAATGATTTTCCGAATAAACCATTTTTCGGCTACAAAATTATCGAAGAAATTTTGATGAATTTCTCAAAACGTTTTCTTTAATAACTTTTCTTTAGTAAAAAAATTTTCTACTTTTTACTACAACCGTTGTACAACCGTTCAATTATTAATATTTAAAATATGCCGTCAACTTTATAGTTTTAAATAAAAAAAAATCAAATTATGAATTTTTATTTCCCAGAGGCTTTAATTTACAGCCTGTAAATCATCGGGGAAAATTTTGATTTTGGGATTAAAATTCAAAAT
This sequence comes from Oikopleura albicans, assembly GCA_004367875.1. Taxonomy (NCBI): domain Eukaryota; kingdom Metazoa; phylum Chordata; class Appendicularia; order Copelata; family Oikopleuridae; genus Oikopleura; species Oikopleura albicans. The sequence goes on from SCLG01000027.1 coordinate 492,652, forward strand.
TATTTGTCTAGACTATTTAACCCTTATCCAGCCTACAGAGGCAGTAAGTCTCTCACTTGTGTACAAAAAACTTTTAGATGTTTGTTTTTCAAGATTATTCCGGGAAAATTGAGAGTTTGATTTAACCATCCGCTTTCGTCTTCAAGGATCTAACATCTTCATTTGCATTTCTCTTCATGTTTTGATAAAAGATGTACAACAAGTTACAACTTATTATTTTTTTGTTAAATTCAGCAATAATCAGAGGTTTGATGAGGAATACACTTTTATGAGGAATACACTTTGATGAGGAATACACAGTTTATGCGTATTTACGACGACTTACAGTAATTTTTGTAAAATTTCGTATAGATGTTCGTGCAGCATTTTTTAATGCGCATTTTTTTGGTTCCAAAATTTTTTTTTCAAAAACTTCGATATTTAAGTNTTATTGAGTTATGCATATTTATTTAAGCAAATTTATATACAAGTTATATTAGAGTTTACAAAAATTAAATTATTCTTCGTCATCTGAATTGTTGTCCAATTGTTCAGTAAAGTCCATTTTTTGCAGACTTCCAATTTTTAGGCAAACGGCGATAACTTGCTCCAATTTTTGGTTGATTAACGCATATGGTCTATATATTATGGACCATATGTTTACAATTAGTCAAGATCTATCAGACGTTAATAAGTCACCACTCGGCATCAATTAAAAAAAAATCCGGGAAACAATTTTATTGTGTCGGTGCGTCTGCTAAATTAAAGCGTATAAGTCAATTGAAGTAATATCAAAGTAAATTGACAATGTGAAAAAAAAAATGAAAGAAAATTTTTGGAACCAAAAAAATGCGCATTAAAAAATGCTGC
>SCLG01000027.1:500301-543046 GCA_004367875.1 Oikopleura albicans
GTTTTTGCGGCAGCAAATGGTTGCCAGGGGGTTAAGTGTACCATTAAACATTCAGCGCACGCAGAAATCGATAGCCTCATCATTCAATCTATTGGTTAGTTTACAAATTATTAAATTTATTATTATCACATCCCTTGCGCCGTTATCTTCCAACTTTCGTATTGAAAAATCTAAAAGATAACGGATCCGACAGGAAAAAAAACTGCAAGACAAGAGGGCAGTGCTCAATACACACACGTAGGCATTCCCGGACAATTGACCAGAAAATCCGAAAGAACAAGTAGAAAACTGTACGTTGACGCGTGACAACATAACAGTGCAGGGTGTGTAATATTTTGGTCTGCCAAAAAATCCTACGTATTGTATATAATATCATTCAAAAATAGTTCAGAAATTTCACAAAACGAAAATGGTATCAGCCTGTCGGAAAGTGACTGTGCGTGGTTTATGTCAAAATTTCTAATGTTTTTTGGGATGTTAGTAAGCAGTGGCCCTCATGAGGGTACCTCCTAAAAAAATCTCACCAAAAAAGTTCTCAAAAATAAGTCGACGCCTGTTTCAGGGATTGTTGATAATTTGATTATTTCATCTTCAAATTCGTCATTATCTTTTTTGAAATTTCAAGCAAGTCTGAGCACGTGTTGATTATGCAAAAAATTGAAAAAAAGTTTATATTTTTTTGTCGCAAAATGTGAGTCTTGGTTCAATACCTTTATCAGCAATTTTTCAAACGAGCCCGATTCTGCGATATGTTTGGTGATAAAGATTAATTTGTGCAGATCTTCACGATGTGATCCCTGGGAGTTAAGTGTTCAAAAATTCTAAATAAATTTCAGATGATATTCCAATCGGCAAAGGAAGCAAAATTCGTTATTTACCCCGTTTGGAAAAACATTGGACGATAACAACGGATATTCTTGCAGCAGCCGTGGTGAGTACCGGTGGGAATATAATTGCGCTCATTTCTGAAGAAAACCTAACAATCCTGACTATTGATTTTACAATTATTCATCATGAACGCTTTTTAAAAATATCATATTTGGAAAATCATGGAAAACATTCCCATTTTACCGATCGACAGCATCCCGTTGAAATGAAAAAATGGATTCAAGTATGGGTATTGACAAAATTAGGAAACAATGATTTGTTATTGATCTTAAATTAAAAACTGTGATATTTACAATTTTTCCCAATAAGGGCGTTATTATAAGGGTCAATTAACGCCGTAAACTATGCGTAAAAAGGCATTTAAACAAAAACTTTTTATTAATTAAACGAGTCGATAATAATAATCAACCAAAATACAGACCAATTTTCAGTGGGTTTGTAGCATTTTGTAAGTTTAGATTTCCCTACTCTATCTTAGATACGCTATCTATTAGGGCCTTAAATTATAATTAGGATCAGTAAGGACGAAAATTATACACACCCTATGATAAGTACGACTATCGCAGTATTATGATGCGGATGATGACGAATATTATTTCACAATTCATATCTCAGATGTTGAAATGTACCGGTTGGTTCTTGAAAATATCAATACATATAAAAGAGTCAAAATCTATGCCAGCAGTCCAAATGAGCATGCCGCGATTGGACGAATTCGCAATTTTAACTTTATACAATATCCAGAAGAAGGTACCCTAAGTAAGTATTTTGAAAACCGGATTTAGTTGGTGTTTAAATTTTTGTATCGGCTTTTGTACACCTGAAGAAATTATCCTTTAGTAATACGGCTTATCTGTTGAAAATTTGTTGTAGACGAGCCCCCATCACTGTTTTTTTTGACCTCCATGATATACAAAAAAAAAATAGAACTGCTGTGAGTCACACAGCACTTTTAATTAAACTTTAGAAAAGGTTCCAGAAGAATCATAAGTTTTCGTAGGTACGCGTGAAGAGGACTTATTGGAACCTGGAAAGTTAAAAGACTGGGCAATAGCCATGAACTCTACTTGCAAAAGTGAATTTTGTTATTTGAAATGTGAGGATGAATTTTGCTATATGAAATTCGACAAAAGTATGAATTTTAGTAGTGCTCGAGCCGCTTGTACTGTGAAAAGGGGCGTTCAAAATTATGTTACAGTCCTTGATTTCATAAGGGGCTCTTCCATTACGACCCTTTATCCCATAATGGCCGCTTTTGACGTCAAAAAAGTGATTATTCCATAACGGCCGTTTTTTTTTTCGAGAACCGAAAACGGCCGTTATGGAATTAAGGACTGTAATTAGCTTTATAGAAGGGTGGCAAAATAACGGTCAATTTGCTGTGTTAAAAACTGGCTAATATTTGTTAAACCCATTTTTGTATTTGTTAGTACTAATTGTAAATAATACACTTATCNGGAAAATAATGGTACGTTAAAGGGTTTTAACTTAATATACTCAACAAACTTGTCCGATCAACATTTAGTGAAAAACCAGTTCGCGCTGTTTTTTGAATGAAATCACTTGTAGCGGACAGAATATTCGTAATCATCCAAACATTGATTAATAGAAAAAAATGGTAAGTTAAAGTGCTTCAAATAAATTTAATTACCAAACTTGTCCAATCAAAATTTAGCGTTTTATGACTCAAAACGTGCAAAAATTTAGCGGGCCACAGGTTTAGAGGCATAAAACACTAAATTTTGATTGGACAAGTTTGTTGAGCATATTTAGTAAAAGCCCTTTAACGTACCATTATTTTCCCATAATTGATCTTTGGATAATTCCGATCACATTGTCCGCTATGCGTGATTTTCTTGATTTTTTCGACAAAAACACTGCAAAATAGGTCGCCTGGGTGGGCCAATTTCCCGAAACCTGCTGTACGAAAATAGTTATTCATTTAGTCTAGTCAAATCAACCACTTAAGAAAGTGGTTTAACCGTGAGAGCCACATGTATTTGAAATCGCTCACCAATTTTAGCACCGGCGCATCGGGGTTAACAAGGCGCATGTAACCAGTCCCATTCGCGGGGTTGCTATGTAATAGGACTGGTTATGTGCGCGCTTTCAGTCTCATTTTGCGGAGCTGTTCTGTAATGGGAATGGTTACATGGACAAGATGTTATATTTTTGAAGGAACCGCGGGTATAACCTCAATTTTACGGAATTTTTGAACGCCAGTTAACAGTATGAGTTTACCTGTGCCACTGTCAGACCATGCCAATCACGCATTCAGCCAGGTCGGCAATTCCTGGATCAATGTAATGGGTAATAATTTATTTTGTAAGTAATACAAACTTTAATGACTCTCCTAAAACAAAACTTGTTTGAACCAAAAACTCAGTTTGAGTTAATTTTAATTCTGAGTTGTTGACTCAAACTTTTTTAGGCAACTTACAATACGAAAATTGGGCAAATCGAAAGCGCGCCTTTATGGATAACAAGGGAGGCTGGGAGTTAGTTGATACGAGTCTTACCAAACCGTTTTTTTGTGTTCGACAAATTTCTCTAGAGTGTCGAAATTTTTTCAAAGATCTGATGTTTAACAGTGGAGGGTCGTGGTGGAAAGTAGTCGAACATGGGCGTCATCTTTATATACACGAAGAAAAGGCCAAACGTGAGTTATGTTCGAAGCTTAACTATAGACACTTAGAGGTTCTCTTGTTGAAATGTTATGAGCAGTTACATTAATTTTCCAGCAACTTTTTTTTTTTGTTTAAATTTATTTGTCCCAATTACAGGGCAGCATAACAAGAAAATACAATATAAAGGAAAGGCCTAGAAGTTCCAAGTTAATTATTTCAATTCTACTGGAACTAATTTGTATATACATGGCCTATACCCTTAAAGTACTAGACTAAAAGACATTGCTTATTAATTTGTTAATTTTCTACAATATCTCTTAGTAACGACCCTTGTTAAAAAAATAATGTTGTTTTAAACAGTAATGTAACCTAAAAAAAAAGGAACTGCTTGAAAAAGGTGTCTCTCACCTCACCTTAATCTAGCAATTTTTTAATTAACTAATACGTATAATAATATAATATTAACTAATACGTATAATATACATAAATACAGTTATGCACAGTTATCTGGCCAGTATTAGGTAATAAAAACATTTTGAGAAAAATAACGGCGACATTAAAGGTGTATCAAAAAAAANAAAAGAAATAGCAGTAGAGGTCGACCAGTCATTTACAAAGAAGAAAACTGATATTTAGAAATGAAGACAATTCCACTTCACACGGTTTTCAAACACATTTGCCCCAATCATCAAGTGTTTGAAGGGACGAGTTACATGTGTGTTCGTGTTGATAATCAGTACGGATTTGGCGCCGCAATGGTCAAATGTCAGGGAATTTCAAAAGTACGAAACCAATGCCTCACGTTCAAAAGGCAACCATACGAATTCAATCAAGACGACTTTGACTGTAACTATTAGTTTAAAAGTATACTTTTAATGTCCCCAAAAATACATATTAGTAACAATTCATTCATTGTATGATTTACGCTTGTTAAGATCAGTATCTGCGAAATGAATTGATGTGGTCAAAATTGTCGTGCTGTATCGTCCTGATTTTAAAACACGAAAAAAAATTTTTTTTACAAGTATCGAGATACAACTATCGAGATGCAAATCGCTATAAAAATGACACACAAATTTTGACACAGGCAGCACGGCAATTGAAACGTGGAAACACAAAAAACAACATCAAAAAATAAAAAGGCCCTTGACATAGACCGACTCTGTACTTAACATGCGGTTTTTCTTACAGTAATATGTAGCTTCCTCTAAGCCAATAAATCATACGCCAAAATTATCCTTCGTGTGTTTCAGATTTATTCTTTCGCCACATAAATAATGCTGAATTGAAATTGTTTTTACTTTTTCAAAACAGGCTTATACCCGAAAAGATTCTCGTTGAGTAGCTTTCGGCGAGCACGGATCGCCAATAATAACGCCAAAATGTGAAGAAAGACGCCAATGGCTTCGATGACCAGATCTGTTCGTTGACCTTGATAATGATTCTTTGGCTCGCTACAGTCGGTTTTCTCCATGGTTAACTCGTTCATTTTCACTTCATACCCACTGTAGTCTTGTGTACCAACAATCACCAAAATGTCCATTATCATATTGATAAAGTAACAAAACATTGTCGCAGCGGCAGAAAAACTCATTTTGAATTCATCTATTATTTGTTTACAATTTTACTATTGAAATTATTATTATTGAAATAATAATTCCTTAATTTTTGGAATACCCATTAGCCTTTGGGAGTCACTGTTGTCTTAGAAATGAGGTTAGAAAGGAGGTTAGTGACATTAACTCAGAGTTAATTTAACTCCATACCACGTCACATAGTGAGCTAACTGGTGTTTGAACTTTTTGAAGAAAACGACGGGCAGTATCATACTGCCAGTATGAAGAGACAAAAATCAAAATAAGTGTTTGATGAAGATTCTTTATTTAATTTATTTAATTTATTTAATTTATTTAATTTATTTAATTTATTTAATTTATTTAATTTATTTAATTTATTTAATTTATTTAATTTATTTAATTTATTTAATTTATTTATTTGAATTCATTCCAAAAGAAGAGGTAGAGCAGTTGATTATTTAATTTTGCGGCAATAAGGCCAATGACGGCTCCAATGATATAGACACAATCAAACAGGGGAAGTACTCTGTAAAAGAAATAATCGCAAAGCGGGTGAGGACCCTCAATACACTAAACCCAGTTTCATTTTTTTTGCATATTATGTTGACCTCAAAGGTTAAAATGACTGTATTCGTATTGTTTAAAAAAGACTTACATGAATAGTAATAGCTGTGGTGCATAATGTTAATGCAAGTATAGAAACTATTATAAATGCTTAGAAATAGTGACAATTGGAACATTTATGGTATGTACTGGTATGGGTAACGAGTTTGTCACCGAGCTGAAGGGGCTTGTCGTATATCGAGTTATGGCCCATAAGTTATGGGACTTGTCGTATATTGAGTTCAGCTCGATGACAAACTCCTTACCCACACCAGTTTTACAAAGTGTCGTGTCTAAAAATAAGCGTGTGTAACTGACTGTTTTTTCATGAAAAAAGTCTGTTTTCTTGGGAAAAACAAGAAATTTTCCCGAATTTGTTGTGTAGATATGGTTGGTGGGGTTATCTTACAGCAAAAGTACCGTAGTTGGATTTTCTTATGAAAAAATATATAATGCACTAGATTCGTCCTTATTTTCTGAAACCAAAACAAAAAAGGTTAACGGCGCAATGCGTAGGCGTTGGAAACCTAAAAGTCAACAGAAAATATGGGAATTTCTTATAATTTTTTGCGAATTTTTCATAAATTCAACATGCAACATTTTCGTGACATTTAAGGACTAAATAAATTTTCAGTGCACTTTATATCCTTCGTAGTATCTTATAACTAAAGGATAAGGGGAAATGTGTGGGCGTAAAAGTCAAAAATAACGGGGCGAATTCGAACAGAAAAATCAACGATAACCGCCTGAAACATAAAGGTGCACCTGATGTATTTATAAACCATACAATTTGTCACCATTTTCTTTATTTTGCTGATTTAACTTCTCTGCTTGTTTCATCGTTGAGAATCCTTTGAACGGCCTATAAAAAAACAAGTACGATGTAAATATGTCTCTCTTATAAATCTTCCGTTTTAAATCTATTGGTTAGTGCGCTATTAATTTGTTTCGCAAAAACATTTAACGATCTCAATAATAACAAATTAAAGTTGTATGAGCAGTGGATTATCTCGACACATGAAAGTTAATAACCACCCTAGTTGCATATGCTGGGGTATTTTTTTTTTCAGGATATTGTTAAATATTAAAAGAAAAAGCCCGTGAATTTTTTGGTGTCTTCGTTTTGGTCGGCTCAATTTTGAACTTTTTTTTTGATTGGCCTGATTTTTTAACTACACAGTTTTGATGGATTAGTGACAGCTCCGATTTGAAACATGTTCGATCATTCATTTATTTAATATCATCTTAATAGTGCTTTTACGGGCGATAATAACCACAAACGCTAAAGTAAAAACCATCGTTTTAACCACACAAAATTTTCACCTATTATAATATTCAAGTTGAGGGAGCCATAACATAAAAATTTAGTCCCATTTTTTTTTTGAAAACAGGACAAACAGTCGGTCCTGAACTCGCGGCCTTGTGTTTTTGGCCGTGAGTTTCGAACACTCAGCTAACCACATATCTGTAATGAAAAACTAATTATTTGATAAATTAATATGTAAATATTTGTGTATTACACAAAGTTTAAAACTTGATATTTAAAGTATCTGCTCATTAACTTAACATTTTATTTATTAATATCTAATGAACTTAATTTTTATGACTTGTTTGTGGCACGGTAAAATTCACAAGGATTTGGAGAATATTTCATTTCCTGAAAAACTCTCACTCAACTGACAGGTTGGTTTAGTTAATTATATACTATTATGCCATGGCATATATTTTTGGAGTAGTTTAACGTATACGTCACTTTTAAAAACACTTATCTTTTCTTGATTTAAAGAAAAGTACATTTACAAAAAAGGGGTCCTGGAAACGATGCAGTCCTTGCTCCGATTGATAAATTGGTCATTTACAGGTTACATGTACATATTTATAATTTATGATATATTATATACACCTCCGGCGCACTTATGTTCCCACCAAATGTTTCAAAAAAACGAAAACATAACGGCACCATCGGGCACATAACAAGGCAATGTGTAGGCGATTTGTCTAAAGTTTGTAAGTGCGGAAACATAACGGCTCCTACGAGGACCGCTCTCGAATGTGCATTTTTTAAAGAATAAAAATGCGATAATAACCTAATATACAGAAAAATAAGAGATATTATTTCTCAGAGTTCCAGGCCCAAAAATTTTGTGAAGAATAAATTAAAACGAAAGAAAAATAAATAACCAAAATATTTTATATGAAGAAAATATTAGGGGCCCAATATATTGGTCCAAAATATTTCGGGCGGAAACATAACAGCGCAGTGCGTAGACGGATTAACTGGAAAAACTTTCTCGAAAAAGCGGAAACATAATGGCACCGACGGGGCTGAGCGGAAACATAACTGCGCTGGGGCTGTATATTATAATATATTCATATATATATTCATATATATATAACCAGTTATGTTACCGCCACCTATCTGATCAGTTTTTGAACCTAAGCTTATAGGGATTTCCAATTTTCATAATATTTAAAGAATGTCTGATACAAAAAAAAAAATTCGCCAAACAAGCGCCCTGAATGGGTTCGACCACTTTTAGTGTGTATCTTAATAAAGTTTTCAAATTCAAGCAATGTTGGAGTTTTAGCTTTTACTAGGTAGGAGTTATTTTGTAATGAAAATATCCTTTTTTCTGTTCTTAAAAATATGATGACATCTAAAAATTCATATTTATAACATTATCGAAAATTTCGACAAATACTATAACATACATATCGTTTTGATTTCGCGTTGATTTACCACTTTTCTCTTCAAGGTTAACCGCAGCTCTCAAGTTTTGGTTTTGGTCTTTAAACGCGTTAAATGTTTTTACTCAACTCGTCATCAAAAACTGAGCAAGACTTTGTACCTATTTTGAGCTGGCTGACTACCTCATACTATATACAAATCTAATACAATATGGACCATATTGTCGTATTCATAAATGATGACGTATCTATAAGATTTTTTTTTTCATTTCGAAGTCATATTTAACTTATGTCCACTTATCGATTCGTTCATACAATTTTTTACATAAAACGGTAGCTTATCCCAAATTAGAAATTCTATTATACCTATGCGCCTATGGAAAAGTAATCTATTTTATGAAAGCCACGGGGCCCCGCGGGGTAAAGAGGGGCCTCAAAGTGAGGGCCGCTTCCTCAAAGTGAGTGCGGCTTAGGGCGATCTCTTAGCATTTTTTTTTTCAAAACTTATTTCTCAAGTAACCTTTCTCAATATAAGGGATTTCTCAATGTAAAGGCCACCTCAAAGTAAGGACAATTTTTAGCACTTTTGAAGATCGAAAATGTGATCCTTACTTTGAAAAACTTATGTACAGGGATAAGTTTTTGGCTACGAATGCTTACACTAGATTCAAACAGATAAACTACGATTTTTTGAATCCCACACTGAAGGGTTGAAATTTATTACTTTTTATGTTGTGCACAACGGTAGAATACAAGTCATACGGCGCCCGCTAGCGGAACATTAAGTGGTTTTGGTTGTTGTGTGACCGTCAATTTCCGACCAGTCTGCTTATCAGCAATATCATCAATGAGCGGCTGAAGTGCGCCTGTTTCGGCTGTTTCTTGACACAAGGCACACGGAAAACAACAGCAAACTGTCAGACAATCTTATAAAGTTTACGTTAAAAAAAGAGTAATTATGAATACAATCAACCAAAAGCTACAGCGATTTTACTGTCCCCGTTCACTCTCCTTTTAAAGGAGGGCCAAAAATGGCCCGAAACTATGCACGCAAGCTTCCAGGGTCATTCAAAAAATAAAGTTCGAAAAGTGAAAAAACTAAAAAGACGAGCTGAAATGCTCTCTTATCAAAAAAAAGTTTAACAAAAACGCGGCTGGATATGTCTGTGGGTTGTATAATCATTGATATTGAATATAATGTTTTTCAATGCTTCCTGTTCTGCAGCGGGTTTAAAAAGTGAACACTAATTTTCACAATACTTTATACAATAATAGTTTGTAGTTCAAACTTTGAACCAGGTCACAAAGCTGTCAAACGTTATATTCTGATAACAGGGACCGACAACCGATTTCAATTTTAGAACTATTAACTCTTTCGGGCTGCTCGTCGCGACCCCGTGCGGGCTATTAATACAGCTAATTGTATCATATTGTGAGCGATGTCGTGTGGTGAAATGAATTTAGCAACTTGTGCTTTTAACTCGTGGATTATAGGGTGACGTTCGTTGGCTTTCAGCTGATTTATTTTAAAATTAACGGATATTGTTGCTTCAAATCTTCAAATCTCAAGAAAACTTTTTAGCCGAAAAAAAGTTCTCTGAAAAATTTGTTGTTCAACTGACGTTTTTTCGAACATAGTTTTGTGTGAAAAATTTTTCTTCCAAAAAAATAGAATTTCACAAAAAGAGCTAAAATTGAAACTAAATTTGAAATTTGCGCAAAAATTTTTTTGAACATTTTGCCGAAGATCTTTGCGTGAAAATGCCACGAAAAACGTTTTCTGGTGAAAACTCCCCAAACGGTTTTCTTTTAAAATATCTAGGTGTTTGTTAAATATAGTACATACTAGTATTTTATGATAATGGTTAAGCTTTTATTTACCAGATGTAAGACTGCCAGCAATTGACTTTTGTCTCCGAATACGAGTTCTGAGAATTGCCGCCGCGAAAAGGGGACAGGTTAAATAAGCCACCAACCATTTGACAGCGTTTTCCTCACCCACTGTTTCTGCATTTTTGACTATAATAAAATTAATTAAATTATTTAACCTGTTTATTTGGGTACATCAGAATTGAGGTAATTTGAAAACGAAACAATTTCGCTTATAAATCGTTAAAAATACAAAAATATCGGACGCAAAAGCAGAGCCGCACATCACTGAGAGGCACTGTAGACGAATAAAAATACATCATTTAAGAATTGTTATAAAAAGAAAAATGGAGAACCTTGAAAACGAAGTTGCCACCCTAGATTTTCACCCGATTTTAGAAATACTTTTCTTGATTTTAAGATATTCAATCTTCTTTAAGTTCACTTCTGTAATTGGTAAACCGCTACAGCGCATCCCATGGTAAACCTAAGAAATGTCTACTGTCAACCGCTTAGCTAATCACGAAAAAATAACGGTTTTTCTGCTTTTTGAACCTTGTGCCAATTTGGGCCAAAATTTTCATAATGTTTTGTAATACACCAGATGTACCTTTATCTTGGGAAAGTTTGGGGCTAAATGGATCTAAGATAACGGAAAATAGGGTCATGTTACCAAGATAACGGTACATTGTGTGGGCGTATGGTTGAAAATGCGTAGGCGAATCTAAGATAATGGAAAATAGGGGTAAAATCTAAGATAATGGAAATGCGTAGGTGGAAAACTTTCGCCAAAATGAACCAAGATAATGGAAAATAGGCTCAAATTACCAAGATAAAGGTACAAAAGATAAAGGTACATCTGGTGTACCACATTCAAATCAAAACCGATTTAACCGTACTAAGAGCTAGTCCTGGATATTCCTGGCAAGTGGTTAACCACGCGGTTGAAACTTGAAATAATTTGAAAAATATCGTTTAAAAAGTCGTTTGTTCTTCTATTTCGTGTCCCTCATATCCCAGGTGGTGGTCCTACGGATAACTCCCTTTTAGGGTTGCTCCGTTTTTCTGTTGCTTTTTTTCAATTGAAAAAATATACTACTTTCTCAAATAAAAAGAGAATATCAAAGGAGAAATTTAGGAGGTAGAAGCTCAACATGTTGCAACAGTATTAAGACGTATGATCTAACCTACGCGTTTTGATTCCCACTAATTGTATCGAACCTCCTTCACAAGCTTTTCCATCTTCTTCATGGGCTTTTTACCCAAAAGTGAATATTTATATTGAGAAAGTAGTACATTTTTCAACGTTTGATTTTAAGTATGAAAGCTATAAAATTTTTCTATAATTGTAAACTGTTTACAGTAAACACCAATTCGAGCGTTTGGAACACCATATTACTCACTTATTGCATAACAAGGGAAAAATGCTGTTAGCCAACAATTATCGGAATTGGAACCACAATCAAAAAGTCCGTTTTTAAAAGTAATCGTCATATCGGTCACCTTTTGTCGATTAAAAAGTATTGCCTCTCTATTATTGAAGTTTTAAAAGTTAAAATGGTTCATATAATATGGAAGATGGGTCGAATCGAATCAAACTATGATCTTATAAAGTAAGAACGGAAATAAATGTGTCAATCATAATAGTTTTAAAGGTTCGATTACTGTATAAAATCCCTCAAATATAAAATTAAAATCGAGAAAATATACTACTAGTAATGGATAAAATATATATGTACAATGTAGTAAATTTTGATATTTCCTTAATTATTAACAGTCATGCGCATATTGGGTAGCTAGCTACCCATTTTCACTTTATTTCTAAATAAAAAGAGAACAGCTTGTGATAATAAAAAACGGACAACGGATTTGAAATCAAAATAAAATAATAATCAAAAAAATCCGTTCATTGTTTGGCGCGCTAGAACAAATTGGGTAGCTAGCTACCCCAGATGCGCATGACTATTATAGTAAACTCGATGCTCATGACTGTTAAGCTTTAATAGATAGCCTCAGACTAAGGCCTAGTATACAGGCTTTTACGTGAACCTTTGATAACTCCATGCACAGTTATCGGCTCAGTTTTTCTCAAAATTGTTAATTTAACTTTAATCGTTAAAATTAAAGGTTTTATTAAAGGATTGATATACCTAGCAGTTTTTAATGTTACTACTATCACCAAACGCAACTTATTTAGCCTTTCTTGGGACCAAAAGCGGGATTTTATTTGCACTACTTACAAATAGTAAACGACTTTGTAGACAGTTTGCCATGCCAATATTTAACGAAGAAAAAAATCCACCGGGAAGTTGTTTTTTCGATGATAATAATCAAGTATTTGTTTCGATTTGGAGCGCGCTTCATGCATCTAGAGGTTAATCATTACCCAATTCGCAACAAATCGTTAAACGAATTCTATCGCGAAAACATTACAATCCGAGGCATAGAGCCCGGCACATCTGAATGATTTTTAATTTTAATGTTAGAGATTTTTTTTTGAGTGTCTACCGAAAAAATAGATAATCAATCCCACAAAAGGTAAAGCTGGCTACATAACGTTCTATACTCCATTTAACGTTATGAGCCCTTGCCACTTGACGGATCTGATACCCTCGACTTGCGAGAATTTGAGTTTATGAGATGCTGTGCCAAATGGCACAGATTCATTTTGTTTTATTATTAATAACACAGGTAGTCCATAAGCCATTATGTTTTAGTCATTCTGATTGTTGAAACAAATAAAATTGAACTAGCAAAACGATTAATGATCCTTTGAGCAAATTTATTATAGTCAGGGTTTCTTAAACTATGAAACGTAGTCTATGGTCGTAAAGATTATTATAAAGATCACATTATGTGAACTTTAGATTTCAGTAAAATGTGCACATTATTAGAGGAAAAGTCATGTCAAGAGAAACATCCTTCGCTGTACTCACAAGAGATAAACTTACGTTTATTGTTTGTAATAATCAAAATAAGTTCGATTTTTTCTGAGGCACTTTAACTTCTAAGGGGACAATGGTGAAAAAAATTGACCAAACGCGCTACAGTGACCCAAAATGATAGAATCCAAACTGAATCGAAAATTTTTTTTATAAGTAATAACTTATAACTATTATAGTCTAATCCTCCAAAGTTGCGCGCAATTGCGTTTACGATAAAGGGATAAAATCACTCTTTTGCATCGTTCATTTTGGAGAAGTTATACATAGCTACGGCATAGGTAATTATTAATTATACCGTATAATTTATACGTAATTATGCGGCATTATACGTAGTATGGGGCAGTTTACCGTAAACGGTTTACGGTTTGCTGATGTTTCTTCTTGTTGGTTTCCTCAAATCTTGCTGGTTTCCCCAAAAAAATTCAAACCACTCCGTCTACGACCTGATATAGCCTATATCATAGAGTATTTTTATGACAAAAGTGTCGGATAATTTCACATGCGGCGTATAACTTAAGTACATGTATATGTATAAGTTATCCTGTATATGTTATACGTAATTCCGTCTTACCAAAAATATGAATAAATTGTACACTGGACAAAAATATATCTTCATTTTATTGTCGTTTAAGTCAGATAAAACCCAATTTTCTATATTTAACACCTGGAGGACGTGAAATTTTATTTCCCGTAAGGTTCTTCTTTATTTTTAAGGCCCAAAAAACCAATCAGCTTTTTAGTTCGCACCAAAAAGGACCATAAAGAAAATGCGTGCATTTTTTTTGTTGCATCACATTATACGCTAGTTTCCGGCTACCGGAAGTCAAACAGAAAATTTCGAGAAATAATAAAAATTAAGAGAATACAGATTCATTGTCTATATTTAGGCATAATCAACCACATTTGCATTTAAAATAATGATAAAATCAAAATCAGTCGCTGAATATTTACCATTGCAGAAGAATGCAATTTTAAAGTTGCTTTTTAATATTTGCTTTGCACATGGATTCGTTATTTGTCTCACTGTCACTCTTATTTGAAATTTCACCAAATTTACCCGAAGCAAACAAAACAATTCCCCAAATAAACTGACCTTATTTCCCGCCTTATACAGCCCTATCGCCTTTTTCTTGACAAAAATCCCGTTTCTTGACAGATTTTAGGCCCTATAGGTCATATGACAAATTCCTAAATCATGACAATTTTCCCCTTTTTCTCCATTTTTTCATAGGTTCTCGAACAGTCGGCGCTCCCAAATCTTGACATATTGCCCTTTTCTTGACAAAATTTTCCGTGAGGACGGCGAAAAATGTCTCTCTAAATGTGCACGTTTTTCGGGAATCGAAACTACACATATAGAGACCCCTGACTGTTAAATAAAACTTTATGTTTAATAAACTGCATGTTGAAGGTTTGATGTTTTATTGACTTAAATAAGAAAGCAGTTAAATAATTGGCTTTACAGAATGAATTGATCTCTAATGTCAGATTTAAGCCACAGAGGGTTGAAAATAACTGTGACAAAAATAGTAAAAAAATGAATATCTTTGGGCATACCAAGAGGTTAACCCTAAAGGTTAAAAGCTACAGAAAATGGGTATTTATAGCTTGGGTATTTATAAGGCACGATCTTTCTACGTTTTATTTGTTTATTTTTTTGTTGCTTAAATTAAAAAAAAGTACAATTATAAAAAAACGGAAAAATACAGAAATTTTCAATGAAATTTTGAAACTATGAGCTTTAAGTACGGGAAGATCTTTCGGCGTCTACGCTTTGTTTGTATTTGGAACATTTTTGACTGCGATTTTTTAGGATTTTGAAAAATGTGCGACTCTATACCCGCTACACATGGTTAAATAGACACACCGCAAATTTTCACCTTATGTTTCGCTATTGTATAAAAATATTATCCGATCTATTATTTGTCTTGTAAACTTCCACTTGACCTACGAATTGATCGCGATCATGATCGTCATATAACGGGATATTGGCGCCACGGTGCAGTTTGGGCCATATTATATAAATTTTACAAGTTCCCGTGATCAGTGCAAGAAATGAGAAAGTGATCCCCTGGGATAGGGAAGGTCGGGATCAGACAATATTCACCATTTCTTACTCTGCCCGTCATAATCACGAAAGTTTTGTTGAAACATTCTAGAAAAAATCTGAACAAAAAAATCTAGAAAAAATCTTGAAAACAAATCCCGAAAAAATCTGGAGAGAGTCTAAAAAAGATCTAGAAAAATCTAGATAGAGTGTAGAAAAAATCTAGAACAAATCTAGAAAAATTCTAAAAAAAATGGAAATGGTCTAGAAAAATCTAGAACAAATACACCACCTACCTGCTTAAAGTAACGCTGCTTAAAGTAACACTATTCGCTTAAAGTAACAGTTTTTTTGCGAATAGTGGTAACTTTTTCAACCCACGCACTACCTGCTTAAAGTAACAGTTCCGCTTAAAGTAACAGTATTTGTAATATTTCATTTTTATGTTTCAATATTTCCGAATGTAAAGTATTTTTAGTACATTTCAAAAATATTTTTCATCTGATTAATAATTCAGAAACATTTTTGATATGAAAAAGTATCAAAAAAAAAGTATATAAGGTATATTGAAAAGGGGGTAGCCATNTTACTTTAAGCAGGTAGGTGGTGTATAAGAAGTTCTAAAAATACTCTTTAGTTATTCAGAAAGATTCCATACACATTTCATAAATATTCTATAAAAAATCTTGGAAAATTCCAAAAAAATGTTGACTCTCCTTCACGGGTATTTTTGATATGGTTCCATGTGTCGCGAATGTATTGTCCACCGAAAAAATCTCACAACATTTTTTAATTGCATACAAACATACAAAAAAATTTCGAAAAAAATATTTGGTTAAATTAAAAAGGTCGAAATCTTTTTAGTTCCTGTTTTGAATGAAGGCTCTCTATTTTTACATCTGTCAATCAGATGATCAAAAAATTGCATTTAATGTCTCGGGCATAGGTTTGGGAACACACGTCAACAAAAATCTTACGATATAGACGTCAAACTTAGTTGATGTCTTATTGTGGATGTCGAAAAAATGATAATTGAATTAACCAATAAGAGGTAAACACGTGATCCTACAGTACAGTGTCAATTTCAAGGTGTAAATTTCGGGGAATTTTGAATTAATTCTCAAAATAAAATCCATTTGAAGAAAACTCAATTGAACTTTTAAAATGGACTTTCTTCTATGATATCATTCAACCGGTTTTATATAATTACCGTGTCTCTACGCTTCAACTGTTGAAACAATTGAAACGAAGACACACGAAGAAATTAGTTTTAGTTTAAGTTTCCCACATATTTATTATTATTTCCAAGAACTAGACATTTTGAAAAGACACATACTGTAGAGATCAAATCGGAATTATTATAGCAAGTTAAGAAAAGTCTAATTTGTCGTGTTTCAAAGAAAACACTGCCACCGATATTGACCACAAGGTGCCGAATTTTTGTTTTAGTAAATTATTTTTGGAGCCCATAACGAATCAACCACGCCCCACTGTTGGAGCACTTTTGTAGTTGAGAAGCAGCAAGTATTAATTTTCGCTTAATCGCGGTTACATAGCAGAATACGGCGTTGAAGTTTTCGGTACTTCCATTTCAGCGGTTGGATCAGGTGCTCGACTAAAAAAAATTTAGTTCAGCGACTTTTAAACGACTTTTAATATGCAGAAAAATAGAGAAAATACTACAGAAAAATAGAGAAAATAAAATCTAGAAAAAATCTAGAAAAAATGAAGAAAAAATCTAGAAAAAAATTAGAAAAAATTACATGTAGAAAAAATCTAGAAAAGATCTAGAACAAATTTAGAAAAAAAAAATTAGAAAAAATCTAGAACAAAATTTAGAAAAAATCTAGAACAAAATTTAGAAAAAATCTAGAACAAAATTTAGAAAAAAATCTAAATAGAAAATCAAGGAAAAATGTAGGAGAAATCTAGAACAAAATTTAGAAAAAAATCTAAATAGAAAATCAAGGAAAAATGTAGGAGAAATCTAGAAAAAAAATCAAGGAAAATATAGGAGAAATCTAAAAAAATCTAAAATTTTTTTTCATAAAACCGAAGTCCTGTCGGTCACAGCGCGCTGCAGCGTGTGATCTCGCTTTTATCAAAAATTGTCTTTTTATTTTACGTTATACGTTGAATGGTATTGAAATATGTAGCCTTAGGTGTTCATTAAAATTAAGTAATAATGTGTTAAATACTTGAGTTTAATTTCACAAGTGTTGTTTTTTGTCGAGATTTTTGGGAAACGAAATAGGTATTTGGTAATTTAATAAAATATGTGCAACTAAATAAGCTAATTTCGTGAGAAAAATTTCGTTGCACATATGTTTGTTTTTATAACTCTTAAAGTACCCTTTGTGTTTATTCAAGAATAAATAAATAGAGTGGTTATTGGTTTGCTATTCGAACAAACAAAAAAACGCAATTTGGCAATCTAAAGTGTTATTCAAAATGCAAACTGTTATTTAAATCGAGTAGAATTTTAATCGTTTTTCTTTTGCGCCACCTAGCTTCCGTTCCCAATCAACTATTTGTTGATTTTCATTCAAATTTATTAAGATCGTGCGCGGAACACTAAATTTTCACTTTGAAGCAAATTACATGCAATTAAACGACAAATCATAACATTCAAACACAAGCTCTTTGTCTTCAAAAGTTCTTTAAAAATGTTTTAAAGGACTGCTCGATAGCTGAGTATTGGTAATACTAGGTCAATACCTGTCGCCCACTTCTAAAATACCCGCGTTTTCGTCTAAAATACCAAATTGTCTAACAAAATTTGTTAACAACATTTTTGCAAATGTTGAAGAAAGCTGGTTAATTTGAGTTAAGTGATTAAGCGTTTTGTTTCCATTAATCCAATTTTGGGAGGTCAGTGTCCTCAACACCAAAAAATTCAATATGTTAAAATATAACTTAAATTACAAGCAACGCGGTGAGTCATTTGCGTGGCTAAAGGACGCTACCCATAGGAGGCGCCTATAAAAAATCATGAGCCAATAGGCGTTGCTTGTAATTCAGTTACAAGCTTATGCCAGGTGTGACCGGTTTATCACAACCGTGGGCCTTAAAAACAAAAATGTATGATCTGAATTGACGTGGGTGTCTCCAGGACATTACAAAAACAGAACTTCTGAACCGGTCAGAAAAAATGGCCAATAACCACTAAATTTTACGATTTTTTGCCCCCAAAGGATTTTTTGCTGCTCATTAGAAAGCCCTTATACAGAATACTTATATACAATGCATTGTAATGTAAGTATTGCAATATATTTTCACACAAACTAGCCGAGCCATAACGCCCCGGATTATTTTTGGTTATAAGGTAGTCATTTTTTCAAACCTGAATATTCCTCTGAAGCTGAATCCACCGTCATAATCGGTCTTCATCTTTTTGTACATGACAGCCGCGACAACAACAACCAGTAGAATGACAATAATGACAACTGCGGCAATTCCACCCTTTCCTTTCGATTGTGTTTTCTCGGATGACCCGTCGGCGGAGTTGGGCTCGTTGGTCTGGGCCTCGCTGGGCGCATTCGTTTCGCTTCTTGACGTTGGGTTGGCGGCCGGAACAATGGGCTGGTTAGGCGCATCAACACAATTGAAGGTGATTTTTTTGCCTTCCTTTGTCTCGATTTGTTTGAATGCCGTAATGACGAACTCGTTACTCGTCGGCTCACATCTAAATACCGTGCATGAAAATATAAAACAAAAATTTAAGGTCAAGATAAAAGCACAGACCTTTAATACAATTTATGTATAATTGCCGTAACAACATGTAGACGGAAATTTTTGTCCGAGATCATTTTTATTGATACAATATTTTGCTCAAAAAATGTGGAACCAAAAAAGGCCATAAATACATGAATTTATTGAAATTCGTTCAGGTTTTTAGCGCACACTAAAAACGTGTATCAATTTTAAAGTTAAAAAACTCGTTCAAGAAGTTCACTGTGTCATCCAAATTTTTTAACGCCTATAGGCTATAGGCTATAGCCTATAGCCTAGAGCCTATAGGCGTTAAAAATTTTGGATGACACAGTGAACTATAGCCTATAGGGCGTGTGATTCTAAGCTGAAATCTATATCTTTGTAATGCATTTTTCGCTCTGTTTGGTGTGTACTAAAAAGAGAAACCACCAACAGAATTTTGTGTTTTTCTTTTGCAGGGACATACTTATATTGAAGCGTTTTTGCAGGAAAGCCAATTAGCGAATTTTCGACGTCTTCGCCAGTAACCGCAACATTATCACCATCCTTTGATGCGTCAATGTTGATGGTTTGAGAGAAAAAGTTCATGTTGTACTTTTCTTGGATTGGGGTTTTTTCAATCATGGGTTGGATGAGCTTGGTATTATCCTCACATTGGACATTCATGAGAGTACCGAGCGGCTGGAGTGGTTCTTTGGTATCACAAGCGACGGTATCATCACAATTACAGGGGTGTTCAGTGGAGAGCTTCAACTTGGCGCCGGTCATCATCACCAGATCGGACATATTCAGGGCACGACATTGGTGAACAATTGCCTGGACCGTCCATTGGCATGTTACCTTTTCGTTGTACTCCTTATCAGTAAATTCATACCGAATCACATTTGTACCAGACGGTAACTGGATAAATGAGTCGCTTTCTGGAATCTAAAATAAAATATTTTCAATTGTTCATATTCGTATAACAAATACACAGGTTAAAATGTACATGTGCAGGATATACGTACCATTTTCGGCGTACCACCAGCTTTGATGTTCAAGAAGGTCCTCTTGGCGGTAAAGTCTTCGAGGCTCAGCGATTGAAAGTTTTTGGAAATTTTTGGCGCCTCGCTGCCAAATGGCTGATATTTAACCGTCCGTTCACAGGAGCTCGAACTTTGTTGTGTATCCTGTGGGCAATTGTTGATTTGATACTCGTGCGTGTCCTTAACCGGTACGCATTTCCCATTTGGATCATTTTCTTGCCCGTCCGAGCACGAACATGTGGCCTTGGATATCTTATTTGAATCCTGTTTGATGAGACAGAGTTTTTGAGCCTTAAAACAGGCTGAACAGTCCGTTTTGGCATAATCTTTTTTCTCGAACTGATCGTCGCTAACGGCATACATGTAGATTAGAGAATAGAATTCGGCCGGTCCATAGGTTTCGATTTTAAGGTCCTTGCTGGGGTCCTCACTTTTCTTAACAACCGCGCGGTTAAACCTTTCAATTGCATTATTCTTCAAGAGAGCTCAAAAATGAGTCAAAGATACAGAAATGTAGGAACTGAAGATTAAGCACACCACCTACCTGCTTAAATAACAGTCGTTTTCTCCGCCTACGCACTACCTGCTTAGTAACCGTTCCACTTTAAGTAACAATTATTTGTTCCATTTTTGGGCTTACTTTTGCAGATAAGTGGAACTATTACTTTAAGCAAGTAGTAGGCGGAAAAACTGACTTTCACTTTAAATGGGTACGTGGTGTAGTTGATTTACATCCGATAATTCAAAAAACTCTCGATTGGTTGGAAACATTTGCAACGAGCAATTATCAACATATTTGGTTACTTTTTTTTTTATAACGCGTTGGAAAACGTTTCATTTTTGACAAAAATTATGACCCCTGGTATCGGACCTCCAGTAATACCGGAAATAACCGATTAAAACTCCGGTTTATTTGTTTATTTTAGTTTCGTAATGGATAAGTCTATGTTGATTTTCACTGTTCTAATATCGAGCAAACACCACATAAATCGGGTGTTAAGTGCTATGCTGGAAATTATTCCATAATAGGTGGCCAAGAGATAATACTAGTAAATTGGGTTTGTGTCAGATAGGGCTAAAAATATTTATTTCAATTTTGCACGGCCACCCTAAACATAAAAAAGTAAAATCTTGATATTGATTACCAGTTTAGCCACTTATGTCAACTTAAAGTGAAGTTTAAATTCTATCTTTGAGATAAAATTAATAAATTTGTACCGTAATCGTAGCAAAACTGTACGAATGGCATACTCCCATTTTTAAATAGGTCATCGAATTTTAAATAAAAATTTAGAAAATTACGCATTGTGAAAAAAAGACGATTTTTGGATGCTAAAATGTCTTCTTACGTCATATGTCGAAAAAATTATGCTGTTTATGTAAAATGTTTGAACGTGAAACTGATTAAACAATTTTGTTGCGTTGAGCTAAACTTTATGTTAAATTATGCTCAATTCAGAAAGCGAAAGTCAACAAAAGAGCAAAAGAAGGGCACGGGCCGTGCCGCACGGCGAACACCAGTTAATACTTGCTATAGCATGCTATATGATCATATATGTACATGTATAGAACGCTGACTTTTTCCTCAAAGCCGTTTGAAATTGCTCCTTTAAATCAACGTTAACGAATCTCACACCGTACTTGGGGCACCTTCTTTCAGTTATGGCAGAAAAACAAACTTTTATTAAAATTAAATTATCTATTAAGTTTTTTTCTACAAAAAATATGTGCGATACTAGTCAAATACACGACGAGTCCCGTTCAGCTCGGTGACAAACTCGTTACCCATACCAGTAAAATAATTAACTACCATCCCCCACGACGGCGTTATTTATTTAAATTAAGGCTGTAATACTAATTTGGAAGCCTAAACCTGAATTTTAGTTTTTTGCTTCTCAGATTGAATATCTTTGTGAAATTGAAACCTTTTTTCCGAATAATTTTCAAGCTCGTTTCCTTTAAGTCGGTAAAGTATAAATAATCCCCGTGTAGTGCAATGTCCATATGGAATTGTTTGAGTCGTGGATTTGCCATTGTGATGTTGTAGAGTTCCACGCCGTCATTGGTTAACTTTTTAACCCCTGAACTATCCTGAGGTTTCCAGGGAGTTTCGCCAATCGTGTCCAACGCCGACAACTTGATTTCATAAATAATGCCACTGAGCGCTTCGGTAAAGAATAAAACATCGCTTCCTTCATCATTAAAATTGTAGATTTTAATACCTACAGCGGATTTAAAAACTTAAAGTTTTTCTAATACGTAGATTCACACATGATTCTTTCACGCTTAAAGTTTTTGCTGGATCGTTAGAAACTGTCCGTTTTTTTTTGCTCATTTTATTTTAGAGATGACAAAGGTTATAAGTGTTTACCGTATGCCAATTCTTCAACTGACGCGCTTTAGGCTATTTTCGTATCTTTTTCGACACTATTTTGGTTGAGACTAACGCGGTGATCTCAGCACCGTCACACGGTATAAATATATTGTTCTATGTAGAGCTAAAGGCCAAAATGTCTAGCTTTTTCGAGAAAAAAAAATCTGTAAAATTTTTTTATTATCATTTTAGATTTAGAATTATTTTAGAGTATAAATTCGCTTTCCTTGTGGCCAGTTGAGTTCATTGATGAGAACTTTGTAGTCGCTACCATCGTAGTTGGAACTCGAGATTTTCCCTTTGTTTTCGGTCAAAGTCGGATCGGTCCAGTAGAGACGTTTTCGTCGGGTGTCAATTGCGATATTTTGAATATTTGGCGTGATTGAGTCCGTCTCCGCGCTTTTCTCCGAATCAAAAATTGTCAACGTGAAAAGGTTGTGCCCTTCCTAAGAAAATATTTATTTTTAAAAAGTCGATAATTTCTCCGGGTTCAAGCTCGATTTTCGATTAGCAAAAGCAATCCCTGTCCCAAATGGGGCCCGATTTTGGACCATTCGGTACTAACCTTAGCTTCTTGATTTGATGAAATAACTTGAATGTTTCTAGTTTCGCCCTCAACAAAGAAAATATTGTTTCCTTCGGTGTCGACAACACAACTTTGTGCGATAATATCCGTATAGATCACTTCCTCGTCATTTCCCTTTCCGGGATTTCCGTCTTTGTGAATCGTTTGCGCCAGAATTTTCTTGTGTTCCTTGTCGGCATAATAAATTTTAAGATTCAGCGGGTCTATACAGAGGGCATGGATAGAGTTCGCTTCTTTTGATGGGATCACATTGTACCTAAAATTACATTATTAGCCGTAATGTTAAAATTTAAATATACACGTTTTATGGTCTGTTTTGGGCGCCTAACCAACACCGCCCGATTTAGTTAAAAATAATTTCTCACTTTTTCTTTTTTAGTGCTTTTTCGTCCAGATTTTCGTCCTTGAGCGACATCTGAAAGATAAGTCCGTGGTCAACGTCGGCAAAGACTAGATATGGTGGTTTTTGGATGTTTGCGTAGCATCCGGTGCGTTGTGCTTTCTCCAGGCTGTAACCGATGCCGCACTTGCAGACGCGATTGACGCCTCGTTGGGCGCCGCTTGGCGCTTTTGGAACGCAGATATGGGCACATCCGCCATATCGGGACTGGGAGTCTTTTTGGCATGGGTTGGGAACTGTTTCGGGATCTTCTGGCGCTGCATATTGGGAATATACCGAGACACCGCGCGGTCGGCCGGTAATACTGTACCGAAAGCTTTTTTGCTCATTGGCCGGATGATCCAATTGGTCAGTTGGGACATACTGCTCGGTTGTATTGCTCAAATCGAAGCTGGGATCAATGTACAGTTTTGTTACCACCCAGAGCATGTACTTTTTGCCATCTTGCATGAATTTTGGGTAAATGTCGGAAACGTATAAATAGTGATCGTAACAAGCAACACCCCAGAAAACCTGAATTTATTTAAATGTTATAATCCTGCTTTGATTTATTTTTACACAATTAGTGATTATGTTAACATATTATAACACAGTGATCGCACAAAATCGAACTTAAATCAAACTTTACTAGCCACATGTCATAAAATGGAGCGTGAATAAATAATCAACTTTTTTGTCATCTTTAAGATTCATATCAGTTGAATTCAAACAGCTTTTGTGTAGTGGTAAAAATGCGGTTTGAGTTCAAGTGGCTACGACATTAATCTGGTGCACAAAATACAAATTTATATATTACCGATCCGGTTCGGTGAAAATGATTGATGATATGATTCCCTTCAAAATCCGATGATGATACGACGGCTGCGGAACCCAAGAAATCGGTCCAGTAAATTCGATTGTCGGTGTAATCTACAGTCAATCCTGTTACGTCATGAACCACTGGAAATTTCACAATCGTCTTATGATTTGTCGCATTGTTACTTGAAAATAAAAATAATACATTATGACCGTTCCTTTGCGAGTTAAGCTTATAACTATCCGGTAAAAAAGTTTAAAGTCTATAAGTTTAAGTCTATATTTCTTTCAACCATTTTCTAGAGAAGTCTTATGTTAAAACGAACCCCAATTTTGATCCATTTTGATCAATAGTTACATTTGACATATCATTTTTATAACATTCTATGACCATTTTATAAATATATTTCCAATGAACTACAGTCCTTACGTCTTTTTGGGAAGCTCCTTTTTGGGATGCTTTTTCGGCCAAAATAGGGTCGTTCTAATAGAAAAATAATCCTTTTTGGTGACGATGCTCCTTTTTCGGACGCTATTTTCGACAACCGAAAACGTCCCAAAAAGGATCAAGGACTGTAATCATAATTTTAAGACCTTCTCAAAAATGTAAGGTAGGAAATTTAAGGTTTTTTGACGGGAGTGACTTCTGTGTTTAAAATTTCCATATTTAACAATATATGATTACTCACTCGTTTGCAGTTAAATCGGCGCGCTTTATCGTGGCGCCCATGATCTTATAGGTGGACCAAAATAAATATTTCTTTGTCGAGTGAATGGCCAAACCATACGGGGGTCCATCTGGGTCATCGGTGGCCTTGTAGACTTGTGTATAATATGTAAAATCCATATTGGCCACCATAATCCATTTATAGTCCGAGTCGGTCCAGTACAGGTTACCGGTTAGCCAGTCGACGGCGAGATTCTCGATTCCGTGGGCCATCCCTTTGTACAGGTTATTATCGGTCGTATTTTTGTCCCAATGGAAGCGGCCAATGTGCTCGGCCCGATAGTCGGTCCAGTAGATTTGTTTGTGTTTGTAGTCGGCCGCCAGGGCCCAGTACTCAGTGAGAGACTCATTCGTATTCGTCATGGTTATCGCATGAACATTGAAACTCCCGGATTGATCCGTCTGATCACGGACAACTTCCGGATTTGCGTGCACCTGCACTAAATGGCTGCTCTGGTGCTCGGCATCAAAATTTGTCCAAATTATAAAACTGTGTGAGCGGATTAACAAAGTAGTGAGACAAAACCCCATTTTTCCAAGTTTTAAATTAATATATTCGGAATCAGCATAAAAAATGAGTTCTTAAAGCCTAAATACTGCTCTTTGCGGATGAAACTGCAATCCTGTACAAAAAGTTACCATGAGTGCCTCTGGGTAATAGCGCGAGAGAAAAAAAAAGTGAATTGGCCAATCACGGCCCGCAATGCGATTTTCGATGCTGTATTATTTTAAAATATGATGGCCAACCACTTTTGTGTCACTTTAAAGGACTTGGTATTACGCAGAGGTCGGCAGGAATTGACCTCTGGTATTACGTATGTTATGTAATGTTTACTAAGGCCTAGAAATGTAAATCCACTGTCCTTTTATCATCTCCACATGCTGTTATATCACAGTATTCCCACCTCGTGTCCGGATCTGTCGTATAACACCATGGTCCTGCCAAATCCAAATCTGGATTTCTAAAACAACAATAATAATAAACTGAAAACTGGTAAAACACGCACAAAAAACTATTGAGCTCAACTATTTTGAAAAAAAAAGTAAATTATTTCTTCAAACAATAATTCGTCCTAGATAATCGAGCAGTGGAAGGATGAACAGCACTCAGAAAAAATAAATGATTATCAGTTTGTGTCAAATAGGCATTATGTCAGCTAATTCACTTGACGTGGTGACTGATGACGCCGATTATGCCAAATATTATTTTTGTTGAATTTTGGAATAGTAAAAATGGTAAAGTAAGGTCGAGGTCAAAACTGTATGAACCAATTCGACGTTATCTCGACTAACGACGTTATCCCTTTGGAACTAGTCATAAAAATAGAACTAAATAGAATCGGATTCGAACCAATCATGTGACAACTAGGGTTCGGAAAAGTTAACTTTTATTCTGGCTTCACTTACATAACCCATTATAAAAAGCCGTTGTTGGTTAGCTTTGTTGGTTACCTATTAGCTCAAAGCTAATAATGGTTTAGCTTGGCTTAGTTAAGCCAAAATTGCGTGATCCCTAATGACAACAATTATTTATTTATAAGATAGGGTAAGCTCCCTATTGGTTAGCTAATGAATGATTGGGAATATTTATTTAATGAACATCTTAGAACTAGAATTTTGTAACCACCAACACATTATTATAAAATATGTGAAAAAAACAGAAATCTAAAATATCCGTTTCGTCACAACCCGCTCATCCATACCGCTAATCAAGTCAAATATAATAATAAACCATTCTTTGCTCAAACAAGCTTTCGATTAAAAATAATCCTCCAAAAATAATCAATTCAAGTGAACAAAAAAAAGTCAAATAATCAAGTGTATATGCATCCAATGCCTAATCTGACGGCTGAAAAATTACTGATGTCGAAAAAAATCATATTTGACAGACGATATTTGTGGATTATGTCAAATGTTTTGAATTTTGAGAAAGTCATGGTCACGGTTGGGGAATCACAACTTGCCCAATCACAAATTCATCAAAATCTGACTTAATCTTTGCCATTTCGCACGAGTGATTGACCTTTACGCATCTTAATCGATAAAATCACCCCGAATTTTAGAATGCGTNTTTTTCTTCGATTTGGGGATAATTTATCGCGGATAAACGAACAAGATATTTTATACAGTCTAGTGTTAAAAAGATCAAATCTGGAGTTAAACGTTGTCTAGAAAACACCTTAGCTGGTGTTCAACACAAAAATATGATATCATATGTATTATTGTTACTAAGAAGCTTGATGATACACCCTCATCGGAAGTTTGAGAAAAAAATGAACGTTCAAACTTCGAACTTTAGAAAGAAATAATAGTGGCAATCAGGGCTCAGTACGCACGGATTTTCTGGCTCACCAAAAAAGTAAAATAATGTGATTTTGCCTTGGCTTGCCTCTCGTATTAAAGCCAAGCTTTTTGTTTGACCGAAACAGCCAAGCTAAAGTCACGATTTTATATAATCGGAAAATCCAAGCTGACCCAAAGCCAGAAATTTTTGATTTCGGGGCCTGGACAGTTCAGGCTACATTTTAAGATCCTTGCATGGCACCGCGGTTTTTCGAATAAAACGATTTTGGGATAAACTTTATCGCATAAAACTTCTGTGGGATAAAACGTTTATGGAAGAAATCTTTTGTGGAAGTTTTGTGGTCTCTTCCATGCAATTTCTCAAAAACATCTTGTGGGGAAATTTTTATTCCAAAACGTTTTCTTTGAATATATTTTGCTCTTGAAACTATACATACACGTATAACATGGTCAGACTTCGTGGGAACAATTCCATAAAACAAAAATTTTAATTTTGAGGAACCTTCAAAACACCTTGACTCTATGTCATAGAAATCGTTTTGTCATGGTGGGACAAAAGTGACCTTATTTTTATCATTTCAAGCCCAATTTAGACGTTCGTTTAAAACAAATCCATTCAAATTGTAATTTTCCTCGAATAACCACTGCCGATTACTAAAACCATAAATTGTATGATTTATATCGTAAGATTCTGAAATTTTATATGAAACTTTTATGTTACATTTGTATATGAAAATTTGGCACCGTTATATTTCAGAGAAAATTTTTTTGCAAGAAAACCTTATTCATTGAATACATTTCTAGTGAAATTTCCACATACTTACTCTAGGGAAAGTGCTTAACTCCCAAACACGGACGTTTTTCCGGCCCCGCGTAAACAACACTATTTTTGGGTTGTTTGGCTTCATCAAATGAAGTAACACTAAAAACCAACATAATATCATCGATTACAAAGCCGGACAGCGAACAAAAATACAATTTTATTTCCGTTATCAAGAGTAATTGTTGATAGATTGAACCCAGGACACCCCCGGAAATAGGTTACTTGCAAGTAATAGCTTTCACTCACATTTTTTTTTCTCTGACATATTTTTTCCTAAACTTTAAACTAGTAAACGGTTCGCTAGCCTGCAAAAAATCAACCCTATAGGTTGGCCAGTTAACCGTTTGTGATCTTTTTTGTGGTCAAATCGACCAAAAGTGTCCAGGGATGGTTGGGGAGTTTTTAAGAGTATGCTCATACGATTCGGGACCATCAATTTGCTTATGGTTAGCAATTACGAACAATCAGAAAAAGGGCCGGATAAACGTCCGGTCTCGTGTTCAGGGACGTGCTAAATAATCGTGTCTAGGGGTTAATTGAAGGAACTTCCGGTGTCAGAGCTTTTCGTCTATGTGACTTTTCGTTTAAAACTTTTTTGTCTGAAATATTTTTCGTCCAATAATATTTTTGGTCCAAAATGTGTTTCGTCAAATTTTGTTCACAGAAAATCGGATGGAAATCTGTTTTGAGAAAAGCTATTTTGGATGAAAAATATTTGGACGAAAACATTCTTGGAAAATTCATTAAAATTACCACGAAAGGTTTTTTTCGCTAAAGATTTCATTCAGTAAACATTATTTTGGTAATACCACAATCAGGGCTCGGCAAGATCCGTTGTCAAGCCAGGCTTAGCTTGGCTAAGCTTAAGTGTGAATTTTTGTTCGACTGGCTTGGCTTAGCCTGGCTTAAGTACGATTTTTATTTAAACTGGCTTGGCTTGGCTAGTTATAAGCCGGCTTTTTAATTTTGAAGTTAACTGCGCACCCTTAGTAGACCAAAGAAATTACTGAATACAGATCCTAAATAAGCTTAATTATATTTTGAAAATTTCTAGTTTTTTTTTGGAAATTAGCAAAAACAAATTTTTGGGACATTTTTTCGAAAACGAAAAACTGGGATACAATAATATTCATTTTTTGTTAAAATAACTCAGAATTTTGAAAAAAAAAATCAATTCTTAAGCCACATTAAGCCACATTAAGCCAGCTTAAGCCACACCTGCTAAATTTTGTTGGCTTAGCTAGACATAGCTTAAGTGTGGTGGAAAATTCGTTTGGCTTGGCTTGACTTGGCTTAATAAAGTCAATAAATTTTCCGGGCTTGGCTTAACTTAACCTAGAAATTTTATGAGAAAATATGTAAAAATTCATGTGAAAATTGAATATGGAAATAAACCGATCCAGGCTAAACCGATTTGAGATTAGCTCGGATATTTTTTTGCCTAGTGGCTACTTACGGGGCTATTTATCGGCCTCGAGTTAATCAACGTGAGTTAATAAACCCGATAAAGTACCGAATTTCTACGATTTAACTGTCGTGATGATGCCAAAATAGCTTGAAAATGATACAAAAATTACCACTCGGGTCATTATAAAGATATGGCTACCGTACGTCGCGACACGGCGTATTTTTTTTTTAACGGGTTATATCATTTTAATCTCATCAAGCCTGAAACACATTTGACCAATCAAATCACTAGCATTTAAACTAAAAACCCTGACGGGAACCTATTTGTAACACGCTTTAACACAAATTTTTAACGCGGTTATTTAACGCAAATTTTACTAATTTGTTATTTAAAAAACACAACAGGGGCCTGGTTATAAGGTCAAGCCCCAAAAACTGACTTGACCTTAATCCACTTTGAAAGAACTGACTTCCCACAACAAGCGTAAAAAGACATGATTTTAAAGATTTTTCTCCAAAAACATGCTTCTCAAAAAAGCTGACTTGACCCTAGTGCCAAAAAAACTGACTTGACCTTATAGCGATCACGCCTTGTGACCTTATAACCAGACCCTCCTGTAGTAAATTGGTCTTAGAACTTTCCAATGGAAAGTCTTTCCATACTAAAAATAGGAGTTAAAATTTTACTATTGGGTTTCATTCTAGATTTTGGGTACATATTTGTGTATAATAACTTTATTATTACCTGCAATAATTATGGTCTTCTTTATTTTCTACGACTTCTTTTGGGCGATGTTTGGGCGCATGTGGGGTATCTTTTATCCACTTCTGACATGTTTTGCCGCTTTTTGTGACACTAATCGTTTCATTATACCTTGAGGTTGGCCCATGCCAACATTTCTTCTCTAAAAATATTATTTATTTTTGAGTTAACAAAATCAAAAAAAAAGTGGAATTAAGCGAACGAGAATTTGTTTAAAAGTAACACTTCTTATGAAAACTACCTATACATGTAGTACACTTGAAATACGTAATCGCAGTCATTAAAAATTGGAACCCCAACGGTCATTTTAGACAAGGTCATGCACATAATTTCCGATAAGTACAGGTCTATTTAAAAAATGCTACAATGGATACCGTCTTTACCCCTAATAAAAATTGCTTTCCAGGCACCAAATACAGGTTAGAGCGTAGTTTGTAAAACGACTTCCAAATATTTGTTTCTATCAACTATACGGTAAAGTCTATACTAGGGTGTCCCAAGCTGTTGAGTACAGGAATACCAGAAACGATACAAAAAATTCAGAATATACATTTTGTAGCTTTTTTGAAAGTTTTTTCGAAAAAAATTTCTAGAAAATTGCCGAAAATCGACCACTGGGGTTTAGAATTCGGTTGTCCTGTCATGTGATTTTTATCAGTGGATCATGCTCCATCATGTAATAGTGTTTTTTTTTATTTGGAGTATATACCCAATTTTATTTCAACCCCACATCATTACCGTATTGTTTTGTATTCACTTCATTTTTATTTGAATAATGTTTCGGCAAAATTTTCTTTTTCCATAATTGATTTTAACAAAATAATATATACTAGGTAGTTTTTGCCATTCTCATTTTGGTTATTTGCATTTCTTCTAAAGTGAATGTAATAATTCTAATGTTCATGTACTCTCATGTACAAAGTGCACAGTTCGAAGGTCTTATGACTGGGGTTCATTTTTGGTTGTAATTTGTACTAGACAGGTAAATTATACAGCTAGTTAAAACTCGTACATTTTTATACATAACATTATAACAGAAAGGGGGATTCGTGGGGAGACATAAATTGTTCAATTTAGGTAACAAATTCAATTTCCACATCAGTTATGATCACTCTAGAATACAATTATGATATAATATCAGAAAATATAAATTTAATTAATTATTAAAAATTATTTACAAATTTTAACACCTTTCTTAGATATTAAATATTAATTTATTTATATTTTTATACTCAACAAAATCAATTTAATTATCAACTTTTGACATTTTATCAACTAATCAACTTATTTTATTTTTATTTAGTCATTTATTAATTAAAAATAGTATATATTTTTATATTTAATTGATGAACTTAAAATTTTACACTATAACAATTACACCGGTTGCGCTGTAATGTTTCAAGAGATGGAACAATAGAGCACGAAAATAAAATGAAAATTTAGAACGCAGTGCGTAGGCGATGGAACATTGACGTGTTTATACAAGAATATCTCAGGATTTTCCCTGAATTCAGTATTAGCCGATTTTTTCATATATATTTTTTGCAATATGCCCAATTGTTCATACGACTTAGTCACTATTGAAATTATTGTACCAATGGGACTTACGTCTCACATGGTTGCCGTCGGCAAATTTCCGTTAAATCTATTTCTGTTAATAACAAATAATTAACACAAAATATACCGGGAGATTTACAAATGAGCTCTATAATTATCACAAACTAATAATTAAATTCGTCGAGTATTTAATGCATAATGATGGCGTTTTAATCAGCTCATCTTGAAAAAAAATGATGACACCGTAGGAATACTAATCCTAGAAATAGAGCGCACGTTTTCAATATTTCTCTGTGCCAACGAAGATAAAGTACAAAAATAGGTTAAGGCCAAACTACTGTAATTTTTTTGGTATTTTTTACAATCCCGGTATACGCCAAAAGTATTTTCATTGCTAGATAAAAATTGATATACCGCGAAAATAATAATTATTAATTTGAGTTAAAGTCAAAAATTAAAATAATGATAATAATAATAAAACGAAAAAATTACCAGTAGGTAAAATAATGATGGACTAAGGAATTTACATAAAAGTGCTTGATACTGAAATACATAAAAATCTTATTAAAAATACTCAAAATGACCAGTTTTTTAACCTAAACGAAAAAAAAGTTTTTTTTTGTAAACGCCATTATGACTCATAGAAAATAATTAAAAAAACCGTTAAGTTTTTCTGATAATGAACCCTAAACACAGATTGTCTAATTATGAATTGAACACGAAATTTTTATAGACCCAAACAATTTTCCGAGTCCGAGTCTCGACCTTTATCAAAAACAAAAGAAGTTGTCCTTTTTTCTAAATGTCCCCATTATGTCAACATTCGCCGTAGAGATCAAAAAAAAAAATTATCTAACAAAAGTGCTTAAAAATAGAACTTGACATTTATTTTCAGTTCGACCGAGATAGGGGGGCCAAATTATATAAATAGATTTGTGTTTTGTCCCCCCGTCTTGACGTTTTTTTTGAACTTACCCTTGTCCCACTCTGCGTGGGATATTGCCAAGACCGCGGCTAGTAAAATCCGCATTGGGACGAAATCGATCGGGACGAAATCTTTGTTTTCTCAAAAAATTCTCCTGGTGGTTTTCTCTCTATCTCACTCTCTTTTCTCTTGTCGGGCCGCTTCGTTAGCTCATATAATTCTCTAAAAATAAAATGAAAAAAAAATTAATTTAAAATCGGATTTTTGATTTTTGAAGTCTAAAAAATAATTAATTGTATTTTTTTTTTGTTTTATTATTTTCGTCATTTTTTTGTCTCTCGAAATCGTGCTTCAGATTTCCGCGGCGCTACTTGTCAAATAGAACATTCAAGCGCGTTCATCCCTCGGGCCAGGGCGGTTCAGAGTGAATATCTCGATTCGGGTCGAATGTTGTCCTTCTCTGTCCGTTCCCTATTTGGTGGGCCTCCTACGTGTCAAGAGATGCGCCGTTTATTTTGGGCAAAACACACAGAACCCGATTCGAAGTGCGTGGCATTTTGTACCGGGTCCGACGCCGCGACCGGTGGCGGCTCGGGCCACATAGTAAACGGGCCACGGCAATTTTTGAGACCGGAAAGCCCGTAAAAAATTGGTACCCGGTTTCGTTATCCAATCATGACGCAGGTGATGTATTACGTTACGAAAATACCACAAAGCCCGGGGCCACACGCACCCCCACCTATGCTTAGACTTAACCTTTTTTCTGCACTCTTTACGGTTCTGACACCCCCAAATTAAATCAAAAATTATATCTAATTCCGATAGTCTTAAATTAGAATCGGCTTTTGGCCGTCTAATTGAAAACCTTATTGTTTTTATTATTATTTTTAGATAAGTATCAAGCTAGAGAAAGGATGTTTTTTGGGGCAAGGTGTGATTTAAAAAAAATCATCCATTTTCATGGACCAATTGGCACGTATTTTGCTTGTTATTTAAAAAAAAAAGTTAAATCAACTAGGACTGGGTTTGTCAGTTTACAAATCTGATAAAAAAACTCAAAGTCCACTTCATCTAGGACGAAAAACAATTCATAATATTGAAAAAAAATGTATTCCTTGAAGTTAACTAAAATAAACAAAACATTTTTTCGAAATTATTTTCAAACTGATCTTCAAAAAATTCTAAATTAAAAAAAATGATCATTTTCAAAAATAACATAAAATAATGATTATCACCAAATATTTTTATTAAACTACACGATCTGGCGGGTTATCTTACCGTTTTAAACGCTAAAAAGCGGTAAGAAAACTATCCTTTGGTAAAATAACTCGTCAGGGCGAAATAATTTAAAACCTGGATACATTTTGATCCAAAAAAAATACGTAAAAATATATGTATAAATATCGCTTTCTTTGAACATAAATTTTTCGGCAAAAGCAACCGATTCTAAAGTTATCAAGATATCATTTCGTCTCATTAAAGTTAGCCCCAATCTAAAAATTAGAAAACCGGATACAATAAATTAATTCGATTTGTTTATGTTTTCTCAAACAATGGTAATTACCGGTAAACAACGAGTTAATTTGTAAAACTAAGGTCATATGCGTGTTTTTCGCCACATATTTACACTATTTTACGTAACATCGGTAATTTTAATATTTTTTTTTTTGTATCTAAAGCTGGTCAGATTTGTGTTTCTAAAAGCCGATATTTTGAGAAAAATATATTACAAACTGATTTTTTTTTTGCCGGTTGACTTCCGGTACTTTTTTTACCAATCTGACGGCCATGAACCGGGTGATCCGGCGGACAACTATTTGTTATCAAATATGACGGCTTTCCATGTGAAATGTTTCTATAATTTGATCACAAGGCGCTTTCTAGTGGTGAAATTGAAAAAAAGCTCTACGAAAGGGCGACTGCTCATCAGCTACAACTTTTCTAGAGTTCAAATTTGGGTCGACGATGTTTATAAAAGTACATTTGCCCTACGAGCTGATGCTCTCCAAAATAGACACGATAACGACCCGAAAAGGGGTCGGGGAAACGGTGTTAAGTTAAACTCTTAACTTATACGGTATAAGATGTAATTCCGAGAATTCGTCTGGGATTTTCCCTTAACACTCCAGTGGCGGTCACAAATTACCGAAAAAAAAAACAATTGATGTTTTTTTTTTCTATTAAAAAATATTTTTACCAGCTCAATTTACAACGGTCAATGATTGATTATTAGTAATTTATTACATACCTTATTGGCTCGAGAACGTCCCCTCAACGACTTCATCGGCCAAATTTGTTACCATTTTCGTATTTTTTCTCTAATTATTTCAATTTTTTATGAAAAAAAATAATAACACAATTAATAGTTCTAGAAAGGAGTTTGCTAATGACGAATTTATTTGTGTGCAATTTTCTGTTTGCTATCGTTTCGCTCGGTTTTCTTTGAATTTAGATTCAATCAAGGAAAATGAGTAAGCAGTTTTATACAATTATCTCTTTAATCTTATCACATATATTTATGACATAAGATACCCCCCAATTTTGTCGCCTTTTTTGAATAAATTTCGTTATTTTTGCACACCTGTCTGGAGTAACACGTGCAGTGTTACAGTTGGTGCGCCCACAACGCTACGCAATCACTTCCCCAAAAAGCGTTGCGTTGTGGGCAAACCGTAGCGTTGTGGGCGCACCATTGCGTTGTGGGCGCACCGATCACCAAATGCATTACAGGGTATAGGCTCATCTGTAGAATTGAGAACTAACTGGTTCCCAATCACTAATTTTTTAACAAATTAATTTTGTATTGAACAAATTATAATTTGTTATTATTTTTAATTGGGCTCTGAAATATATGAAGAGAAATGTGCTGTGTGCTAAACGAAAAAATAGGCCAAAACCCGTTGCGTTGTGGCCCACAACTTGTGGGGCGTTGCGTTGTGGGCGCACCAACCTATAGGTCAAAAACCGTTGCGTTGTGGGCGCACTGTAGCGTTGTGGGGCGTAGCGTTGTGGGCGCACCAACTGTAACATGGAGACGTTTTGAATTCGCCTTTCGCGTGGGTTAAAGAAATGAATGACTGGAATAAGGAGGTTGGTGAATTAGGAATGGTGAATTAGGAATAAGGAGGTTGGTGATCCTAATATGAGTTACATTTTATGAACTAAAAGGCTCAATATTTCTAAATTATTTACTTATTATCAACAGAAATGTTCATAACAGGCATAGTGGATATATACAGCTTCACTTCAATCGTCAGAAAAACACGGAAGTCAAATTATTGCCTTTTAGGTTACCATTGGTAACTTACCAACCCCGATTTATGTACCGTTTATGGTACTGATTTGATTTTTTGACATTATAACTCTTAGAATTTTGCGCAATTTTCCGTAATAGCGATGTTTTATATCTTGTTTTTTTCACTCAATTCTAAGATCATGAAATCTAACTTCTATCATATTTTTTGTTTTAGACCTTTTATATC
Source organism: Oikopleura albicans (assembly GCA_004367875.1). Lineage (NCBI taxonomy): Eukaryota > Metazoa > Chordata > Appendicularia > Copelata > Oikopleuridae > Oikopleura > Oikopleura albicans. The sequence goes on from SCLG01000027.1 coordinate 536,428, forward strand.
GAAAATAGCTATTAAAATTAATACCACAAGCTTGTGGTACCAGGGCTAATATGAAAAAGCTCGCCTTGGAAATCTTGAGTTCTGGAAGTTCAGCGCGTTCCCCAAGTTCACGGGCCACGGACCGTGGCCCACGGTGCTCCTGCGGGCAACAATTATGGTGCCGAAAAAGACACCATTCTATGCAGTGAACTTTCCGCTAATTAATACAAAAATATTTGTAGAAATCAATGTTTCACGTTCAGTTTGTAAATAACAGGTATGACAAGCCTTTAATAAAATAAAACACCAGCAAAACGGAGAGGCTTCTTAACCTAAGAACAGAATTGTAAAATATTTTATTCCAGGTAAATGGCGTGACATAAAGTCTCGTTACAGTTCGCTTTACAATTAACTTTCAGTTTTCCGTCTTTGCAAGAATGCCTACTACATCCAATCTAAATAAGGGTTCAAAATTTGCACATTCTATTGTTATTACGTCTAAAAAACACTTCGGTATTTTTATTGTCTACCCTTAAGTAGTACCCTTCCTGTGAAAGTATTTGGAGAAAACATCCCATAATGTACCGTTTCTCGGTATCTAGACTGAAATAATTTTAGTAATCTCCATATCATGTACACTCCCTGAGGGTTTATCTGTCCGGGGTTTATCTGCCCAAAAAGCCCCGATAGATGGTTTATCTGCCCAATGTTTAAGGAAAAGTTTTCCAGGATTCCCGCCCACGCATGAGAGTTTATCTGCCAACTGAGTCATTTTTTGGACCTTCAACGTATAATTTCATAATCTCTTTTTTTGTATCAACCGACAAGTGATAAATAAAGTTTTTCTTTTTTGTCAGTTTGTAATTTCACTTTTAATAAGAACAAGATATACAGTTTATGCACTGAAACTTGATACAAATCTAGAACGAGCCCGACCGTCGGTTTATCTGCCCAAAAAATATTTCAGTAAAGTTTTCCGCCTACGCCTGCGGGTTTATCTGCCCAAATTCGGTTTATCTGCCCACTTTTCAGGTCGTGAACTGGGCAGATAAACCCTCAAGGAGTGTATAACACGATCAAACCCAATTTCACCCGCACTCTATATCAAATGCCTGCGCACGGTAGCTATTCGGACAAAAAATGTCCGATAGTCCAGTTATTTGGACAATAGTTGGTAAAAAGATTTCCAGTTTTGATTTGCAGTTTTGTATACTTATTTCGACAATTTACACTTGTTGACTGGCGAAGTGTCTAAATAAGTCTACCGTGTATAAATAAAAACAGGGTATAGATTTTAAACCACTCTAAGGTTACGGAAAAACATTTTGTACTTTACCGTAAACCCCGTCTATTTTCATATTGTAGTTTGACACGTTGCTTTAAAGACCTAAATTAAAGTGTTTACGGCAAAAATCTCACCCGCCCCAGGAATTAAAAATCACAAATATGGTCCTTCACAGGTTGTACTACAAGCGTTGTAGCAGCATTNAACCGACAAGTGATAAATAAAGTTTTTCTTTTTTGTCAGTTTGTAATTTCACTTTTAATAAGAACAAGATATACAGTTTATGCACTGAAACTTGATACAAATCTAGAACGAGCCCGACCGTCGGTTTATCTGCCCAAAAAATATTTCAGTAAAGTTTTCCGCCTACGCCTGCGGGTTTATCTGCCCAAATTCGGTTTATCTGCCCACTTTTCAGGTTGTGAAATGGGCAGATAAACCCTCAAGGAGTGTATAACACGATCAAACCCAATTTCACCCGCACTCTATATCAAATGCCTGCGCACGGTAGTTATTCGGACAAAAAATGTCCGATAGTCCAGTTATTTGGACAATGGTTGGTAAAAAGATTTCCAGTTTTGATTTGCAGTTTTGTATACTTATTTCGACAATTTACACTTGTTGACTGGCGAAGTGTCTAAATAAGTCTACCGTGTATAAATAAAAACAGGGTATAGATTTTGAACCACTCTAAGGTTACGGAAAAACATTTTGTACTTTACCTTAAACCCCGTCTATTTTCATATTGTAGTTTGACACGTTGCTTTAAAGTGTTTACGGCAAAAATCTCACCCGCCCCAGGAATTAAAAATCACAAATATGGTCCTTCACAGGTTGTACTACAAGCGTTGTAGCAGCATTTTGTTTTTCCAATTGTTTACTTTTTCTCAAACTGCTTCAAAATCAATTCCATTTTTATGTATGCAGAAAAAACGCCTTCGTGTTTGATTAAGAACTCTGATCTGAACTTCTTTGGTGTTTTGTGTTACTTTTTCGAGTGAAGCCGACTGAATATCACCGTTCAGAGCCCAACGAACATCTGAGTGGTAATAGCAACGTTTGTTTTCTACTAATAGTTGTCAAGTATATTTTTAACCCCTTGCGCGTTGATCGGACCAATTTTTACGCCAAAAATAAACCTAACAAATTCGCAGCTTCACATATTTCATAAAAAGCTTGACAATTTAAGTACTTTCTTTGGGATACATGACTTTATTTTTTCAACAAGAATATAATGAGGTTAAAGAACGTCGAAAATTATTAAATCGGTATCAAATTCAAGAAAAAATGACTGCGTCAATATTTTTAATGGCTTTGGACCGATGAAAATGGGTCCAAATGAACCATTATGCCGGCATGGGTTAAGATAAAAAAAACTTTTGGATTTTTTCCGGTAAACAGTAGTAGTGTAAGTTACCCTTTATCGGGCATGTTGTTTACCGGAAAAATTCCAAAAAGTTTTTTTTTATCTTAACCCATGCCGGCATAATGGTTCATTTGGACCCATTTTCATCGGTCCAAAGCCATTAAAAATATTGACGCAGTCATTTGTTCTTGAATTTGATACCGATTTAATATTTGATACCGATTAATATTCAAAAGTGTCAAGGGATTGCAATAAATTAGTTTTTATGTCCATTACGGATGATCTGTAATTGATGTCATACTTGGCAAATTCTTGGAGAAGCTTTTTCGAGTAAAAATCACAAGATGTTTGTTGCAAGTATTGAGCAACCTTTGAAACGTTAAGGAATGATTGATCAAGGATAACATTTTCAAACTTCATCTTGAAAACCTCAGACGACTCTTTATGATTTGTAACAAATATTTGTTTTCGATCAGGGTGCTTCAAACTGCTCCAATCCTCTCCCATCCTTTCCGTTAGTATTAGTTCAGCACTTTATCATACATTTCTTGAAAAAATCGAATCCTGGTGAAAATAAAGTAAAATAAAATGGCGAACAGAATTTTTAACGGGCATAACTTATGCCGCATAAGCTTTCGAACTAGGCATGAAATGTAACACTGGTTTCCTTGACTGTCCAATGAAAGCAATTTGTATATCGGATTCAAAATTTTGCTCTTGAAAAAAGTTAATAAAATTATTGGTCTGCAGGATTTGGTGTCGTTTATTTGATTTCGATCGGTAACTGGCCATTCGTAATTTATGCATGATGCGTGATTTTTCAAAGCCTCCGTTTTTCACTTCCAATATCAAATTGGCTTCAATTTGGCGACTTTTTTTCAAAAATGATATTTTAAGATGTGTTTTTCTGCTAGCGTCCGACGCGTGGGATAAAATATTTTCGAACGACTGTATAAACTCATCTTTATCATGGGATACAACAAATAATTAAGACTATTTTTATAAGTTTAGACGAGGTTCGATAACGCATATTAATTTACGTTTCCATGAGTACTTCTTAGATTACTTCTTCTATTCCCCTAATATTAAATTGTTAAATCCCATATATTTTGAGCGACAACCCGCGACCGCAATCGGTAAAACCAGATTGGCAGCGTTAGATTCCCTTTCCCTTATATTAAATTTTGGGCGAATGCATATGAATGCATATTTTTTATAAAAGCAAAACCGATGACCCTATATTTCTATTTATTGTACCCCTACCTATAATAGCTATGTAATAATCTTCGACAAACTGTTTCGGATGGTTGGAGTAATCGATAAAAATGTGAACCTTTAGGATGTCCAGTCTGCATATATCTCTTCCATGGGGATTTGTACTTCTTGGCATAATCATGTTACCTTGTTTTCCCCCTCCTTTAGGTAGGGTAAGCAAAATAAAAATCAATAAATTAAGCGACTATGCGACATACTTATTTGTTTCTAACTTGCCTTTCCATTAGTGCATCGACGCATAGTGCCCAAAATTTATTAGAACCACTTTCACCTAAAAATGCGATAAAAAAGACTTTGGGGCCCGACCACAAGTAGTCTACGTGGACTTTTGACAATAAATGTAAAACATTGTATTTGGGGTCAGAGAGAGTCTAAATTGTGCGTAAAGAACCAATTTGTATTCAAAAATAAAATTAAAAGTGAAATTTAGGCTTCCTACCACAAAATGGTCAGCCACACCAAAACTATAACCTAATTATGACTTTCTATATTTTATATAGTCCCAGGACACGTAAATTTGGCATGTACAACTCTTTAAGAGTACGCTTAAGCGCTAAAATATTTTCTTTACCTTCGAGGAAAAAATAATTTATTAACCTGATTCATTCGCAAGATATTCAGGATACATGGCTAGAGCATCCAAAGTTATAAATTGCTCTCTAGCGCCAGTGTTTGGCCATTTAAAAACTTCTTGATAATTCAAAAATTGCAAGGTCTTTCAGCGGCTCCCCGTCCACCCCCTTAAGATTACGAATTCTAACGATATCAAAAAATTTTACGAAACACAAAATATTTTTTTACACAACTTTTAGGGTTTAATGTTGATTAATGTTATCAGAAGCAGCCCGATTTTATCTATCTGTCTATTTAAATTTGCTAGATCCTCCAGCGTGGAGGTTGTGCAAATAATTTTAACCAATGTGTAATTTAAATTTGCTAGCCCCATCTACAGCAGTACAAATTGTTTGATGAATATCGTCCCAACTTGCCTTTTCGTTTACTGAAGTTATATCCCATTCGGGAAACGTTTGTTTGAGTTGCTCCACATTTCTTTCATGAATTGTACCTCAATAGTATAGTCCCGTTAAAAAGTTTCCAGTGAAAGTTATGTAACTAAAATAGTACCACTAGAACGTAATTTAAACGTACTTTCTGGTAATATTAATCGCTGCAAGTTCGCTTAAAAACCGGAACTAAATCTGGTAACCGTACGTCAAAATGACTTGAATTTAGACCGAATAAGGTTCTAATAAGATGAAATATGTACTACATTCTCAAATAAAAAGATAATAATGAAAATGGATGGAGAAGATAAACGCTAAGATGTACGATCTAACCTACGCGTTTGTATTAGATACTAATTTTTATGTTATGGGTCCCACCTCCGCAGAGTTTCCGCCTCCTTCACAGGTTTTCAAACCCAAAAATAAAGACTCCATTTTGCAGTTTTTTTCTAAGTTTTTATCTGCGCTCTACTACTTACCTCGAATCAAAATACTTTTTATATCGAGGATTGGTACACTTTTTGGATTGACATGTTTACTTCTTTCAGCTTCAAAGTCGTCCACAAAAATAATTAATTGAACTCTTTTTGGTGCGCCGTAAAAATCAGCTTCAACTGCAGCTGATCGAAGGTTTATGATCGACCCTAAAATTATACAGAGACAATTATTAATGGTTTAATGTCGGTTTAAGAGTGAGGAGCATCCACTTTTTTTTTAATTTGGGGCCTTGTAACGTTTGGCGAATTTCTCTGCATGTACAATTAGTTTCGAAATTTTTTTCAGAAAAAGAAATATTTTTCTCGCCCAAAAAGAGAAAATTTAACATACTTCGGGTTATCCAAAAATATCCTTTTTTTATTCGAAATATAGCCAAATATGTTTTCGAATTAATTTTGAAGATAAAAGTTGAAATTTTGTGTATGTTGGCGAGTATAATTTTTAGTTTTTGATTTTTTCTACGTCCTTTAAAAACTTACGTTTCCTTGTTTAGTTAACTATGGACCATGTAGTCTATGGTTTATTAAATTTGGAACGATTAGAAGAGATTTTGACAATATGTAGCATTTTACTGCCCTCTGCGGATTTTCTTTTTTCTTACCATCCTAGGCAGTTTGGGCTTGGCCGTAAAAAGAAGTCGATCATCAAAAAACATTCGAGGAAGCTATTACAATTTTTGAACTAAAGTTAAACCAACATAAAGTATAAAGTTACAAATGCGTTAAATAGTTACCTGTTAGATAATAAACTTTATTTAACGTCGTAGAAGATTGTGATAATGTTTTACTTAATTGTTCAAGAAAACTCTCAATCTCGTCAACGTTCTTCATTCTCCGATCAATTAGCGCAACGATTAGAACGGGTTCGGACGGGTAACACCTTGAAAGATTAATGTTTAGGTCTTTTGGGCACACTGCGTGTATATCGTTTTCCTTCGGAATTGAATCAAAAATCGTTTCTAGGAATGTTTTTGTGTTCAACGAATCCACTAAACTTTCGGAAGATTCATAAGAACCATAGTAATTCGAACTTTCACTCATTGAGCTTGGACTGATGTTACTCTCGTTGCGAACAATCACCGGAAACATTTCACGTGCGAAAAGCTTTGGTAGTTTGTTTAGGTCGCATTATAAAGCGAAATTGATTTTTCAGGACTTAAAATTATCAAAGTGGCAAAATTCAAAACACAAACAATATCTTCATTGTACTTCA
>SCLG01000027.1:545634-559951 GCA_004367875.1 Oikopleura albicans
AATTCAAGCGTTGGGCGTTGGGAAAAATCCCAGCGTTGGCCAACGCTTGCGTTGGGCGTTGGGGAAAATTTGGAGCGTTGGCCAACTTTTTCAACACTGATCAAGAGGGTGCACATCAAGAAGGTCGGAATTTTCAATGACTTGTAACTTACAAGCTCCCAACATATATGGTACTATCTTCCTAGTACTATGTTTGGGTTGTTCTCTATCATATTCAACAATTATCATAGATAATTAAGCATTCATTACTGGAAGATAATTTATCGGATTTGAATGCTTTGCTTGAGTTGTCCGAAAAATAAATGGTTCTTCTTCGTAAACGTGAACTTGGAAGTACATACCAACCCCGTCCAAATTTCCCAAACAAGTCTCGGCGTATTTGATACTTCCCATTACGGGACAGATACCAGCCCACTTTAGGATGGTCACAAACAAAGTCCAAAATAAAGAAATAGTTTGTCATTATGTGTTAACAATTTTTTTTTGTTTATTACCAAATTTTTCAATACATTTTGTATCAATACAATTTTGTATCAATACATTTTGTATCAATACATTTTGTATATGCTTGGATATGGCAAATAGTCTTAAGCATTAATTACGCAAAAATCTAAAGAAAACTAACTGCCTTTTCCGTCTACAAATCAACTACAGTAGGAACATATTTTTAACGCAAATATTTTAATTTAACGCCGTGTCACTATGTTCTAGTGTATAAAATTTTAGACGCAATTTTTGCGCCGCCCTATGAACCATCATGCAAATAACTTTTTTTAACACACTTAACAAGTGTTTTATTATTTTGTTCGGCCACCCTATCCATTTGACGTCTATAAATTTGATTATAAGAAGATTGTTCCCCATTAAATATTTCCACACTCTCTGGGCATTGTGATAGACAAAATGATACAAATTGAACAATAATAAAATGAAACATTATTATTATTAAGTCTTTTTCTGTAATTTTGCTTTTAAAATAAGTATTCTATGTGAATTTGATGATATTATCTTAATGATAACTAACATAGAAATAATGGTGATCATTAATTTATCAAACAATGATCTAAGTTACTTAGACTAAGTATACCACTTATTTTGCTGAAGTTAGCAAATATACCATTATATTATTTCCAGGTATTATTATTTCCAGGTGTCTATGTTTATTTAGCTCGACGAGAATGGAATGCGTTAAACGATTTTTTTCAAAACACAACTTTACCACATAAACTGTGAATGCGTGAACAAAATAACCCCCTGTGCACTTATGTTTCCAGCACTTATGTTTCCGCTCAGCCCCGTCGGTGCAGTTATGTTTCCGCTTTTTCGAGAAATATTTTCCACTTAGTCCGCCTACGCACTGTGCACTTATGTTTCCGCTCGAAAAATTGTTGGCCTACTTAGTCCGCCTATCCCTATTAATTTTCGTCAACGACCGAATGGTAGTTTTTGTAACAGTCAGTCCAATTTTACTGGAAACATAGGCTGCTTTCTCAGGGTCCGAAGCCTTGGGCATTTCATCACATAGTGCAATAATGAGCTTTTTCTTAGCCACCGATAAATGATAAGAAAATTTATTCTTTTTTTTTGGCATTTTATCTCTTATTTCTCTGTTTAGAAGCTCATTCGCGCATTTTTGCGCTTAGAAATTTGAAACATTCTAGAACGGTCCCCGTAGATGCACTTGCAGTTATGTTCCCGTTTTTCGAAAAATTTGGTGCACAGGGGGTGTACTCTAACTTACCAAAAAAATTATGTTTAAGGGTGGTCTGCTCCATTTGTTTACAAACATGCATGAAAAGGAAAACGTTATTGTGGACGAGGCATACATTCCATCAATTTGAAAATGCCATGTACACATTTTCCCCACTTTTGGGAATCATTTCCCATCTTTTCACGCACCATAACTTTTGACAGTGACCTTGAATTCGAGCCTGAACTTGGCACTTCCGGTCTAGCATTTTTGCTTCACAGTCTGAACGGCTTGTTGGATCAATTTCGTTTTTTGTGGAAAAAGTGTGANAAAATCTGAGAATGTTTTCTGACAGATTTGTAGCGAAGGGCCTTCAGATTATCAGAAAGAAAGAATCAAATAAATACCAGTTGGCGTATTAACCCTGAAGCATTTTTTGCACATTTTGGGACTATATTTTAGCATAAAAATGATAATGTACATATATATATTCAATGCGGTGTAATAAAAAAATGGTGTTGAGTTGTAAACAAATCGAGCAGACCACCCTTAAATGTTGTCAACCGTATGGTAAGGTTTGCAAACATAATTTATTGATTCAATAGGTATGATCTAAAAGTGTCCTCATTTCTGCATAGTCGCCTACGCCCTTCGCAGTTATGTTGCAGTTTTTAAAATACTTTTGTAACATAAATGGCCAAGTGGTGTAAATAATGGTCGCCTCCGAAAGCTGGTTAGAAATTCTCTAAACGGTGGAAATTAACAAAAAGTTTCTAGAATTCTGTCATGGAAAAATCAAAATAAAACAAGGAGATGGTCAGTTATCAATTTGGTCTTCGAGCAGCCGGTCGTTATGGTTGGACGAAAAGGAAAAAGTCGACCTTCAGCCCGAGTTCAAGCTCGTGAAAAGGCGCTAAAGGCCAAATTGGTTAAAAGGAGCTGTTCCGTTAACCGCTCCAGAATCCAACTTGTTCCAGTTCTAAACCCCCGCCTATTATATTACATCGGCCAGTTGAGTAATGACGAACTGTTTTTCGAAGTCGAGGAGCTAATCGGGCTGACGATTAATGAAGCATTACTGGATTTGGCAACAGGTATGCTTGCCGATGATGCCGTGGTATCCGATAAGGTGAAAAAGATACCGGTAACAAAAATCGTGGACATTGAAACGCATATCGAAACCGCATTTCGACAACTTCCGCCGAATGAAACATTTTACTCTGCGCTAATCGACGTTGAGTGCACAGTAACGGTTCAAAATATTTTCCAAATTTAAATACCGACGCCCGCGCGCCTAACGCGAGATTGGGTCAAAATTTTTGCAAGATATGGGCCGTGAAGATATTGGCGCAAGAATATCGCAAAAGTAACAAATGTTGAAATAACACCAGCAAAAATGTTCTAAAATGCATAAGATCGGTTAATAGACAAACGCCCATTGTGTTCGACCTATTTTTTATTTTCCCTCTGACTTACAGATTGATATGTGTCAAAAATGTCTTTTTTAAGTTTTTTTTTGTATTATTTACCTGTATTCAATTTCAAAATAGTTATTTGTTCGTTTGTTAATTTAACTAATTGTAGTTATGGATATACATTTGTTGTGAATATTGTTATGGGGTGCAAATTATTGAAGAGTTTTTACTCTTCTCTTAATTAAGCTTCAATAGTTCCTTTCTATTGGTTTGTTTCTCGCGTGGGAAGGTGACGAGCCAATCAGATTTGTTTATCAAATCCGCGCGCCCTAAGATTGGGATAGCTCTTTCAATAGTGATTTCAAAAATGATTATCTTTTAGGTATATATTTTTAATGATTTAGAATATTTGCGATTAAAAAAGTCTTAAATAAATTTTCTTATAAAATTATGAATTCAAATAAAGTCAGCTTTGACTATTCTATGATTATATTCGGCTTATTCGACAAAGAACAGTTGTCTTAGCAAAGTTGGGTTATCTTAACACTTTTTGAACCGAAACGTACATAGTTTTATAGGACTTTTTCGTAATAACACTTATAACCCGATATTGAACCCTTTTCACAGAAGCTAGTGATAATAGCAGCCAAATTAGTATAAACTGGATTTTATATAATATGATATGGGCCGACAACGACCAGGGGAATCGCCTCTACTGGGAGAATTACTGGGATGATTTTCACGGTGGCTACTTGCCAAAATACAAAGATTCAAAGACACAAGCTGAACGATTTTTGGCAAGTGCGTTTTTCCGTGCATTTGTAAAAAAATACCCAGCATTTATGTCGACTAAATATTGCAATGCTCGGAGTGCGATTTTACTCGCCAGTTTGTATGATAATGGCGAGAAGCAACTAGATCCATATGATGACGATCGACAAAAGATTCGAAATCCGAGTTTAACTCCTAAAGAACAAATTAACATTGATTTTACTTTGGAGAGTATTATGACAGATGACTTCTTTCGGAATTCAAAATTGAGCGAAGGCGAGAAAAATAACTTTTATGAATCAATGTTCATCGCACTACTACAAAATTGGAAGGTACAATAATCCTAAAATTTAACACAAACACGACTACGGACGTTGGCTTCATCAAATGAAGTAACACTAAAAACCAACATAGAATAATCGATTATAAAGTCGGACAGCGAAAAAAAATACAATTTTATTTCCATTATTAAGAGTAATTGGTCATAGATTGAAGCCAGGAAACCCGTAAAATAGATTATTTGCAATTAATGGCTTTCTAAAACATTTTTTTCTGGCATATTTTTTCAAAACTCTAAACTAGTAAACGGTTCGTTAGCCTGCAAAATCAACCCTTTAGGTTGGCCGGTTAACCGTTTGTGATCTTGCGTTATGATTTTTTTGTGGTCAAATCCACCAAAAAGTGTCCAAGGATGGTCGTGGATGGTCGTTTTCAAGAGTATGCTCATTCGATTCGGTACCATCCATTTGCTTACGATGAGCAATTACTAACGATCAGAGAAGGGTAAACAAGGGGCCGGACAAACGTCCGGCCTCGTGTTTAGGGATGTGCTAAATAATCGTGTTAGGGGATTAAAACAAAAAAATCAGATGATTTTTAAACCAATCAGTTATGTTTTTAACTCCATTTAAAAACGTCAAAAACAGGCATTTTTCTGAAGCCCTTTTTTGCTGCGCTTCATTCTAAAAAAGTCAAAAAAAGACATGTATTTTACTACCCGAAAAATGATAGACCTTATAACCAAAGCCTGTGACGGGGGTCCCCGTCTAGTAACGTTTTTTTTAATTCACCAATAAGGCAAAAATTCACGCTGTGTCCCAATGACTCAATCCATTAGCACGATATAATTTCTAAGTTACACTTAGCTATTTCTATCTTTTTAGTTCGTTGGGACACCGCGTGGATTTTGCTACAAAAACTAAAATGACAATGTAGTAATTTAGGAAGAAATGGATTTGGTGGATCGTTTTGTATTACGTTTTCCATTTGGCAATCTTAGTAACCAAATCAGAGATGGTCGTTTTAAGAGATTAGTCGACTTCTTTTCTCGACGACTTCCACAAGATCAATTTCAAAATTTACTGCATTCAACATACTCCATGTTCATGAACCAGCTGGTTTCGTTTAATTATCAATTCGAAGAATATATCGCCGAACGCGACGATTTGAATTATCAAGAAATCAAAAATGACGACTTCATGTTCTTTAGTCGATATAACTTTTCGTTGAATGAAGATCTTGAAGATATTTCTTACAGTTTTATGTCTGGTATGATTTTTCAAAAACCTTTAAAATATCATCCCAGAACAATACCCACAAATTACATGTCCCTCGCGAGGCCTCGTTTAGGTACACCATATTATTATCAACTTAACTGTTGTTTATCGTATAGTGAAAACGGCACATTGTGTGGCCCGTCGGTTAACAGCAGTTAATGATCAACATTTTGCACAGTTTTTCGCTCATTTAAGACTTATTTCGCCATTTTTGCATTTTAATTTTAATATAATCAGATAATATGATTCATATTTTTATTGCTGAAACACGGGTCTAGTCAAATTGTATGAGAAAAAATATAAAACCGAACTGATTTTTTTTTTTCACTTGTTTTTGTGCAAAAAGCTTAACATGGTCGCAGGGCGTTTTGTGCAAATTTGCACATTTGTCCCCTTACGTAATATATGTCACCCCTACGAGTTAAGTACAGTGTATGAAATGGGAACGGGATAAACTGGAAATTAAAATGTATATACATGTATTTAGTGATTCTTGGCCATTGCTCGTCACCATTGGATTATGGATCTTTTTTCGACACAATATTTTTTTTGTACAAAAATTATGTGATGTTAAAAATACCGGACGATATTTCATTCGAGACAGATGATCGAGAAATCGACATCATAAAAAAATGCAAACGGGGCGACGAAAAAAGTACGCGAAGTCGCGGTATCCATCAGAAGAAAAGTATTTTTGTCGCGCGAGTTGGGATTGCTATGTTGGTTGCTTTTCTCCAACAACGCCCATTTGGTGCGCTTAGATTGAAGCCACAAAAATTCTCCAAGTTGATTAAAATAATGGCTGATTGGAAAGAATTTTTTGTGACATATTGCCCCAACACCTACCATATTTACTTCACAGGTACGGCACTAAGTTAACGCGTAAGAAAACGCATGTTTACCCTAAACTTCCAAAAGGACTAAATGACTCGAAATTACAATGAGCTTGCCAAATACGGGTCACTGAAGACTATCCTCTGAATACCGACCCTTATTTGGCTAATAATGATTTTACTTTGTTAAAGTTTGACAATTACTTTAATAAAGTTAACTACAGTCCCTAACCCAAATAGGTAACAACATCGTTCTGAAAATGTTGTTACCTATTTGGGTAGTTCGGTTTTCAAGCCTAAAAATTGTCTTTTTGATGTTGTATCTACATACTAGTAGCTTGTATGTATCGAGAACGGAGAACCCTTTTTCGTGTGGGTCTATAATAAAAAAAATATTTATTGTTTCTCATAAAAAAATCTTGACCTAAAAAATGGTTACCTATTTGGGTAGTGGAATTTTGAAAAACAAGTTGTTACCTAGTTGGGTAATTACGTCATTTGTTACCTATTTGGGTGAGGGACTGTAATAGGAAATTATACGTTTTGCGGTATATATTTTTTCGCATTTGATTTTATCAAAGATTAATTTGATAAAATTTAGTTATACGCACAAGCGGGTCTAAAAATAAGAACCAAACTGGTTGTCCTTATGGTAAAATATAAGTGGCGCGTATTGTCAAAACAATATTTCAGAATTTATTCTGCGAAGCTACTGTGGAAAAGAACGGTCAATGACAAATAAAACAAAAAGTTTGGCCAAATCCGTGAAAACGAGTCGAAAACGATTAGCAACGAAACCACAATCGGGTGAACGACGTTCAAAACGTCTCAGAAGAGTTTAAAACGACGTATTCCATGTATTGCTTATAATAAACTGCTTATTATTTATACACGAACTTGCAGAAAACACTGGGCGGAATAAACGAACTGTATGGAGTCCATACTATGAACCATACAGTATGGTAGATAGCTTGTCTTCAAATAATTCAAATATTCGTTTAAAAGTTGTGAAAGCTTTTTTGATGAGTTGTACTTCGTTTTTACTCCATTTTTTCAATCCTACATAGTGTTCAAGTATTCTCTGTGCATACATGTATGTTTGTGAGAGGTTGAGAAAAATACATGTATTTTGTAGGTTCTAGGCTAGCTTTCAACATACGGCAATGGTTTTCATAAAGCCGAAAAACATAGCCTGAAATTTTAGTATAAAATTCAAAAATTTATTAATATTTTTCTGTACTAATGTATATAAATTGCTTTTTATATCCATCTGAGTCAGACTTTGTCTGTCAGACGCTATTACAGTAAGAGTTTAAATCGCTTCAGTGCCGTTCTTAGATTTTTTTTTGGGGGGATGCGTTGAGTTTGTGATGGTGACAGCAGATGATTGTAATTTTCGATGAACAAGTTTACCGACAAAACATAAACGTCACATTGAGTTTTAAAATATGTCGGTGCAAATAGTGCGGGACTGCTTTGAGTGCGTATGATGTCTTGGACTGCTTTTTGCAAATTCAAAAACGACACTTTTAGTATCGGGGACTGTACTCAGTGTACTGTCAATTTTGTCTTTCTCAAAACACGATTGGAATAGCATTTGAAAGTATACCATTTTATTTCAAGTATTTTGAGCTTTAACTGTATTTTAAAGCAATTTATGGATTGTTTCCTAGAACTCTATTCTAAGATATTGTTATGTACAGCTTTTAACAAGTTACGTTATTTTTCCTACACCAATTAGTAGCACGGTCGGTCATCATCATCGTTGGCTTCAGTCTGGTTTTGTTTGCGGGTTGGGCGGACCACCGGGGCTCGAGCGGGCCGGGTCGGTTTTGGGCACTCGCTGCGGATGCTAGGCGCCGTCGTTGCTTGCGAGTCTTTTGATTTTGTAGACACGGCCGAGTCGGTCGAAACCGTTTTCTTCTCAATTTTGTTTGTCGGCACGGCGACAATTTTCTTTGCCGGGTTTTTCTCGATATTTTCAGTTTTTACGAGGGGCGTCGCGAGCGTGTTGGCTGGTGTTGGTGGGACTGGTTTAGCCGTGCTCGTTTTATTAGTAGCCACGCAAATTTTATTCGACGGGGCTGCTACCACTTTAGGGGCTGGGGTAGCGGCGTTATTTTCAATAGAAGCCGCGTTATCATTGGCTTTAATTACATGATTTATCTGCTCAATGGAAGGCTCTGTTTTTTCTTTCGCACTCGCGATTGGAATGAAATCTTTTTTGAGTGTGTTTGTATTTTTATGATCACCGGCCGAATCCTCCATTTTTTTCAAATCAGCCTTCATCTTTTGACGCCGCTTGTGGATGACTGCGATGAGAATGGCCACCAAAATCATCAAAAATAAAATTGGCAAAACCAGTTCGACGCCGCCCCCACTACTTGAGCTACTTTTCGTCTTTTCGCCGAGAATTTTTGGCCGTTCTGAATTTATGGGATTGTACGTTTCCGAAACCCATTCTAAAATGAATATTATTGTTGGTTAACCGTTTTCCCTGAAAAGATCTTTTTGGCGACACGATGCATCTCAAGATTTTTATGCAACAATACAAAAAAAAAGACAAAACAAAAAATATTGTGCGTGGTCCATCACACTCTATATGATAATTGGGTCCATTGAGTTCTGTTTGGTCTCAATTGGGCGGACCCGGGCTATGATTAAGAGGCTTAGAGAAAGTTTATGATGACCTATTTTGTTCAGTTTCATTCCTAAAAAAAATATTAGAGTCCTCAATCCCTTGAGAGCCTCAAAAAGGTCAAAATCTAAAGCCAAAAATATAACAAACATAAGGACCGATATAAAAAGCGACACAATGACCTTCGGAAAATATGAAAGTTATTGGTACTTAAATTTTAACAATTCTTGAAAAATGAACTCGCCAAAATTGAATGAAAATTCGCACGTTACTTTTAGTACTTTATATGATAATAGGAACCAAAGAATTCTTTTTGGTGTCGTTGTTCAAAATATTAGCAATGATTTGATAAAAAAAGGAAACAAGCAAGTACATTCCTGAAGTGGACATTTCAAAATAATGAACTAGCCTGTTTAAATTACTCATTCAGACACTTGATGCGATCTCACATTTGCTTCCCTAGAATGTAAACGGATTTGAATTCATTAAAATTTATAAAAAAAAATGTCCAAAGTGACAATTTTTTGGCTGAAAGATTTTAACTTCTACGGCAAAGTACAAAGACATATTTATCACCCTGTAATAATGTCGTGAAAAATGGAATAAAAAGCCCTGAAGTATTTAAACTTACCTTTGCGTGGGTCGTAGCCCCTTCTGTGGCCTGGGCCTTTCGCGTTAATACTAGGTGGTGCCAAAGGTTCTTCTACCATCATACCTTCCTGTTGCGAGTTTAGAATTTCATTTTGCCTATTTTGCGAATTTTGTTGTTGCAATTGACCCTGTCCTTGATCGGGCGCCATTTTCAAAATTGCAATTGGAACCTGCTTTGAACCACCCCGCCGTGCTGGGGCAACATTCGGGCCCTTTGAATTCGTAACCGCTTTATATCCAATTTTCACTCGGGCACCCCGCTAAAAATATTAAACATGGATAATAGGCTTAGTAACTTCACGTCGTGCAAAGAGAAACATAATAGATTGTAAATATCATTTGTCATTTATACCGGTAAATATTCGGATAATTATTAAATATTATTACAATATGATTATAGTACAAGGACGAGCACAATTATCCGTTTTGTTGATGTAGCGAAAACCTTGTGATGCAATATTAAACAATATCATAAAACTATCGGGTTTTTCATGCAGAGTAGAACAAGGTTGAAAATTTAGAATTTTAGAAACTTAGAAGTTAACCGTAAGTTTGAGTAACCAGTTCAATATCGTGGATTACTACAGTATTTATCAGTTTTTCTTTAAAGTAGCTCAAACATCCTGTTAAATTAGACCTCGTATTCACTTTTGTCTTTCATAACTTTTATTGACTTTTTTCAGTTTCACATCATATACGTTGTGATCAGCCACTCTGGCTCCTTTTCATTATGTATAAGTAAGGTTACCTCTTTGTGGCCTTACCAGAGATCGGCACAAGGAATCCCGCGCCGAGTAAGTAGGGTAACACTTTTTATTACGCGGGTCAGACCCGGCTTTGACCCGACACATGGGTCTGACCCGGCCTGTTTTTCGTGCTCGGGTCAGACCCGAGGGTATGGTAAGAAAAAAACATGCCAATCTCTGGGCCTTACAACAAAAATTCGGAATTGAAAAAGTTAACAATAAATGAAAATATACTATTCGTTTAACCCCAAAATGAGATTGAAGTCTGTTCCAGGTTAATTAAAATGTTCATAGACGAGATAAAGCTTTCTCTCGTGATATGGCACAGAAAAGCCCCTAATTCACCACCCTGTGTACCTAAGAGTTCAAATGAAAGGCCTTATAACGTACCAATGGCGTATCAATAATGATATGCAAGTCAAATTTCACATCTCTGGACACAAATGAAGGCATTCGTTTATTGCCACAGTAAGGGCCACTTCTCCCACCAGCTTCCTCCACATAAATTCCATTTCCTCCGGCACACGGCAACTCAATAGTATCAGGGATTAATTTAATGTACTCACCATAGTTGACGGATAATCTAAACAAAATAAACGTTATTCCGTGTATGTATAATGCCAAAAAAGGTTTAACATACTTAAATTAACATTTTTTTAAGTCAACAACTATCTTGTAATCCAAAATGACTTTGTAAAAAAATTTGATCTTGTTGAAGAAAAAAAAATGTTCGAGTGATCAAAATCGTATTATCTGTTTGAGAATTAGTAGAAATACAATAAATGGGTCGTGGCGGGTGTACTAAGTAACGTTCGAATACTTTCGGTTATACTGCAATCCAGTAACTGGATGGATAAAGGCTAGTTTTACGTCGTAATTTTGACAGGTTTTTGTTATTAGCAAAAAAACTTCCAAAAAACCTTAGTGCGACAAAATAAAATCAACAAAAAAAAACCTCACAGGAAAAAAAAGTTTATGAAAAAAATCAAAAATCGTAGCGATTTTGTTCCTGACTCCATTTATATTTCTCGGACTTTGAAAAAAAGTGAAGTCTTAAAAGCCGATCCGTTTTACTAGAAATCGTAAAACCATATCGTACCTAGGAGTAGCGAATGAATACTCCGCTCAACAAAACTTTTATTATAGGTATTATACTGTACGCTTGATATGATAAATCCGGTATTAACCATATTTGATAATATTATGATCAAAAATTATTTGAATCCAAAACTTACTGAGTAGATAATTTTGGACTAAAACTTCATTGTCATTGTCACATATACTAAGTTAGTCATACGTATTTTAGTGTTATAGTAAAGTAGTAGCGTAGGCATCGGGCATTTTGACTCTAATCAGCTTCACAATAAAGCGTTTTTGGTGGTCCAATCACGTAGCCGCTAGTTTAAACACTGTTTACAACCAACCTTTGCGATAAACTCAAAGTGAACCCTTCGGTCATTTTTTATTCCAATTTAGCAGTAGATACTCTTTCGACTTTTTACAAATAATTTGTAAACCATTATGCCCATTTATTTACAATTATTATAATATCATTGAGATTTATCTCGCTATACCGTCGAATATACGGAATTATAGGCCAAACGTATAGCCTAAATAAAAACGTATACGGTATAGGCTATACATTAATTTCTATAATCTTTATATGGTTTGTAACGTTCTTTTGACATCACCGCGACAGTCTAAGCGCCAACACGGTAAATACAAAGGTGCCATGTATGATCAATTTCATCCTATAAGATTAATTTAATCTTGTTTAATTTATTTACGCATTTTTCGCATACTTTTTCCAGTTTTTTGTTCAGAAAAGCTAAATTGTTAAATAACCGTTATACCGTATATATATAAGTTTAAGTTAATACGGTATAACTTTAAGTTATAATATAAGTTATACCCATTTATGTACCTATTCGTTATAGCGAAATAATTTTCAATAATTCGAATAGTTGTAAATAAATGGGTATAAGTTCGTTTAACGGTTCCTTAACAACTTAACTTTTTTGAACACATACCCGAAAATGTGCGATAAAATATGCGAAAAAATGCATAAATAAATTAAAGACCCTGTAACGTGTAACTGATCAAACATGACCCCTTTGTATTTATAAAATAATCAATCTCAAGAAAATTGTGTCGCCCGAAACGGTCCAATGAGATGAAACAATGTATTAAAGAATTCTAAGGCACCAGAATGTATTCTAAAAATTTTAATTCAAAACTTTAAGCACCAGTTTTTCTATTTTGTTGACATTTGGTACTATGATATATGTGACCGATACAGTTCAGCCTGTTTCAGGTTTTATGCAATTTAAAAGTAGCATTCCAGAGTTAGCTTTGACATGGCAGTCTGTATAGTACAATTTGCAATTTACATAATGTAATATACAATAAGTTTTTGTCAATAATGTAATTTACAATAACGTAATTGACTTGCTTGAAGCATTCTATACATGTATGGTTTCAATAAATTATTATAAATTAATACACATGATCTAATAAAATTATTTATTCGATATTTAAGTACAGACTGAATAAAGTCTTATAAGAATAAAGCATAATGCTTACAATTTGTAAGGCCGAAGGTGAATCGGTGGAATTAAATTTAAACCCAAAAAGGTCATTTTGTTCACTTTAGAGGATTGAAACTTTAGATTGTAAAGCTTGCATTCTAATCGGAAGGTGTAATCGGTCTAAAAAAGCTCACCTTTTGTCATAGACTTCTTTATTCATATTAGAACTTACTCAGATAGTGCGTTAGGTCACCGTTTTTTATAACCAGATATAAAACAAATTATAATTTATTTAGACACTTTTATAGAGAGTCGTTGGACTCCAAAGCCCTTATAAAGTTGCAATTTACGAAAAAGATCTTAAGATGACCGGTTTGGTGGTGTAAAACAGTGTTTTTCGTTACTAATAACGGCGCTGGGGTCTGTAACTGAATTACAAGCAACGCCTATTGGCTTATTATTTTTATAGGCACCTCCTATTGGCTAGCGTCCTTTAGCCACGCAAACAACTCCCCGCGCAGCTTGTAATGTAATTTACAAATGTGCCGAGATCTAAAAATGAATAACAACTAAAATGATTCGGTTTGAATTATAACGTTTGGACCAAACGGTTTGGTACTTTGATTAATCGATAAGTTGATTTCCCGAAAACTTTTTTTTTTGAGTTTATCAGCAAATTGAAAAACTTTCAGTTTTCGGGTTTTAAATGAACTTAGCCACGCGATAAAGTCCAGCCTGTTTATACATCGGCTTCCTACAATCCAAAACGCGCATTCCAAAGCATTAGGCATGCCAGTATGCATTTTCAAATTATTTGTCCAAAATATTTTAAATAGTTTGAATAATAATATCTATGATATAATAAATATCATGTGGCTACCTTATACAATAAGTACATTTAACAATTGATTTAACCCCGTTTTAAAGACTGTTTATGGAAATACTGTAGCAGACCCAAATAAGCTTGGTCTTGTTAGTTTCAAGTGCGCTAGAAGATTATTTCATTTAATTCAATTATCGTTTAGCAAACATAAGTTATGGGCCATAACTTATGGCGTACATTATGACCCATACGGTATGGGCCATACCGTATGGGCCATACGGTATGAGTCATACCATATGACCCAAAGATCCTTCACTTTGATAAGGAAAACAAATAAATAAAATCTAAAAAATATAAGTGTATAGCTGTTTAAACATTAATCGGCTCAATTTTATATCAATTTAACTGATTAAAAATGTTGTTTCGGAATGAGGGGTTTAATAGTGAATTATGAACGTTCGGAAGTTAAGCATGTTTCACATTTGGCCAACCACCAAAACTAATTGGGTTAAGATTGCACACGCAATCCGTAAGATTGTGAGAGTTATTCAACGCCATATCTAAAATATGCGGGCGAAAAAATGGCCAATTAAAATTCTAGTACAAATTCATGGCATTTCGCTGGCACATAGCAGCAGGCCCGATGCTCAACAAATTTCAGACAAA
>SCLG01000027.1:567065-585637 GCA_004367875.1 Oikopleura albicans
AATTATGGTTCATTTAATTGTTGAACATCTGAACAGCTCATTTTCGACCATATCGAATATATATGCGCGATTTAAGCAAATCTATGTTGCTCAAATATAAAGTCTAAACAACATATTTAGGTCTTTTAGATACACTTTTTTTTTCGAGTGGAAAATTTCGTATAAGAAACTCCCGATTGGATTAGGTTTTTTGACAGGCGTGACGCATTTTCGTTCTCAAAAGTGATTACCACATTTTTAACTCCCAAGTGACGTGAGAGGTGGCTGTCGCCATGTTTATATTCTTAACGGCGAGTTGATGTGAGACAAACAAGCATTATTTCAAGAAATTACGCGAATAAATATCACCCATATTTGAAACCGAACTTTGAAAATAACGTCTATCACTTTCTAAAATGAGATTAGGCAGATTTCTGGTTTTAAAAGTTGAGCCGATTTTTATAAGAATGTTGGTACAAGATGAAATGCAAATTGATTAACTCGTGACGTCACTTTCAATAAATCTTTAAAAATGAATGCATAATCATTTTGGTTATGAATAACTTTCTTTTTATTGAAAGTTTTAAAAATCACTTACCCCATTTTTCGACATACATATTATTTCATAAGGGTTTATTTTAAAGATTGGCCAGCAGAGCGAATTTTATAAAAAAAATTTCTGAAAAACACAATATAAATCTCTTTTTTGTGGCGAAAGGGTAATCCGCCGACATTTCTTCATTTCTGGCCAATGAGAATGCCCAAAAGAGGAAAATTTCGGCAGATTAACCTTTCGCCACAAAATAAAAGATACCGATTCAGACGGTTCTAATACAAAATTTAGGCGCGCATGCAGGTCGGTTGATAATAGGCTATACAGTATAGGCTATTCTTATTGAAAATAATTTTTAAATGCAATAATGCAGACGATTAAAATTACACACTTATTCGAAAATGTGAGTCAGTATCATCCTATCGACCGTTATTCAGCACATCCCTGAAACCGATAAATTAGCGGAGTTGACGAAAATACTATTCTGATTTCATGCATACATATACAAATCCACTTTTGTTGGTCTAAGAAGTCACGCTACGTAGGAAAGTACATTTTTTTTTACTCTTTGCCAAAAGAAATCTCGCATTTTTAACAATAATCCCCGTTCTTTAATTATTTCAAGAATTAAATTGAACATTTTTACTATCATTAAATAATAAAAGCTTATTTTCCAGTATTCAACGTGTTGATGTATGCAATTCATAACGATGCATGTGTAGATTAGACTAGAAGATACATTTCATTAGACTAGGTACAAAGGTGAAAAAGTCACTACAAAAATAGGTAACAAAAAATACCCCGTTTTATAGTACATTATTAATAATAATTTATTACTGAATAAAATCCAAAATGAAGAAAGCCTAATGGTCTGAATTTTTGTCCACCGATTACATCTTCTTCCACTATTACCTCATTTTTGTTCAGCTTTAAAGTCTATGAGAAGAAGTTGTAATTCGACCTTCGGCAGATTCGCCTTTCTTCATACACACTTTTACTCATGTTATACTTTATTCAATTTTGAACTAACACTAATTTAAACGACGAGATGTAGAGTTTGTGGCAACCTAGACTAACTGTAGCTTAAGTAGTAAAAACCAAAACAAGTGCAAGTTCAAAAAAATTAATCATCTCAATATTTGCATTTACAATAGACTATGTTTAATTAGCCATTATTAATAGTTAACAATCTATGCGATACCGTAATGTATTGCAAGTAGTGAGTGTAACACCTATATGAGGCTATATATAATATAGCACAAACGTACTTTCCATTATCGCCTAAACGCCTAATATTACCATTAGGTGCTGTTTGCTTGTAGTGTGTTCACATAAAAATGCTAAATAATGGCAAATGGTGTGTACTTTAAAATGCCTACCGGTTTAATTCGCCATTATTTTATGTTAGAAGTACCTCTGGTATGTTAACGTTAGGCGTTTCATTTTTAAACTACCGAAACACATGTTGATAAGTCCAAATCGAACTGTCCAATTCGGAGAACTACATTTCAAAACGTTAATTCAGGGATTTAGAAAAAAATATTTTGTTATGCTTTTAGTGGGATTTTAAGGCAGTATGAGTCTGTCGGTTAAAGCTAAAAGTAAAAGATCCGTCCAAAATAATAAATTTAATACAAATGATTATACGATTCCAAAATGTCCAAAAAACTACAAAATAAGATATTAAGTGACCAGTAATTTAGAAAGTATACCACTTGAAAAACCTAGTCCCTAATAGGATAAATGAAATTTTTTCTACAATTTGGAGCAAATGTGCATTGGTACAATTTACTACATGTAGAGAGGAGAAACACGCACGAAGGCTAGTACTACTGTAGACCCTAGCCAATAAAAATAACCCAAAAATAAATGGAAGCAAATAGTTTTCTAATCAAAATTGTAACGGAAAAACCCAACATAAACGATATTTACTACCAGATAAACCCCTTATCTTACAAAAACGAAAGTGAGAAAAAGAACGGAAAAATGTAAAATAAGGGCGCTGGGAGTATATTATAGAGCTCAAAAACAAAATAAAATGAATCATTAAAATACAACTTTTAATATTATAACACTTTTTATAAATAAATTATGAGTAAGACTGGAACTCATAAAAAATACACATTTCTGTCGGAATTTCATGACAAACTTTGAATGGGATAAAACTCAGGAAACACCGGGTTTTGGCCGGATTTTGATGTAACGCGTAATAAGTACTTTTAGTGGTTTTGAATTGACTCGCTACTTTTTTTTCGTTTTCGGAATTTGTTAAAATGCGTAACTCTAACAACGTTATTCACTATGTTGTTGTCTATGTAGTAGCACAAAACATCAAGTTCGTCCAACGTACAAAAAATTAAAAAAAAAACGTTGCGCAAGGCAAAAAAGAATTACGTGCTGCATTTTTCATTGATAATTTTTTGGGGGCGGATAAACTTTTCACGTTGTCTTAATCATTAAACATCCGTAAAACCCCCGAACAGGGGGTAAATTGAGAATAAAAGTACTCGGGATGGGCGATCCAATTACTGAACGCAAAAAACGTGAATCGCACATACATCAAAAAAATGTTTTTCAAAATGGAGAAAAACCTTGACGGATCTAAGGAATGTTTTCATTCTAGTAAACTGATTTACTTTACGTAATATGCCATTATACGAATTTTGACTCGAGAGGCGGAAGAAAGATATGACAGATGTCAAAGGAAAAAAAAGCAGCACCGCTTGACAGAAAATAATTGAACATGAAATTCGACATTTTTTTTTTTGCTTTATGTCCCGTTTATTTTAACGACTAACTCCACTTTTAAAATAATTTGTACCGTACGCCTGTAGGCGTACGCTCTTTGATCAATCATATCTGATCTTTTCCCTGAATTAGTCGTCCAATCAAAACTATAATGAAAAAATTGTTGTCCAATAATAACGACGATGAAAAAATAGTCGTGTAATCAACATTGCGCTGAAAATTCGTCCTCGAATTAACAAGATGTTAAAAATAGTTGTCCAATAAAAATGACGTTAAAAATTAGTCGTCCAATCAAAATTCCGTTAAAAAAGTCGTCCAATCAAAATTCCGTTAAAAAAGTCGTCCAATCAAAATTCCGTTAAAAAAGTCGTCCAATCAAAATGATGCAAAACATTTAATTATTTTTAGCGTAGCGAGTATACAATTATGGTACACAGTTCTCGTTTACAGTTTAACTGGTGATTATCAATCAATAAATAAATTTTTTACTTACGAATATTTGCATTTGACCGCACGGTTGGTTCGATGTGGAAAAAATGGCGTTACTAAAAATTCAACGGTTGGCTTGGCTGTGTCACTACCGGAGCTGCATTCCTTAAATCCCCAAACCAAGCCAACCAAATTTATAAATAAAAAACTATATCGGGCCATCAGAAACGATCGCAAAAAATCAATTATATAATTTTAAAAATCGAAAAATTTAAAGCTAATAAACCACGTTTTCCGACACAAAAAAAAGATAATAAATAAAGTTTTCTTCTTTAGATAATAATTCTCTCGATTAACTCGCTATAGTTTCTCTTTTTCAAAAAATAACAAAAATTTAGTCATAATAAAAGGGCGGATTGAATATGCGAAGAAAAAAAAAGTTAATGCAGTAAGTTCTTTTTACCCAAAAAGACAGCTCGGCCGCGTGGGGGCAGTCGAATCTGTATTTGTCTCGCTGAGTCACGTTGATATGCATATCATAAAAACGAAAACGAATCAGGACCGAGAAAGTTAGTCACGCCATGTACCAAAGCATACCGTCTATTGTACTTATTGCCGACCAAAGCACTATCTCCTTAATTAATACACCACACACAGAATCATCTTTTTTCTACCAAAAAAGTGCTACGGTATAAAGCTCAGAAAATCACAGATTGACCAATAAACTGTTAATCAACTCGTAAGTGGGATTTTTATATAGTATTCAAGTGGGTGCACTTAATTTAAGTGAATATAAGGTCAAACACTTAAATTTGTCAGTTGGGTCATGTTTAATAAAACCGGAAAAGGTTCTTTGGTATATACATTCATTCCGAATAAATTCCTGTAATTCCGAATAATATCCTAATCTTAAGTAAAAGACGGCATGCTTTGTTCGACATAAAACCTGCTGCCAAAAATAACCCTCATGTGGCCTCGGGTTTAATAATGGAACACGTGCTTGAAACTTGAGGTCAATTAGGATAGTTATTTTTTGTGGACTTTTTACACAGAAAAAGCAATCCTAAGCTTATTT
Source organism: Oikopleura albicans (assembly GCA_004367875.1). NCBI lineage: Eukaryota > Metazoa > Chordata > Appendicularia > Copelata > Oikopleuridae > Oikopleura > Oikopleura albicans. Next base: position 571,850 of record SCLG01000027.1, read on the forward strand.
TTGGAAAAGTCGACAAAAAAAACATATTCAGTTTCAAGCACGTGTTACATCGTTTCTATATTGATTTGGGTTTTAGGGTAAAATCGATATGATAATTTACAGCGCACTATACCATTTTCATAAAAAAAAAAAAACTAAGGGCCAAATCCGAAAAAAATCATAGACTATTCAATCAACAACCTAAACTTTTAATTAAGTTGTATTTTTGTATTCAAGGATGTGCTTTCAAATATGGTCTAACATTTAAATTTGTAAGGTGGGGTCATAATCTTAACCAAAAGCTGCTTTTGAAAAGCAGAAACTAAATAGATGATAATCCGGTATCTAATTCCAACAAAATAAATCTTATTAATTTATACACTGTAATTTAGTTAAATCATCTCCTCTTATACCAAAACAAATGCGACGGGATAACATCAAAAACTAACATAGTATCAAATTAACGACATCAACTGGTAATTAATTGAAGGATCATCCTTTTTTACTGGAATGGACATTGGGAAAGGGGCAGTACTTAAACAAAACCAAACACGTAATTGATAAGCGTAGCACGTTCTTTCGGACTTTGAAAGTTTTTTACTTAACCCTTGAACACATAATTTGGACGTTTGTAACTAAATTAAAAGTGTAATTTGTATTAAAATCTTAATATATCAGGAGTAAATATGCATTTATTGGCGGAGGAAAACAGGGATAACACGTTTTTTGTAATTACATAACATACGTGTTGCTCACCAAAAAATGTTAACGGGTATTTATTTATTTTTTTTTGATGAAAAGCCAACTATGTTATTACATACTTAAATGCCCGATGATAGGCCGATCGTGTCTTGCGTCTAGTTAACATTTTCCTACAAAAAAAGTACAAAGGCGCTGTCTATTGGGAAACCCATAAACTTTTTAAAAGCGCCATCTCCAAGTAGCAAACAAATTTAGCTGCCAGTTTTTCTTTCCTCGAAAATAGAGTTCAATTGGCCATTAAAAATGACATAAGAGAAATATTCGAGCATACCTGCATGCAATCTTGACTGATGTATTTACAACTCTTGGAATAGACATGTTTTAGACAAAATGTATTCTTTATTGAATTCGCTATGCATAGTGAGTACTGATAAACGTTTCTGCATCTTTCTTGCCCTCTTTGATCATTTCGCTCGTCCATTTTTCACTACCACCAAAAAGAGCATGAATGCACAGCTTCTTAATATCTGTGGCTTCATTCAGAGTGCTTTATCCTGTAGTTATTGTACTCACCCATTGTTAACGGTACCCAATAACGTGTAAAAAACCCAAAACGTTAAAATATTAGTATGAAAACTGTTTGTAGAACTCAAATTATTAGAACTCAAGTTAGTCAGAAAATGTAGAAATTTTTTTGAGTTCTACAAACAGTTTTTAAACTAATGGGCCTAGTATTTTTACGTTTTTGTGTTTTTTATACATTATTATTTTTAAGACGGCACTGTACGGTACGGTACTGTAGCTTCTTTTTAGAATTTGTGAAAAATCTGAAAACAATATTCCCAAAAATTCTAGAACTTGCTATACACATTTCTGGAACTTCATTGTTCCACATTTCCACGAATGTAAACTGACTTTTGGGCTCCAACAATTTGCGTGAGGATATTCACGCGAATATATTATAAATAGCAAAATCATTGGATTTAAACGGATAGAGCAAATTGGCTCTATTTGGGCGTTTTTTAGATTAACATGATACTCTTCTTGGTTGTTTTTTAAATGTTTTTTTTTCTGATCGATATGGCACCTTCCTGTTAAATACAACGTTAGATTATGCCTAAGATTCAGCTGAATTCGCAGTCGCGGATTTACGGGCTTAAAATGGATATAACCAATTACGTCAAGTTAAGTTCGTTTAGCCAAATTACAAATTCCAAAGCGCAAAATAAGGTTAATTATCTCACTACCAACCCTAAAAAGTGCAGGCAAACCATCAATCATTCTATCCAATGACTTTTTAAGTTAGCAAAATTGGTTAAATAATCGATATATCCATTTACTTGATCTCGGCAAACTCATCTCCAGTCGCGAATGGCTGAATTCGAAGCGTTTCAGTGGGACATATATTTGGTAAATTATCCGTAAATCCGCCATCATAATAATTTTTATTGTGTATCTAAATATAAAAGATTACTTATTGTGCCACAAAGGCTTCAGTCAAAAAACATAAATTATGTTAGAATAACATTATGTAGAATTTTAAATTCTATTTTTATAATATTTCTATTTTTATTCTATTCTATTTTTATAATATTTTTATAAAAACAAACAGTTTTCATTGGCCCGCCTCTTTTATTGTCAATTAATACGGCGTTTCTATTGGCCGAATTCTCATCAACCTTCTGATAATTGATACTAAGATAATAATAATGGAGAAGTTGTGTGCTAAGTTTTCAACTTTAACCTACGTTACAAAATAATAATTATGGAATAATATTATTTTATCGAGGACGTTGAAAGATATATATTTTTTTTCAATTTGTTTTAAACAAGATAAATCCCGAAAAATCAGCTAGACAATTGGTGGGAACATAACAGCGCAGGGGGTGTATACTTTTTTGTCTGTTATTTTTAAGTCTAATCTAGGGTTCGGCAAAGCCAGGCATTATCCTTGGCTTGGCTTTTTACCCTTTTTGAAAAAAATTGGCTTGTCATGGCTTACAAAAAGCCATGTGCCAAATGCCATTTGTGCCGGGCGGCCCGGCCCGGGCCTTGGTCTAATACAAAGATGCAAATGGCGACAAAAGTCGGACCAATTACTCGTTCGTGATCAACTCTTTTTTCATATTAGAGTCTTAAACGTTATGCTTGTACTTTTTACCCATTGAAACGGTGAATAATAACAAATGGCATAGAGCGATCACAAACCTTAATTGGACGATAACCAGCCCAAGCGGGAACTAAGCAAGACGCAATTACTTTTTCTACAAAATCCTCTTTAGATTCAAACGTCGAAAATAACACATTGTCTTCGTGATATCCGAATTTAGGCAGCTTACCCGACATCTGCGAAAGTGATAAGAACGTGCGATCAGCGCAAATGAGGTGAGCATCATTTGGATAGAATCCGTCCAATGTCTCTGTCGGGGATTATATTAACTATTTGGATGAATGAAAAACGAGTCTAGTACCAAAAAAAGTTATGGTTTTTCATACGTTTTTAAGCGTTGCGTTCCCGCATATCAAGTTCTCGGGGTGAGCAAAAACATTACGAATAAAAGCTTGATGCTTTTGCCTACTCTGCATAGCTCTGACGTTGTGGTACCCGTTNTACCCATTGAAACGGTGAATAATACCGAATGGCATAGAGCGCTCACAAACCTCAATTGGACGATAACCTGCCCAAGCGGGAACTAAGCAAGACGCAATTACTTTTTCTATAAAATCCTCTTTAGATTCAAACGTCGAAAATAACACATTGTCTTCGTGATATCCGAATTTAGGCAGCTTACCCGACATCTGCGAAAGTGATAAGAACGTGCGATCAGCGCAAATGAGGTGAGCATCATTTGGATAGAATCCGTCCAATGTCTCTGTCGGGGATTATATTAACTATTTGGATGAATGAAAAACGAGTCTGAAAAGATAGCAACCTCTAAAGAACTAGTACCAAAAAAGTTATGGTTTTTCATACGATTTTAAGCGTCACGTTCTCGCATATCAAGTTCTCGGGGTGAGCAAAAGCAGTACGAATAAAAGCTTGATGTATTTGCCTACTCTGCAGAGCTCTGACGTTGTGGTACCCGTAACTGTAACTAAAAGACATGATTTTATAAAAAAAAAGTGTAAAAAGACATGACTTTATAGAAAAAAAGTGTAAAAAAGACATAATTTAGATAGAAAAAGACTCATAAAACGTTATAGCGGGGCAAATCTCAGACCTTATAACCAACCCATCGCCCTCTGTACAATTTATGTAAACTAAATATCTACCAATATTTTTACACAGCGTGTCTCGATTATAAGGAAGGTAAAGTGTGGACTTTGTACCAATTCAATCGGTGCTTAATGATCCCCTAGCTCGCAACGCATTCACCAATTCGTCAGTAAAACGAGTTTTTTTAGCGGCAGTTTGGAACGATCGGAGCAGTTTAATTTCATTTTCCGTATTTTTGCCAGCGAAAATTGCAGCTGATGTAGCACCAATAGACCCCGCCGACGCTCCAGCAAACTAATTGGTGATACCAAAAACATAAAAACGTTTGTAAAAGTTTCCACTGGCACTTAATTAAGACTAATATGCTAGATTTACCCGTCAAAAAGGTTGTTACCATAAGTGGGTAGGTGGTGTAGTTTATTGTGTATAGGAAAATGACTATTGCTGTGCTTTAAACATAGTATACTATAGTATTATTATACTGTATGAACCAATACAGAACCTGTATTACAGGTTAACCCGAGATCGTTTTCGAGATCCTCTTTTGACGTGCGCTTTCGCAGGTTTCAACAAACTAATTACAAAATCACGAGCCAATAGGCGTCGCTTGTAATTCAGTTACAGACCCTCCGCGCCTACGTAACTGCTTATTATGCCGAGCCCCACTAACACTATCATGGAGGAGTCGCGTATGAGGAACAAAGATATTTCACATCACAACTTTGTAAATCTTCGTACTTGTCAAACAATTTGTGTGAATGCAAGAAAACCGCTTGATTGACTCCTTAAAGACGAGTTAAGTGTTATGCGTGGAACTCAGTTCACTTTCATTTACGGGTCGTTAATCGCGGCCCGTCCTTTCTCGCGCGCAACATTCACACTCTCACTCGTATCTGCCGATCACAAAAAAAAGACAATAAATATTTTACCACGAATTTCNCTTAATTGGACGATAACCAGCCCAAGCGGGAACTAAGCAAGACGCAATTACTTTTTCTACAAAATCCTCTTTAGATTCAAACGTCGAAAATAACACATTGTCTTCGTGATATCCGAATTTAGGCAGCTTACCCGACATCTGCGAAAGTGATAAGAACGTGCGATCAGCGCAAATGAGGTGAGCATCATTTGGATAGAATCCGTCCAATGTCTCTGTCGGGGATTATATTAACTATTTGGATGAATGAAAAACGAGTCTAGTACCAAAAAAAGTTATGGTTTTTCATACGTTTTTAAGCGTTGCGTTCCCGCATATCAAGTTCTCGGGGTGAGCAAAAACATTACGAATAAAAGCTTGATGCTTTTGCCTACTCTGCATAGCTCTGACGTTGTGGTACCCGTTACTGTAACTAAAAGACATGATTTTATAGAAAAAAAGAGTAAAAAGACATAATTTAGATAGAAAAAGAACCATAAAACGTTATAGCGGGTACTTTCTTAAAAGGTCCAACGGTTGGAGTCACTCCAACCAACAAATGGGATAACGTGTAAAATGTACCAAATTTTGATACCTTTTACACGTTATTATTTTTCGCACTTATGCCATTTGTACTTTGTCCCAATGCTACATTGTACCATTTCAAAAACTGACTTCAGTGGAAGTTTGGACTCGTAAATACAAGTAAAAAAGTTTGGACTAGTATATACAAGTGAAAAATCTTTTCGGAAAATGAATAACGTGCAAAAGGTATCAAAATTTGGTACCTTTTGCACGTTATGCCAAAGCCACTTGAGACCAAATCCACGTTAAACCAATTTGACCTTATCCATTTTAAACGTTATTATTTTACACGTTATACCTTTTCCGCTTTTATTTTTGATACCTTTTACACGTTGTACCTTTTAAGAAAGTACCTTATAGCGGTGCAAATCTCAGACCTTATAACCAACCCATCGCCCTTTGTACAATTTATGTAAACTAAATATCTACCAATATTGTTACACAGTTAGCGTGTCACGATTATAAGGAAGATAAATTGTGTACTTTGTACCAATTCAATCGGTGCTTAATGATCCCCTAGCTCGCAACGCATTCACCAATTCGTCAGTAAAACGAGTTTTTTTAGCGGCAGTTTGGAACGATCGGAGCAGTTTAATTTCATTTTCCGTATTTTTGCCAGCGAAAATTGCAGCTGATGTAGCACCAATAGACCCCGCCGACGCTCCAGCAAACTAATTGGTGATACCAAAAACATAAAAACGTTTGTGAAAGTTTCCACTGTGACTTAATTAAGACTAACATGCTAGATTTACTCGTCAGAAAGGTTGTTACCATTAGTGGGCAGGTGGTGTAGTTTATTGTGTATAGGAAAATGACTATTGCTGTGCTTTAAACATAGTATACTATACACCGCTCAAGGGTTTATCCGGCCACTTTCACCTTCCAAAAACGGCCGGATAAGCCCTAGGGCGTAGGCGGAATAGCTGAAAAATGCGCAAAAAATGGTGGCCGGATAAGCGAACGAGCGGAAAATTGCGCAATTCATGTGTTTCATAAAGCGACCGGCCGGATAAGCAAACGAGCGGGAAATTGTCTAGAAACGATCATGTAACTCATTTTTGTATTCGAAACCCTAAAACATGTTGTGTGGTTGATAATTAACAGCAAGACTTTGAGAAAGACTTATTTGTCCAGCTCAGGGAAAAACACAAGAAAAGAAAATGGCCGGATAAACCCATTTGCCAGAATAAACTAAAAGCACAAGTAGCCGGATAAACCCTCACCCGGCCGGATAAACCCTCAGTGCGTGGGCGGGATTGGCGAAAAACTTTTGGGAAAAAAAGTGGCCGGATAAGCGCACGAGCGGGCAAAGTGGCCGGATAAGGGGGGCCGGATAAACCCTTAAGCGGTGTAGTATTATTATACTGTATGATTCATACAGTATGAACCATACAGGACCTGTATTACAGGTAAACCCGAGATCGTTTTCGAGACCCTCTTTTGACGTGCGCTTTCGCAGCTTTCAAAAAACTAATTATGCCGAGCCCCACTAACATTATCATGGAGGAGTCACGTATAAGGGACACAGATATTTCAAATCACAAGTTTGTAAATCTTCGTATTTGTCAAACAATTTGTGTGAATGCAAGAAAACCGCTTGATTGACTCCTTAAAGACGAGTTAAGAACATAATGTTACTAATTTAGTAATGTCGCATTACTAATATCATATGATATTAGGTAAAATAGCTATTAAATACCTATTAATAGATCCAAAAATCAACAGTAACCCCCTTAAATTAATACGACCGTCAGTTAACTGACAGCATGGCGGCCCGCCATTGGATCATTAGCCCGCCACTGACGTTGAAGAATGTGATCACATGTGGGCCACATGATGTGGTTTCAAGTTATTCAGTTCCCTTTTTAAAATTACTAAATTACTATTATGACAATTACCTATGTAATATGCTCCGTTAAAACCAGCACCAGCGTAACTAAGAGCACGTATTCTCATATCACTACAAAATGGCAAAAAACTCGAAAAAATATTTCCACAATTGTATGCTATACGATCTTTTCAGAGAAGTTCATAATAATAACAATCGATGACTCATGTTCTGAGTCATGATAAATGACACAACTTTTGCGATAAATAAAGGACTCAAACAGAATTATATCCTGAAATTGGCCATCAAAAGTGATAGAGAAATTGCGGTTTCTATTAGAAACTTTCAACTGTTGAAATCCAACACTTTTTCGGGAAATTTCTATGTGGCGCGCCATGGCGTGACATGACCTCTGTGATTTTTGTTCAAATTTTAACATTTCAACCACATTTAATTAATCATGATTATTTTCATTTGAAACTTTTTGTGTAGTATCTTAGGACAATAAGGATGATATAAAAGATGCAATAAAATCCAAACTGTTAACCAACAAAAAATCGGGAGCAAAATGCTGTAAAATATACTGAAAATATGATTGTTTCTTTAGTATGACACAATTATTTAAGAAATGCTCCTTGTGCGCCCAGACTAAACTTGACGATTTTTACTTTACATGATCGGATAGAAGACTGTCAAGTTGACAGGGTCAACTCTAAAGCGACCATGAAACATGAAATCAAAAAAATGAAAAATTCTAGAAATTTTATCACTTTTTTTTTATTTTTGCCGATTTTTAAATGCGAAATTATTTTAAAACGTGGCAATGCACCAAAATGATCACTATGAATTTTATCGATTTATGGGCTACCTGCACGAGGACGTTTTGGCGTGAAGGGACATACGTGATTTTTTCGAAATTCTAAAATTTTTACCGTTTTTCAATTTCAAATTGTGATTTTTTTTTTATTTGAAACTTTTTGCCTCATTTCCTAGAGCCATTAGTTTGATATTTATAGTGCATTTCAATAAAAATAAAACTGCATCAAAAAATTAGCGGGTAAAATACCACTAAATATGATATGATTTAAATAAGATATTTAAAATATCTTGAAAATATGAGTTACATTTTATGAACTAAAAGGCTGATTATTTCTAGATTTTTTACTTATTATCAACAGAAATGTACGTAAGAGGCATAGTAACTATGCCATAGACTATGGCCCATAGTTGATATACACTGTATATTTTTTCTGATGTTATTTCTGATATATTATACAGGTTCACGTTAATCATCAGAAAAACACGGAATTGAAATTATTCGCTTTTAGGTCACCAACCTCCTTAAATGTCTGAAAGAACTTGACACGCCGACAGTATTTTACGGTTATTGACTCAGGACGTAAATACTCAATTTTTATTATTACATACATGTATGCGTTTTCCTATACATGCAAATTCGTAAAGTGTTAATTCCTGACAGTGTTCACGTAGGATGTGTAGTTATGTTATTTTTGAATTATTGGACCTTGAAGTGTCATCATAAAATGCTGGAAGGTTCGTGCTATTGGTCCAAATTTACATTTGTGTTTTATATAATTTGTGGCTTGTTGTAAGTTAAAACTTAGTGAACCGTGTTGGAAGGTTAAACATAAAGTCTCATCTACCCGTAGTAAATGTATCTATTTATTCAGTGTAGATTTCCTATTTTCTTACAGATCAAATATTTTGATATGAAATAAATTTTTAGTAATTTTAACCGGAAAATTACCCTCCGGATTGGCTGAATTTACTTTTTGTNTCACGTTAATCATCAGAAAAACACGAAATTGAAATTATTCGCTTTTAGGTCACCAACCTCCTTAAATGTCTGAAAGAACTTGACACGCCGACATTTATTATTAACATGTATTTTACGGTTATTGACTCTAGACGTAAATACTCAATTTTTATTATTACATACATACATGCGTTTTCCTATACATGCAATGTATGGTAATGTGTTAATTCCTGACAGTGTTCACGTAGGATGTGTAGTTATGTTATTTTTGAATTATTGGACCTTGAAGTGTCATCATAAAATGCTGGAAGGTTCGTGCTATTGGTCCAAATTTACATTTGTGTTTTATATAATTTGCGGCTTGTTGTAAGTTATAACTTAGTGAACCTTGTTGGAAGGTTAAACATAAAGTCTCATCTAGTCGTAGTAAATGTATCTATTTATTCAGTGTAGATTTCCTATTTTCTTACAGATCAAATATTTTGATGTGAAATAAATTTTTAGTAATTTTAACCGGAAAATTACCCTCCGGATTGGCTGAATTTACTTTTTGTGAAAGTTTGACAAAGACATTATTATTAATTATTTGAGATTTAAAAAAAAATTCTCGCCATGTCTACCACATATGTCTAGATCCCACGGATTATCAATTATTAATATTAACTCTGACAGGCGGAAAATGAAGCCACGTCTTACCAGCCACGTATTATTGGCCACGTTTTGATTACTCAAATAAAGTAATATAAAATCTACTTAGAGTTCCACAAACAATACAAAAATGACCAAAATTTTGATACCATGTCTTTTATTCAACTTTCTTCACGCGATATGTTTTTATGAGGATGTAAAGACATGGCGAGACTGTCGAGTTAGATGCAAAGATAACAAGAAATGTGAATGTTGGTCTTGGGATAAACAGACCCAAGAATGCAGTTTTCATGTAAATTAACTTTTCTTATATTTATTTTTTATATATTCGGTCCTTGGTCCTTGTGTTTTTTTCACGGTCCAAACCGATAACAATCATATTTAATATTTCCCAATTTTAGTGGGTCATCTTTGGCCACAAAACCTACGTAAACTATTATAAATTTTACTCCTATTAATAACAGTATTTAATCAATTTGCTAAACCAAATGGTGAAATTGATCTGAAATTCTATAATAGAATAGAACTATAATTTATAGTCATACAAATGAGATTTGATACATATAAGCAATAAGGGAATGTAATACAATTTTAGTTAACTACAATATTAAGGCACATTTTCTAGTTAAGCCCATATGGTTTCCCGGCATTAGGCCGCGCTTTGGGACACCTGTTAGCCATACGAGTCCAAATTTTAAGGACGAGTCAGTCGATTTGTTTACAAATAGTATCTTCCGGGTAACCGCTATAAAATACGTTCCACATTACGCGATTTCATAATATCTCTGACATTAACTAGAACAAGTCATAATTTAGGAAGCTGAAGGATGGGAAGAAGGAGGCATATGGGATCTTCATGCCAATGGCAAAGGATAGGATTTATATACATGTATCAAAATGTATTAAAAGAGGACATAATGTGTTGTTATGGGCCATAACTAATGCCATAGACTCTAATGGCCCATACTTTATGGGTTCGTTTATTCGTAAGTTAATGTAACTTTTCTGTGTAAGTTACATAATAGGCTATAATATTAATAGCCTATTCATAGGTATAGCATGTCCTATGTAAACCGTCATATGTAACATGACCTATGTAAGATGTCCTATATAACATGTCATATGCAACATTTACTATGTAACATGGACTATGTACTATGTGATATAAAATACGTCATATCTAACACACTGTTACGTTTATGTGCGGGCCGCGCAGGCCGGTGGTTATTTGTCTTTTTAAGGGCTTTGGTTTCAAAAAATTGATTTTCGAAAAAAAATTACACCAGATGACTCGTTATAGCCTATAACTTATAGGGCTACTAAATTGGTTTTGAAAAATAGCCCTATAACGAGTTTTTAGCCCTGTAACAGGTTAGGCCTACGCAAAAGCGTGGGTTAAAGCTTGAAAAACTGATTTTTAGACTAGCCCTATAACGAGTTTTATGTATTCCGTAATGTATTTACTAGCCCTATAACGAGTTTTTGGAATTGCGCAATTCGAAAAATAGCCCTATAACGGGAAAGAGGCATCTTTACACGTTAAAAATCTTGGGAATTTTCCTAAAAAAGAAAAACATAGATCTAGAATTAATTCAAATGTCATAACATTTTTCAAAAGAGATCTTCACCGNACCTCATTAAAGTTGGGACCACCTTGTCCGCTCCCGAAATTGGTACAAAAAAATCAGTTTCTAGTCAAAAATTTCAACCAAAATTATGTTAAACTATTTTTTCGATCATTGTAGACTACCATCATGCACAAATTAGAAATTGAAAATTATGTGAGCCCTAAGTATTTTTCAAAAATTGTATGGCCATTTTTATTAATTTCAATTTTGGTCAAAATTTTGAAAGCTCGAAATTTCTAGAACTCAGTAGCCAGGTGAACTTGGTAATGCTTTACAATATTAGTTAACACCTTGAACTGTAGTAAAAACATTAAATTTAGGACATAAATACGCTTTGATTATTTTCAGGTTGAGTTTGTACACAACATGACGGACCCCTCCTTAAAAATCTTGGGAATTTTCCTAAAAAAGAAAAACATAGATCTAGAATTAATTCAAATGTCATAACATTTTTCAAAAGAGATCTTCACCGAAGAATGATCAAATTATTATTAAAATTAGCTTATATATTTTTAAACTCGCAAATTCCGACATGTCCACAATAAAAAAAAGTGCTGCAATTGACAGATACACCAAGTGCGCCGTTATCTTACAAAACCAAAGGAAAAAAAAGTGTAATATTAGGGAAAGTTGTAAGATAACGGCGCCGCGGCGTAGTGCGCTGGCGAAAAGGCCGGAAAATATGTTGTTAAAAATTGTAAGATAACTGGACGAACGGATAAAATAGTAACATAAAGCGTTCTGGGATACATCATTTTTGTTTGAAATTCTCGACGGATTACCCTGTATCACCTTTTGCCTAAATCATCTTTATTGTTTTTGTCGACAAATTACCTTTTAAACAAATAAATTCCCCTTTCGACCATTAATACATGATACCAATTCAGTCGGTGCCATTATCTTTTATGCACATACTGTCGCGACTACGCCGTTATCTTTCAACTTTCACTAATCTTACAATTTTTTCCTTTGGTTTTGTAAGATAACGGCGCAATTATATCTGTCAATTTCAGCACTTTTTTCCATCAAATTTTTTTATTGTGGATTAATAGTAAAGGTGATAAAGGGCTCAATAAAAATACATATGCGTATAATAATATGGTGAGTCGTACATTTTATTATCATTTTTAACCAGTAGCCCTATAACGGAAATAGCCCTATAACAGATTCGAGAAACAGTGAAAAAAATTAGCCCTATAACGAAATTTTAGCCCTATAATCGATCAGGCGTAGGCGGAATTGGCAAAATTCCGGTTTCTCGAAAAGTAGCCCTATAACGCGATTTTAGCCCTATAACGAGTAGCCCTATAACGAGTCATCTGGTGTAATTAAAAATATTTAAATCACTTTGCAGCATTTGCTGGGTGTAAAATATGGGAAGATGACAAAATGCATTGGGGCGAGACAAAGAATGGTAATTATCTAAAAGGAGCACACATTGATTGTTGCGAAGAAGTGTGCGATCCAAATGAGAAACAGAAAAAATTAAATCGTCGACATCTTGGCGGCGCATGGCATGCCGGTCCTGGCGCACATCACAAAGACTCGCCACATGATGAACTCTAGAGCTTTAAATTGATGTTATCTTTGTACTTTAATAAAAAATACTTAAAAATTGTGCCACCCAATTACATTGGTCTGATAAGTTGTTCTCAATATAAAGTAATCTTCATTTTTAATTAAAACGCAAGTGAAGAAAGGAGGACCCGAAACATGAAAAATAGTATTTTATTAAGGTTTTATTTTTTTAAGGTTTGATTATACCTCTTAATACTGTTAAGTTTTTACCTCCTCCATATACCCTCTATTATTCTCTTTTTTATTTGAGAATTTACATATTTCAAAAAAAAATAAGAACCCTATTTTTTAAAGAGCTAAACTGAACTTATTTCTCCAAAAAACGACAAAAATTTGAAAATCATTGAACTTCCTGTACTTAATGAAGGAGACACGATATCACAAAAAGCCCAGATAGAATTGAGCACCATTATTTTCTGCACAATACTCTGAAACAACTGAATCAATAGGCTATTGACAATAGCACCAACACTGTTCGCGTTATTGATGAGCATTTCAAAAAAAAAATCAACATAAAAAGTCAAACTTTCATAAGAAAAGTGTGTTATGCGTTGTGATTATTGAACTTATATTGAACTTGAACGTATTGAAGTTTGCGACCAAATCGTGTTTGACCATTTCTCGGAACATTGTAGACGACCATCATGTAAAAAGTAGACATTAAATTTTTTTAATAAAATAGACATTAAAATTGTTTTAATAAACTAGACATTAGAAATTTTTTAATAAAAATCACTTTAACAACATTAATTTTGAAAAAAATTCATAACCAATTTTACAAATTCCCATTTTTGTGGAAATTTTGAAAGGTCAGTATTTCTAGAATTAGTTTGTCAAATGAACTTGACAATGCTTGATCAATCATGATACCAATAACTAAAGCCTTAAATAGTAATTAAAACATAAAATATGCGGATGAAATGAAGTATT
>SCLG01000027.1:621206-638214 GCA_004367875.1 Oikopleura albicans
TTTTTTTTCGTTCTCTATCACATTCAACAAATTATACATGTATTGTATAAACTTTTTGCAACGGAATCAACTGGCTTAAAGACGTTTTTCTAGTGTCCTGATGTGCGGCTAAATATTATCTCGAATTTGGCGTCAGTGAACGATGTGATTGGTATCGACCAGTTGAGTCAGTCTCTTTTGCCAGCTATCGTTGAGTTGGCCGAAGATTCGAAGTGGCGCGTTCGTCTCGCCATCTTAGAACACATGCCACTTTTGGCGCAACAGTTGGGTCGAAAAATGTTCGACGATAAACTGTGCGAGCTCTGTTTATCATGGCTCGTCGACCACGTTTTTGCCATTAGACAAGCAGCCACCATTTCCGTGAAAAAACTCGTGGAAACATTCGGTGTTGAGTGGGCAAAGGAAGCAGTGATCCCTAAAGGTACGCAGCTTTCACATGCGCTATACTGGTTATTTCTGCGATATAACTACATGGGGGTTGGTTAGAAGGTCAGCCATTTGGACCGTTATAAGGTCAAGTCAGTTTTTTGCACTAATGTCAAGCTCGCACATTTATATACAAATATTTTTATAGAAATAGGTTTTTTTTATAGAAATCATGTCATTTAACATTTTTGTCTATAAAATCATGTCTTTTTGAAATTTTCCAAACTCCAAGGGTTTATAAGGTCCAAGGGCTCCAAAGGCTCCATATGGACCATATAAGTTATGGTGGATTTTTTTTCCAGATGGTTATAACTTATAACCTTATAACTTATAAGGTCAAGACAGCTTTTTAAGTGCATTAAGGTCAACTCAGTTTTTTTAAACCTTGACCTTATAACCAACCCCTGTGTAGAAAAAATAGTTTTAACTTTTTAATGGTGAAAACGAATTGAGGTGATTCGAGCAAAATTAATTTTTGGTTATAATAATTTAGGCGACCGAAAAGACAAATCTCCGCCGCATAAAATAAACACACCATTACTACTGTATAGCGGGTCTGGTTATAAGGTCTGAGATTCGGACTGTTATGAAGTCAAGGCAGTTTTGTATTAAGATCAAGTCAGTTTTTAGAGGCCATGTCTTTCAAGTTCAAAGTTTTAACCTCTAACCAAACCCTCTGTAAGTGGTTTATTTTTCTTTTAGTGTTGGACTTGTCGAAAGATACGAATTATTTAAAACGAATGACAATGTTGTTTTGTATAAACGAGTTGTGTGATGCAGTTGACACCGATGTCGTTGAAGAATGTCTGCTCCCGACCATTATTGATTTATCCAAAGACAAAGTAGNATAACATTTTATAAGATTTAAAGTGACATTTTGGCCGTTGTAAAGCCAAGTACATTATTTTAGTAAAATAAAATTCATATTTGAAGCCATGCCGTTTCAACTAAAATCGTGTCTTTTTACATTTTTTCGAACTAAATTCTGGTCATTTTTTACTTCAAAAGTCAAGTCATTTTTTAGGCAGACGACTCAGTTTTTCTGGTTTTAAGGTCTTTTTAAGGCATTTTTTATAATATATTAATAATAATTTTATATTTAGGTTATAATTAATTATCATATTTAGGTGAGACCGACGCTGAAGGATCTGACAGAAGACAAAGATGTCGATGTTGTATTTTTTGCCGACGAAGCTCTGACGAGAAAGGCAAAGCAAGATTCTCAAGTTCGTGCCTTTTGATATCCATTATATAATCTTCCATGTTGCATCACCAACAACAACAAATTCTGCTTACTGCTTAAAACGTGTCCCCCCTCTACCGCACACAATCTCATATTTAATATTTTCCAAATGTTCACATATATGTCCGTTTTTTTGTACAGTTCTGTCACGGAGATTATGTTTTCCAGGAGAATGCGCTATCGACCCGCTGTTTTGATATGATACAAAATAATATGAAAATCGGTTGAAAAAAAATATATACCGTTGCACTAAAAAAAAATCGAATCAATATTATTTTTGCTATAACATATGTTAACTACATGGCATCAGCCGGTAATTAAATGGTTACCAATGGAAAATGCACAGTTTTAAAGGCACAGTTCGAATGGGTATAAGGTCCTAAGTGATTAACGTTTAATGTGAATCTACCATTCGTATACAAAACTGTCACCTAATAAGTCATCCAACTAACATTTAAAAATTTGATAAGTCATTTTAATCCAAAATTTGTATAAATTTTTCCCCATAAGAGGCGCTGATCCCGTAACGGCCCTGCGCTTTTCGAGCCCCGTAAATGACCCTTATGGGAGTCGGGACTTTGTAACGGTGTTAAATTTGCACGTTCTACTAATTCAAATCGTGCCTTTTAAAGCTAGCAAGATAAATTTGGGAACCATAGAGTTAGCGCATTTGGCAAGATGGAAATATTTCTCATCTACTAGAAGTTCAGCAGCACTCCTTCAAGAAATAGTGTTTATTTTTACTGTTCATACATAAATATAAATACGATTTTGCGGCATTTTTGTTTTTTATACTTAGATTTTTACTGCCTTAAGTGCTCAATATTTGACAAGGTTTAGGTGAAATGTCTTTTTAAGGAACGTACATTTTAAATGCTTTTAATAGTTTTCCATTTTTAAAATTAATCATATCATATATTTTAATTTTTAATCTTTCAAGTTTATTTTGCGCAAACCTTAAATGCATTCCTTATTTCCGGGGAGATTTTTACAACTTTTGCCGACCTCTGGTCTTACTAATTATCTAAATATTTAACAGTTTTACTTGTTTATTTGATTGGCCATTGAGTTTAACTTTTACGCAACGTTCTTGAAGTTCATAAAATATGTATTCCTTGAAAATTTCTGGTTTTCACATTTTGAGTTACCACAAACGAAAGTTACACGGTGATTGTCACGCGATTTCCTTTTATGTTTACTCTTGAGGGCCCTTTGATGTGGGTCATACACTTATCTCCACATCAAGCAAGTTTTTGGGAAACAGATATTACAGAACGGGCACAAAATGGCCTTCAAGCGGGGACAGNAAAAAAAAAATCGTTTCCCTACAAAGACAACCCTTATTTAAAAAGTCAGTCATTCAGTTGCGGTGATTTTTCACAGATTGCTTGCAATGAATGGGTTTCATGAAACGCTGTGAGTTCACTGCAAGTATAAACGCATGTGTTTGTTTATTTTCTTTCTTTTGTATGAGCGCTTTTGGCATATTAGTTATATTCTAGCTTAATCGTTAGAAAAAAAAACACAAAAAACGTCATATATCTACTTGAATATACCGTACCGTTTTTTGGACACGCATTTTTTAACAACATATTTATCATACGGTGTTAAGAAATCATCGAGAAAAGAATTTTGTTAAAAAAAGTGTCCCCGTTTGCTTCTATCTTGATAATAATTGCACTATTATCGGGTGGAATTGCTGATATTGAGGCAATAATATGACGTTTACAGCTTACATGTTAAACATTGATGTGATCTTGTTTTGTGACTTCACTGAGAAAATAAAACAAAAAAAAATATTTGTGGTCAATTCATCGAGTTACCAGTGACGATCGAAGCCCCAAATACCTAACAACAATATGGTTAATTAAATATAAAATACAGGCGTTGTTGGTTATGACTCATAACTTATGAGATCAGCAATTATGACTACTTTAAGGTTAAGCCAATATCTTCCGCATATATTTATAAATATCCCACCACTGGCATATTTAATGGTCGCCTAGCGCTGAGGTCTTATAAGCAGAGGACGGCAGATTTTGTACCCTTGTAAGCGGACAAGGGTGAACACCGGTAGCATTCAATGGTAGGGTATGGAACTTCCATAATGGCAGGGTACACTGGTTTTTTTTCACTCGGTAACCCGCGATTTCAAATCAATTCCTGCCGACCTCTGCTTTGGGGGTAAAATAATGTCTTTAGGGGAGAAAAAATCTATAAAAATTTATCCTTTTAACTTAGAACAGATGGTTATAGCTACTTTTTATGGTCTTTTGAAAATGTATTTAAGGTCTTATGCATTCCATACCATGTGGTCATTTTTCAAAAATATATGTATGCATCTTGAAAAAACTGTATGCGCTTTTTAGAGTGGAAATAATGGAGGAAGGAAAAATGCGAAAGGAAGATATGCCGACATGTTTGTTGGTAATGGGAATGGCAGGGAGCGGTAAGACGACCTTTGTCCAGCGCATCACCGCAAATATGCATCTCGACAGCCCGGACAGGCCGCCATATGTGATCAATCTTGACCCGGCCGTTGCTGAATTACAATTTCCGGTACACAAAACACATTCTTAACCCCTATACAAGCTATTGGCTCATTTTGCAATTCTTCAGACCAATATCGATATTCGCGACACGGTCAAGTACAAAGAGGTGATGACCCAATATGGACTTGGGCCAAATGGCGCCATTATGACCTCATTGAATCTCTTTTCGACAAAGTTTGATCAAGTTTTGGGGCTGATTGAGCAACGATCGAGCCAGACAGATCACGTTATTATTGATACGCCCGGGCAAATTGAGGTTTTTACCTGGTCGGCGTCTGGCTCAATTATAACTGAAACACTTGCGACCACAATTCCAACGGTTAGTGATTTCAAATAGACTCATTACTTTCAATTAGGCCATTTTGTAGAAAAATAATATTTTTTTTTGAATTTTTTCTAGATTTTTTCAGTTGAAAAACTTGAGAAAAAAACTTTTTTGTGTTGATGGTAATTTATCACTGATAATGGTAGTTTTTATGCAACTATTTTTGTTATCTTTATATATTATGTCGGAAAGATATAGAATACAAAAATGTTTCAGGTTGTGCTGTATGTGATGGATGTAGCAAAATGTACTTCGCCGGTTACTTTTATGAGTAATATGATGTATGCCTGTTCAATTTTGTATAAAACAGAATTGCCGTTTGTTATTGTGCTCAATAAATCCGATATTGTTAATCACAGCTTTGCACTGGAATGGATGCGAGATTATCAGTCCTTTTTGGATGCGATAAATGGTCAGTGAAAATTATTATCAAAAACTACCTTCAAATAATTTGTCGGGTGAATTAAGGGCGTTAAAGAATTTATGCAACATTATGCCAAAGTGCTTGGACCGGGTGGTTGACGCTGAAAAATGAGTTAAAATAATAATGTACAGGCGGTTATTTATAAGGTCTGAGATTTGCTTCTCTATAAGGTCTTATGGTCTTTTTTCTATAAAATTCATGTCGTTTTGAACTTTTTTTTAGGTGAATTAAGCCCCCACCTAATATGATCAATAAAAATCATGTCTTTTTTCGTTTTTTCTTTATTATGTTTATTAGGTCTTATTATCTTTTGAAAATGCACTTTAGGTCATGAACCTTGTTCTCTGAAATGGTAATTCGGAGAGTAACTTTTAGCATCCTTATCTTTAAGCGTATTACAACTTGTTCAATTATTAATTCAGATGAAGAGAGCTACATATCCAACCTGTCAAGATCACTAAGTTTGGTTTTGGACGATTTTTATTCTAATTTACGTGCCGTTGGGTTCAGTTCCGTCACAGGGATGGGTTTCAAAGAACTCTTGAAGGAGATTGACGACGCACGAAACGAGTACTTTACCGAATTCCTGCCCGACTTGGAGAAAAAACGTCAAAAAGCAAAAGAAAAAGAAGAACGCAGAAAACTTGAAGATCTGCAGAAATTGAAAGATGACCTGGTTTGAATCTTTAATATTAAAATTATTTTAAGTTTATTTCTCGTTTTTTTAATTCTAAATCTACATTCTTTAAATTTAATCATCAGTAATATAAGACAAAAATTACAGGGTTCTAAGGTCAATTCAGTTTTTCTGAGAAACATGCTTTGCGTCAAAAAATCTTTAAAATTATGTATTTTAAGCTTTTTTGGATTAAGACCGACGGAAAAAAAAAAGAAAAATCCGTCATGATTATTTTTATATTTCAGTCGTTAGTTTGACCTTTAATGCTGATAAAACTCAATTTAGACTCCATCAGCTTCGCGATATTCGTCAAAACGTTCATCAAAATCAGCAACACGTGGTGCAAGTCCACATCGAGGTCAAATTCCACCAAGGTAGCTTTTTTACGTTATACTAAAATTACTATTATTATTGGGTTTAGACCATCATATGGATAAGCTATTGATAAGCTAATGAATTGAAACGGTTATTTGTATCTAGCCAAGAAAATTTATCAAACAGATTAAAAACCTAAAAATGTCGTTATAATGATAACTGGCGGGAGCCAACTTATAAGTTGGTTATGACATAGTAGCAATTTCCTTAAAATCAACCCAAACTGCAATAATTTAATTATGTCATTTTCAAACAGCGTTGATTCTATTGCTGCTATGTCATAATGCATTTTATAAATGTCTTTATTGGTCTTTTTTGGTACACCGGAGACAAAATTAAAAAACAAAAAATTGTCCATACCTTGTTCTACAAATGTCGGAATTTGTATTTTATAGAATATTTTGTATGTTCGGAATTTGTATTCTATAGAAATGAAACGGAATTTGTAATATTACAATTGCGGTCCCACCCAACTTTGAAAACGACCATATGGTCAAATACTCAAAATTGATTTAAAATCGCTATAATTATACTCTACTGTATGCCTCGTAAGAATAGTAATTTCGGTACAGCCTTAAAAAAGCTACCCAAGTGAACTTCTCGACTACCAGGCTGAAGATGATAAGTCGGCAACTTCTTCACGCCCATCGGCCCAGGAACAACAAGAGGATGAAAGTTTTGAAAGATTTATTCAAAGTAATTTGCAACGTCGACAGAAAAAAGTTTGAAAAAAAAACATTTTTATTTTTGCTGCCCTGGCAGATAACTACTTGTTTACAAACATTGCAAAGGATACATGTGTAAGTTCAATTATTGCTTCAGCACACGAGAGAATTAAGATTGAAGAAGAAAAAAACGCAATTTGTCGATTATTTGTAAAATTTAGAGAAACTTAAAAAAAATGGCAATGATGCTGACCTCCGCAGGGGGTATAATTTCATTGCTGGAAGAAACGGAGCCAGAGTTGCAAATTTATGCTCTTAAGCGGCTTAATGATGACACCATTATTCGAAACTTTTGGGCGGAAATTGCCGATGTCCTAGAACAAATTGAGATCCTCCATGAAAATACCGCTTTCAAGGAAATGATCGAAATTACTCAGACCAGATTTTTTGCGCTTGTAACCCAGGGTGTTCAGTCTTTATTAAATCGAAAATAAGAGCGCATCTTTTTTTCATACTGAAATACACAATGTGCGCCTTTATGTTGCACAAAAAATCGAAAAATAGTGAAACAGAATGGCCCGAGCGGGAAAAAAGTGAAACATAATGGCGTAGGGCTTAACATATAAATATATGTACCAGTGGAAAATATTTTCTCGGAAAACTGAAATATAACAGCACGAGAGGGAAAGATGAAACCTAACGGCGCCGCCTGTGTATCTTGTAAAATGACGAAAATAAGCTCGGATTGAAAACCCTACTGTAACCAGTATTTTTTAGCTCTTCTTAGGTCTTACCTTATATGGGTTAAAACTTTTAATTTAAAAGGCCCCAAAAAATGCTTTTGAACTTTTAAAAAAATTCTAACTCACATCTGTATATATATTTAGTTCCTTTTTCAAATTTTTCAGACCAAAATATTGTTTTTTTATTTTATTTTTTTTTTCAAGTCGATAAACTTTATACTAATTCAAAATAATGTACACGATTTCGATCTGTTTTTCCAGGCACGGAATTTGGCAGCATTAGTCGCCTCTAAAGTTTATTTCAATCTTGGAGCTTATGACGATAGTCTCAACTTTGCGTTGGCTGCCGGTGATATGTTTGATGTTTCAGAGCGTAGTGAATACGTTCAAATGATGATTACAAACTGCATCGATCAATACAGCAAGCAGCGGGAGCAAGGCATTGTACCCGATGGGCGTCTTGAAAATATGGTCAATCGAATGTTTCATAAGGTAATTTATAATAAGCTATACGATTTCACCCGTCATACGGTATGACTCATATACGGTATTTTTAAAAATAAAATTACAAGTGTTGAACTATAAACTCGCGGGCAAAAAAAATATTTTTTTCTGAGGGGATAGAACTGCATTCGGGGATTCCGAAAATGAGTCTAAAATTTTGTTTGGACCACTGGTTTTCGAGATACCGGTCGGTTTAATTTTGTTGAAAATATTTTTTTTCGCCAAATTTGTGCTCAATCGATAGAACACACCACGAGCGACATTTTTTCTCATTACGACGACACACGTTTAGTTGCTAGTTTTCGAGATACCGGTCGGTTTAGTTTTGGTAAAAATATTTTTTTCGCCAAATTTGTGCTCAATCGATAGAACACACCACGAGCGACATTTTTTCTCATTACGACGACACACGTTTAGTTGCTAGTTTTCGAGATACCGGTCGGTTTAGTTTTGGTAAAAATATTTTTTTCGCCAAATTTGTGCTCAATCGATAGAACACACCACGAGCGACAATTTTTCTCATTACGACGACCCACGTTTAGTTGCTGGTTTTCGAGAGGTCAGCCATTTGTGCCGTTAGAAGGTCAAGTCTGTTTTTTGACCTTAGTGCCAAGTCAGTTTTTTTGAGTAGCATGCTTTTTGGGAAAAAATCTTTAAAATCATGTCTTTTTTACGTTTTTTTGGATGAAGACCTTTCTAGAATGTACTTTCCGTCCAACTACTTTTATAATATCAATATGGATAATAATTTAAGTGATTAAATTCCTATACTGATTAAAGATTAGTTGATGAACAGTTTTATATATTTTAATTTTAGTGTTTGGATTCCAAAAATTTCCGACAAGTAATTGGAATCGCAATTGAATGTCGCCGTTTCGATATTATTGAAACCGCGATTAAATCGTCAACGAATGTCAACGATACTTTGTCATATTGCATGCATGTAAGTACTTATATGTTATAGAGAAATTAAAAATCATTTAAATCACATTTTTTACCAGCATTTGCACTTTAGTGAAACCTGGGTGTCTTTTAAAATAACAAAAATTAAGATTGCAAAAGATTTGATCCAGTCGCGGGAACTCCGGCAACATATTTTGCGATTGTTAATTGATCAGTACCTGAAATTGGGCATCCCGGATTATATTTCCGTTTGCCAATGTCTAGTTTTTCTTGACGATACAAATGCGGTGTCAGAAACCCTCCGAAAACTGCTCGACAGTGATGCGCTCATGGCGTATCAAATTGGCTTTGAACTGTATCAAAATGCGCCCCAAGGCTCGTTTTTTAATATTCTCGAGAAAAAAGAAATTCCAAAGATTCGAAACACCAAAAGTTATAGGCGTGGGTTATAAGGACAGAAATTTTTTTCTATAAAAATCATGTCTTTTAAGACTAAAGTGGAACAAATATTCTTATAAATAATGACTTATAAAAACATGTGTCTTTTTAAACTTTTTTGGTGCATTAATGTGGTATTTTCAGATGGTCATACGGTCTTATATGGTTTTGTAGAGGTCATTTAAGGTCTTGAAGTCATTTTTCTTTAAGACCTTATAACCAAACCCTGTGTATATTTGATCAAAATTTTCGCCTTTTGCCACTTTTTTTTATATGAGGTCCAAAAAAGAACTTGGCATTTTTGCGGAAGATATATATATATCTGTTTTAGTAGTAATGTTATCATTGGTGGTGTTTTTTATTTTATTTACGACCACCTAAAAAACGGTATAAGGATTTTTAAACAAAGTGGCCCAACAGTTGCGTGGGGTCTCGCCATCTCCCCTTCCTGCCGATATTTCGTCGACGCCCACCGAAGAGTCAGCGACGCCCCCGCCAGCTACCGACGATGAGAAAAAGTCGACAAAATCGACGAGTCCCATTAGTCGATTGGTTGAAATTTTAAAGGGCGACAAGACAACGGATCTCAACCTTCAATTCCTCATACGCAATAACAAAACTGATTTGCTGATTTTGAAACTCTGCAAGGATTCTGTCCGAAACTCGATTTGCCACACTGCGACCGTGATTGCTAACTCTTTTATGCATTGTGGAACAACAACGGATACCTTTTTGCGCGATAATTTGGAATGGCTCTCTAGGTAATTCATATATACAGTCCCGACTAGTTTTAACGCCAAAAAAGGCAATTACCTGAATGCGATACACTCCCTCAATGCGATACACTTTTGTCAGAAGGAAAGTGTATCGCTTTCTGAGTCGGAACTGTATATAATTTAAATTTAGAAAAAATAGATATAAAATTAGGATTTTTTTTGCTAGGATAGTCAAAATATAAGCCGACTTTTTAACCCAGGTTACCATAAACGGTACTAAAAATCGTCACCAGACTCTGGACTACGACACACAGTATATCATGTTTTTTTTTAAATTACACTTAAACCATATTTTAAATATGGTAAATATGATATTTACCAGTACTCGCGGTGGCGGCCGAATTTTCGCTGATTTTTTTGAAAATTTTCTCTAAGAAGTATTTAGGGAAAATAATGTTTTTTTTATGTGTTGACGTTGAATTTTAAACAAATTTATATTTATAAGGGCTACCAACTGGGCCAAATTCACGGCAACGGCATCGTTGGGGGTTATCCACAAGGGTCATGAAACCGGAGCACTCGATCGTATGAAAACTTACTTACCACAAGATGGCAACACGTCGCCGTACCAAGATGGGGGTGGGCTGTATGCTCTTGGTCTCATTCACGCGAATCACGGATCGGAACAAATGATCGAATATCTTCTCGGCCAATTGAAATCAGCGACCAATGAAACCATCCGACACGGTGCTTGCCTAGGACTTGGATTAGCCGCAATGGGATCTGCAAGGTACGCTTATTTTATATATACATAATCATGTTTTTTTATTGTAATAATAACAAGGGTTGGTTACGAGGTCTGTCATTTCATCCGTTAAAACTTATTGGGTCAAGTCAGTGTTTTGATCTAATGGTCTTTTAGATAAACACGTTTCGAAATCCGTGCAAATCGAACATCCGTTTAATTTCAAATTCGTTGTAGAGAAGTCAATATTGAAAGCCGTTTTTGAACTCCCAGGGGATAGTTCTTCCAAATTTGGACTGAAGCTTCAAAAAAAAAAAGAAAAAATAAAGCAAAATGAAACCTCATGAAGCTGAATGATGCAACTAGTTTGTCTCAGAATCTATAAAATAAAACGTTATTAAAACTATGGGGATACCGCCACATCAAAGGTGAACCTTGGGAGTTAACATGATGTTATAACGATACATTAATTACAAGCGTTTGACAATTTTTAGGCGAAA
Source organism: Oikopleura albicans (assembly GCA_004367875.1). NCBI lineage: Eukaryota > Metazoa > Chordata > Appendicularia > Copelata > Oikopleuridae > Oikopleura > Oikopleura albicans. The sequence continues at coordinate 632,445 of SCLG01000027.1, forward strand.
TCTAGGTTATAAAATTAATAAATCAGCATGAAAAGTGTTCACTACAAAAAACCGTTTATTAATTACTATTATGGTTTAGGTCCTAAACTTTAGGACCCATACCCATATGATTAATTTGGGCAAGCCTAAAATTACCTTAAATGTTATCAAATTTTGTCTTAGGAGCGATGTTTACGAGCAGTTAAACATGAATTTGCATCAAGATGACGCAGTCGTAGGCGAAGCAGCTGGCATTGCAATGGGTCTGGTTATGATGGGCACAAATGACGCGCCGGCGATTGAGGAGATGTGTCAATATGCTGCCGATACGCAACACGAGAAAATCATTCGAGGCCTCGCAGTCGGTATTTCCATGATTGTTTATAATCGACTTGAGGAAGCCGATACACTTATCGACAACCTCATGCGAGACAAGGATGCCGCCATCAGGCGTTGCGCCATGTATTGCATTGCCATGGCTTATGCCGGATCCGGCAAAAACTCTGACTAGGGTATGATATCTGATGAAACGTTTTTTTCGGTTTCTTAAGGCTAACCCTAAACCGCTCAATGTGGAAATATCTGTACATAGTCGTTTTTCAATCTTTGATACCTTTTGAACCAGACTTTTTTAGATAGCCCGATCTCGCTTGATGATTGAAAGTGGCCCTATTAAGCCGTATATAAAGCTACTATAGTAAGCCATATTGTTGTTCCTTAATATTATTACCAAGGCCAATTAGCCAAGTGTGTACACAATTTGAAATAGAAAAATAGCAACATTGATATATACTTACTATAGTAAATGACCTTTTTTCTAATACCATAAATTCAGTTTATTGTTAATTCAAATAATTAGTCTGTTAAAAAAAAAGGGTCATCTCAAATGTTAATTTTTTTTTTCAAAATGATCTTATTCAAAATGGGTAGTCTTAATAAAACATAAACGCGTGTCACGTGTTTTTAAACAGCTTTATACCCTTACTTTGCTATTCGAAAGTTATTGCATATTGCAGTTTCGGACGTTTCGGATGATGTTCGTCGTGCTTCAGTGGAGGGCATTGGGTTCGTAATGTTCCGAAATCCGGAACAAATGCCATCTGTCGTTTCCTTACTGTCCGAGTCCTATAACCCCTCCGTACGTTATGGCTCGGCAATGGCGCTCGGAATTGCCTGCGCTGGCACTGGTAATAAGGACGCCCTTTCCCTACTTGAACCANTGTGACCGTTATAAGGTTTAGTCAGTTTTTTTGAGAGGCATGCTTTTAGGGAAAAAATCCTTAAAATCATGTCTTTTTTGGCTGAAGACCACTCGGCTCGCAATTTTTTTTTTATAGAAATCAAGGCTTTTTACACATTTTTTTTCTATAAAAATCATGTATTTTTGAACGTATTCTCATCGGGTCTTATTCCAATAATATATATTGGAAGAAATTTTCATATTGTTAAAGATCAAGTCAGTTTTTTCAAAGTGCATTAATGTCAATACAGTTTTTTAGGCTTGACCTTATAATCAGACCCCCTGTACCGTTACTTAAAATTGTTAGTGCTTAAAAAAACGGACAAAAAAAAAGAGTCACAAAATTGTTTTTTTTTTCAAAATGATCTTATTTAAAATTGGTAGCTGGTTGATTGAATATACCCATATATACCTTTTTCGTAATTTGGAGCAATTCGAACAACTCATTAAAATGTTTGAACAGCTTCATACCCTTGCTTTGCTATTCGAAAGTTATTGCATATTGCAGTTTCGGACGTTTCGGATGATGTTCGTCGTGCTTCAGTGGAGGGCATTGGGTTCGTAATGTTCCGAAATCCGGAACAAATGCCATCTGTCGTTTCCTTACTGTCCGAGTCCTATAACCCCTCCGTACGTTATGGCTCGGCAATGGCGCTCGGAATTGCCTGCGCTGGCACTGGTAATAAGGACGCCCTTTCCCTACTTGAACCACTCACGGACGACCCGGTAGCCTATGTCCGGCAAGGCGCCTTTATCGCTGTTGCCATGATTCTCATCCAACAAACCGAGGCACTTCAACCTAAGGTAAAAGTATACCGGGAAAAATTCAAGAAGACCATCGAAGACTAGGGTGTCCAAAAACGTCATTTCCACTTGGTCAATTTTTAAGGGGGTTTGTTATAAGATGCAGTCACTTTTTAGATCTTTAAATTAGGCCCTTTGTACGAGGACTTTAGACACCCTGTTGAAGACAAGCACGAGGATGCGATTACAAAATACGGTGCAATTTTGGCTACCGGTATCATCGACGCTGGAGGGCGTAATGTTATGCTTGGTCTCGTTACTCGCACAGGTCATCTCCATCCGCCATCTGTTGTAGGCATGCTGGTGTTCTTGCAATTTTGGTTCTGGTTCCCGTTGGCCCACTTTTTATCACTAGCGTTCCGGCCCTCGGCCATCATCTGTCTCAATAAGGACCTTGAAATGCCCAAAATTGAAATTAAGTCCGATGCTAAACCCATTCTTTTCGCCTACCCTCCGGCCACCGAGGAGAAAAAGGGCAAAGAAAAGGAAAAGGTCGAAACTGCTGTACTTTCAACAACCGCCAAAGCCAAGGCCCGACAGCGACAGCGAAAGTTCAAAAAAGAAGCTTCTGATAGGGTTCGAATTTTTTTTAGTTTTTTGCCTCAATATTTATTGAATAATTTAAAGTTTTAAATATTCATTTTTATTTTTTTTTAATTGGTTTAAATATTTACCAAAATTTAATTTCGAAACGGCAATGATTTTTGAAATCAATTTTTTATTTGACATTTTTCTGTCGCAAAATTCACCTAACCGAAAAAACGCAATTTCCTTTTTGAAAAAGTTAATCATATTGTTCTTCTTTAAAATATACCGTGTGTTTGGGGCCCGACTCGGGCTGAGACTTTCCCTGAGAGAAAAAGAAGATGCAACAATTAGGCGAAATTTTGGGATGTAAAAATATTAAAAATCCACAATTGGGATTTGGGATATCAATACTAGATATGGGAAAATGTGGCCACACTGTATGGTTTTGCGTTAAAGTCCCCTTTCAGAAAAAATATGATTTTTGATTCTGTATAACTTATTCTAACCCGGCTTCTGATATGGACGTTGACCAAGAAGTCGCAACCTCGAAGTCCGAGTCGACACCCTTTGTGACCCCATCCGTTTCCAAAGAGGTCAAAGTTAAAGAAGAGCCAATGGAAACGGAGTCGAAGGAAAACGTGAAGGAAGAAAAGTTGCCCGAGCCGCCCGTTGAGGAAAAGAAATTCGAGATGCTTCAGAATCCGTGCCGTGCGCTCAATCAGCAATTGAAGGTCATCTCATTTGCACCAGAACAGTGTCGATACACACCGTTGAAACCACTTAGTACTGGTGGCATTATTTTACTACGAGATGGTAAACCAGACGATCCAGAGGTATGCAACTTATATAATATACCGTGTGCTGCTGCTTGGACTGTCGCAGTGAGACCAACACAGCGTTAAATATTATATAGAGGTCAAAGTCCGACAGTCTGAATTTCAACACACGGCAAGCATATGTACTTGCTGGACAACTGTGAATTCAACTCAAAGTGTTAATATTACCGAAAGTTTATACATAGTATAAGTTAGGTGGTTCTAAAAAAAATCTATTGTTTTGACAAGGTTGTATATAAGCAAGCTTGTTACTTTTTAGATTGCGATGTTTTTGTGTAAATTCTGATTTATTTTCTGACAGAAAAATCATTTTCAAGTAAAAATCTTCATGGTATGGGGTCTTTTGGTATTTTTCACCGAAGATCTCTTAAGTTATAACCACCGGGCCCTGTTATAAATCATTGAATGGTATATAGGGTCTATTATTAAGGATCTTCTTGAAGCAGTTGTCGCCGGAGGGCCAAAAGCGGAAACAGATGAAGTTGAACCAGAACCTCCACAGCCATTTGAATACGTCGAGTAAAGCTATAGATAAATACCCAGAAAGTTCACATTTACTATATTTCTCATTTATTGAATACATGTCAGGTATCCAGATCACTTATGTTATTATTAATTTATTCGCAAAAATGGTAAAATTTTACAAAGTTTGTACTACAAACTATACTTTCCCAAAAACAAATAAACGGCTTATTTTGTGGGAATTCTAAGTAAACACGAAATTTTTTTTTGTTCATTATGGGCCATAAATTATGGCCCATAATTAATGGCGTCCCTAAGTTTCAATTTTTTTAAAACTCTGATATTGGAAAAATCCTTTTTTTGTTTGCCTAATTTGGACTCCAAATTATGGGGCATTCNCGTTGTAAAATGCTTATTTTTGAACACGACGCGTCGTTTTGAAATGAAAAACTGTCCCCAAGGGGAGTTAACTGTGTTAGTACAATTTAAACTTGTAGTCTGATCACATGCGTTCAGAGTCTGAAGTTCAGACTATAAATGGTTCGGGTCCATTTATTTCTTATTAATAAGTAAACTCAAATAGTAAGTTACTAAAGTAGACAAGACATATTTTGTTTTTTACAGACCTAAAAAGCATTTTCGGGAATGAAAAATGCGTGAAAATCACGACAGTTTTTGACACACGGAGTTTTGTTCAAAAAATAAAAGAGAGAAATAGCAAATGCTATTTGACATAATCCCACGGTATGACCTTTTGCGTAGACTGTGTCCGTAGCGTGAGAAATACTGTCTTTCTAAGTTTCCTCTGCATATTATGATTATGAAAATCATACGTGCTAATCACTTAATAATTTTTTTTTGTATTTATTCAGCAAATATAATATGTAATATAACGTCGAATGATTCGCTTATTACGTCGGGCTACTTTCAAGTTTTTTGGTGCCAGTTCTTTTGCCTTGGTGTCTGGGCTACATTTCAACCTGATACGTTTGCCAACTATAGTGCAAGAGCGTTTGGGCGGGTATAGAAATATTTGTTTCATTTTTGAAGCTGAAAAATAACTTTAAGCTGAAAAATAACTTAAGTTCACGATGAAAACTACGACGAATTAGTAAAAACTTGTGACCAGAGAAAAATAAGAGATTTTCGAAAAGCGAGAGACCTCTTACGAAAACTTAACATTTCCGTAGCCAGTCGAATTACGCTTCATTCACGTGTAGAAAATCTCGATTGAAATAACTTTCTATTAGAGATATGTCACATATCATATGTGAGACAGTTTTTTTTAACTACAGTGACTGTAGTACAGTCTATGTGCCCTTCCAGGTGAGTGATTATTTTGGCCTATTTCTTGTCGAGTATTTAATACTAATAGTAATACTGTATTACTAGTTATCCGTTTTTGTGACATTTTTTAAAACGAAAGCGGTATGGTACAGAAAGTCAGATTTTTTATGTTCCAATTTTGTTTTCTCAGATGGTTATAGGAGCTTATGGACCATAAGTTATGGTCTTTTGAAATGCATTTAAGGTCTTGTGCTAGTTTTCCTTAAGATCTTACATAACCCGTGTAGTATTTTAAATTTTTTAATCAATAATTTAACAGTTCTCTACCCTGTTAAAAGAAGAACTTACGGTTCGGTTTGTTCAAACGGTCGACTTAGATGCTTCAAATCCCTTTGAAAATGAATTCCAAACACAATGGGATACATTTTACACATTTGACTATATTTGTGCGATATTTAATGGATACATTCACGAACTTCGAAAATGGTTGATTTATTCTTATGTGGTGAAATCGCACAGTGAAAATTCCTATGATTTATTTTTAACTACTTTTGGTTTTGGATCTAACGGGCTAAAACGCATCGCTCGTCTCTGTTGCTTTGTTACGCCAAATGAAGTATTTTTAAAAACAATG
>SCLG01000027.1:638279-657773 GCA_004367875.1 Oikopleura albicans
AATCAATAATTTAACAGTTCTCTACCCTGTTAAAAGAAGAACTTACGGTTCGGTTTGTTCAAACGGTCGACTTAGATGCTTCAAATCCCTTTGAAAATGAATTCCAAACACAATGGGATACATTTTACACATTTGACTATATTTGTGCGATATTTAATGGATACATTCACGAACTTCGAAAATGGTTGATTTATTCTTATGTGGTGAAATCGCACAGTGAAAATTCCTATGATTTATTTTTAACTACTTTTGGTTTTGGATCTAACGGGCTAAAACGCATCGCTCGTCTCTGTTGCTTTGTTACGCCAAATGAAGTATTTTTAAAAACAATGCAAAATAATTGTAAAATAGTCAGGAATACTGAATCATTTAAAGAGTCTTTTTTTTAAATTTTGTAATACAAAATTCATTTGTACATTAGTTAAGAATTATACAGCCTTGAATCCCAATTCGGACGTTTTTCGCATCTAACGTCACTATTAGGGAGAACAATCAATTCCACTTTTTTTAGTTATTTTTCGGTAAAAAATGAGACTATTGGAACGACTGTAATGGAATACAGTCCTTAACCATTTATCGGACGTTTTTGGTTCTCGAAAATAGCGTCCGATAAATGAGCATCGTCACAAAAGGTCATTTTTTTATTAGAATGACCCCATTTTGGCCAAAAAAGCGTCCGATAAATGAGTAAGCGTCCGATAAATGGTGAAGGACTGTATTTGCGATTTTTTAAATACAAAGTACATTTGTTTTACTTTAGTTTTATCATACAGTATAGCTGCTCAACGAGTACACTTATCAAATATTGCTTGTATTAGCAACTTCAAATAATGCATCCAAGTGGTTTTCGTGGGCTCTTTCCGGTAGCTCAAAATCGAAATCAAAATCGCTCATTTTGAGTCGCTTAAAAATCAATAATCTTTATTCAATATTTTCGTTTTCCATGGCATGCAGTATTCCTTTATTAGAGCATGCCACCTTAGAAGATGTGGTTGAAAAATTAATACAATTACTTGACACTTGTCATTTTTCGAATGAATGTTTTGGCGATGTTCGTTTGCGACTGCATAATGAAATTCGTGATTTGAAAGAAAAAATTGAGACAAAAGATGACGATGAATTAGATATTGGTCGCCCCATTATTACTTATGTGAAGCGCAGTCCACAGAAAATATTAAATGATCAAATGCGGATCATTTCCGAGATTTTTGAATCGACCGACTATCTTGCCAAAGATCACCTGCTTAAGCTTGGTATAGTTGATTCATTGCTGCTACTTTATCACAGTTATAGTTTCAATATTTTATGTTACTATTGCATGAGGTACTTTAGAACACAACAGTTACACGCGAATCATGATTTGCGCGGCGCTGATTGGCTTCTCAGCCTGGCTGCTACTTGACATATTTCGTGTCCGAATTCGTGTATCACCATTGTTTAATAAAGTACTTAACCCAGACAGTATATAGCGTTTGGGAGTTTTGACTGACGGACTCATGCCCAAATAGTCAAGAAAGATTAAAACATACTTTGAAATTATCTAAAGTGGAGACAATAATCGAATCCAAATGTTGAATTTGCTTTCAAAAATATCTTGCTCCGATGACTTCATTCCTTATCTATTGAACAAAAAAGTCATTTATTCTGCTGCTAATTTTTTAAAGGTAATTTATAAATTATCGGTGTGTCCTACTTAAAGGGGTCTGGTTGTAAGGTCACAAGGTGAAACCGTTATAAGGTCAAGTCATTTTTTTTTGCATTAAGTTCAAGTCAGTTTTTTATGGCACTTACAAGGTCAAGTCAGCTTATTTGAGAAGCATATTTTTTGGGAAAAAATCTTTAAATTCATGTCTTTTTACGTTTTTTTGGATGAAGTCAAATTATAATGTCAAACACTCATGTTTTCGGACTGGAAATAAAAAAAAAGATGGTTAACATATTATTCGGGTGTTGCTTATAAGGTCTCATATTTTACCACTATAAGGTCTACTTAATTTCAATTTTATTGACAAAAAATGACTTCACCTGAGGTCGCTAAAAACTTAACTTTACTCTATAGCGGTAAAATATGGTTAATAAACTAACTGCGTGAACTAAGTAAATATTTTAGGATGAACAGGTTGAAATTCGCTCAATCAGCTACAAAATTTTATATAATGTGAGTCATTGTGATAAAATCAAATTGAATTCTTTCGTCGGCTTCCCGCTTAATGATTCCGAGCCCTATCATTTGAATGTGCTATTTTTACATGGATTGTTGGGGAAAGCACATCGCACATGGAGGAGTAATGACTCAATTATTGGCAAATCGCATCATACTTTCTGCTGGCCGCTTGATTGGCTACCGATAACTTTAAGTAAGCGCAGCTTAACGCCAAAAGTTGTGTTGATGAGGGTTCAAAATTAAAGAATCTCGGACAAGAATCTTTTTAAGATTGGAGCCATTTGGTTTTAAGAAGCACATGGTGTTTGAATTTTTTTTTTTTGGAAATCATGTCTTGTACGTTTTTTTGGAAATTTTTGTTTTGCGAATTTTCCATCATGAACTTTATAGCCTTGGCCGTCTAGGCATTACGCAGTTATTACGCCATGTGACATTATATTGCAGAGATTTATTTTTTTTATCACAGGCTGCAAATATCGGCGTCGGGGCCCCCTACTAGGGGGTGTATATTTGTATTTTTGAACCCAATCTCTGATGAGCTATCCGACTGCGTTATCTAGTTATTCCACGTACTGCCTGGATGAGGAACAAACGTTAAAGCAGCGGGCCTCAGCCTTACGGGATAATATTTCTTCACTTCGTCTTCGCGGTCCAATCGTCCTCGTCGGGCACTCCATGGGGGGTCTACTTTTAAAACAAATTGTTGTTGAAGCCGCCGAATCCAATGATCACGAGTTTTTACAGAATGTCATGGGTGTNACTTGTCATTTTTCGAATGAATGTTTTGGCGATGTTCGTTTGCGACTGCATAATGAAATTCGTGATTTGAAAGAAAAAATTGAGACAAAAGATGACGATGAATTAGATATTGGTCGCCCCATTATTACTTATGTGAAGCGCAGTCCACAGAAAATATTAAATGATCAAATGCGGATCATTTCCGAGATTTTTGAATCGACCGACTATCTTGCCAAAGATCACCTGCTTAAGCTCGGTATAGTTGATTCACTGCTGCTACTTTATCACAGTTATAGTTTCAATATTTTATGTTATTATTGCATGAGGTACTTTAGAATACCACAGTTACACGCGAATCATGGTTTGCGCGGCGCTGATTGGCTTCTCAGCCTGGCTGCTACTTGACATATTTCGTGTCCGAATTCGTGTATCACCATTGGTTAATAAAGTACTTAGCTCAGACAGTATATAGCGTTTGGGAGTTTTGACTAACGCGCTCATGCCCAAATAGTCCAGAAATATTAAAACATACTTTGAAATTATCTAAAGTGAAGACAATAATCGAATCCAAATGTTGGATTTGCTTTCAAAAATATCTTGCTACGATGACTTCATTCCTTATCTATTGAACAAAAAAGTCATTTATTCTGCTGCTAATTTTTTAAAGGTAATTTATAAATTATCAGTGTGTCCTACATACAGTGGGTTTGGTTATAATGTCACAAGGTGTGACGGTTATAAGGTCAAGTCAGTTTTTTGTTTGCACTGAGGTAAAGTCACTTTTTTCTGGCACTAAGTCACGTCAGGTTTTTGAGAAGCATGTTTTTTGGGAAAAAATCTTCGAAATCATGTCTTTTTACTGGTACCGAAAAAAATCAGAAATGTATTTTTTCCTATAAACGACATTTTCGACTACAATTATTTTAGAAAATAAAAGTAGGCGAAAATAACGGTTTCGTATTCTTCCAATATGTGACATTGTCGGTTTCCGAAGTCCACGATTGATGATGTTTACTGTTTTGTATAGTGTCACTTTATGTTATTCACTTTTTTGATAATAACAATAGTTTATTTTAACAATTTTTGGAACTTACAATTACTGGTGTTATCTGTTACCCAAATTATCATTAGGTCAAATTCAATTTAGAAGAAAATAACTTTCCTCCAAACAATTTTCATTAAAGCCTATAATTTATAAGTCATTAATTTTGGAATGTATTTTTTTAGCACCGACTGAATTGGTATCATGTCTAAATGGTCAAAAGGGGAATCCGACCCTTACTTCCCACTCCACTTTTGTCTTAGTCCAACTTCGCCTTATTTGAAATTAGCTTTTCGACCATTATCATTATCCCAATTCGGTCGGTGACTGTATTTCATATCAACTTGATATTATCAAGAATATAATAAATGACGCTAATTTCAACTTTTTTAACATTGTATTATTGAGAAACAACGATTATGATAAATTATTATGATCAGTAAAAAATGTTCTCATAAATTGTTATTTTCACCTACTTTGTAGGCGAAAATAACTATTTCCGATAAATACTATATTCGGTAACAACACTTTGGGTTTCATTCTTTTCTGAAAGTAACAATTTTGGATATACACGTTATATCAGTATCACTATTTTGATATTGACACTATTTGAAGTTGTCGCTTGTTGAAAACATGAATTTTTGAAAAAAAACATTTCTGAAAGGGCAAAATTATCGGAAAAAAATTATTTTTCTAAACACACATTTCTGATTTTTTTCGGTACCCTTTTTACTCTTTTTTTCTGGATCCAGTCAAATTACAATGCCAAATTGTCATGTTTACTGACTCGAAGTCAAAAAAATTGATGGTTAACTTATTCTATGGGTGTTTTTTATATGTTACCGGTATAATAACCGGTTAAGTTAATTTATTGTAGCGACTTAAGTTGATGTCATTTTTTGTCAATAAAATTGAAAGATTAAAACTAACTGCGTCAAGTAAGTAAATATTTTAGGATGAACAGGTTGAAATTCGCTCAATCAGCTACAAAATTTTATATAATGTGAGTCATTGTGATAAAATCAAATTGAATTCTTTCGTCGGCTTCCCGCTTAATGATTCCGAGCCCTATCATTTGAATGTGTTATTTTTACATGGATTGTTGGGGAAAGCACATCGCACATGGAGGAGTAATGACTCCATTATTGGCAAATCGCATCATACTTTTTGCTGGCCGCTCGATTGGCTACCGATAACTTTAAGTAAGCGCAGCTTAACGCCGAAAGTTGTGTTGATGAGGGTTCAAAACTAAACGGTCGGACAAGAAGCTTTTTAATATTTGTTATAAGGTCAAGTCAGTTTTTTCCACCAAGGTCATTTTTTTTTGAGAAGCATGGTGTTTGAAATTTTTTTAAAATCGTGTCTTTTACGTTTTTTTTGGAAATTTTTGTCTTGTGAATTTTCCATCATTAACTTTATAGCCATGGCCGTCTACAGGGGGATCTGGTCATTTTTTTCAAGATAAATCATGTCTTTTTTTCATTTTTTTTGGGTTAAAATTTAGAGCTCGACATGTATACGTTTAGAACGACACGGGTAATATTTTTTTTTAGATAAATCATATCTTTTTGGAGTTTTTGTTTCCACGAAGGTCAAGTCATTTTTTTGAAGTGCATTAAGGTCAAGTCATTTTTTGGGGCTTGACCTTATAACCAGACCCCCTGTAGGCATTACGCAGTTATTACGCCATGTCGCATATGTTCCAGTATATTGCACAGATTTATTTTTTTTATCTTAGGCTGCAAAATAACGGGGTAGGGGGTGTATATAAATGTACAAATGTATTTTTGAACCCAATCTTTGATGAGCTATCCGACTGCGTTATCAAGTTATTCCACGTACTGCCTGGATGAGGAACAAACGTTAAAGCAGCGGGCCTCAGCCTTACGGGATAATATTTCTTCACTTCGTCTTCGCGGTCCAATCGTCCTCGTCGGGCACTCCATGGGGGGTCTACTTTTAAAACAAATTGTTGTTGAAGCCGCCGAATCCAATGATCACGAGTTTTTACAGAATGTCATGGGTGTCTGTTTTTATTCGACCCCCCACCGAGGCAGCCCACTGGCCAAATACGCCACTTCTTATCCCAGCAAACAATTACTGCATCCGACCAAGGACATTGAGGAATTATCATCCGAATCTGACTACCTTGTCCAGTTAAATGACAAATTTAATACAGTGATCGAAGACTATCCAAAATTGCGAAATATTCTGTCTTTTATTGAGACAGTGCCTACGAAGATACTCGGCGCAGGTTTTTAAATATTTTATTTGAAATATGTTTGAAGAATTAGTGCAAGGAAATATGTTAACGTGGGTGGGTTATAAATTATAACTTATTTATAACTTATGTTTGTGAGTTCGTCCGTTTTACCAGCTGCACCGTCATCTGTAAAAACCAAATTGAGAAATAATTGAAAGATAACGGCGTAGGCCACCTGATGCATAATTTTTTTTGTAACTAATGGTAAGATTCTTTCAAGTCTAAGTTAGTTCAGGGTAATCTAAATTTTTATTTTTTTATAATATATACCCTATTCACAGTTATCCGACAGCTTTTTTTGTGAAAATTGCTTGGTAAATGTGTAGGGGTGTATGACCGTTTTATTATAAAAATAATTTTTAGAAACGTTGATCGTGGATTGTCACAGTGCGGCAATTGAACATGGCGATATCGTAAAAGTTGACGAAGATCATATCAATGTAAATAAGCCAGGATCACCGTCAGACCCAGCTTATTCTCAATTTGTCAATTTTATTATTAATTTAACTTACTAACCTCAATATTCTGTGTGTTTGTGATTCATGTTTTTTGTTCTTGAGTCGTCCAGTGTGTGATTATTTGCAGAGCAGTTGCATGATGATTTCCTTTGATTGATTTATTTTCTTTAAGTTCACTATACACCGAATTGAACTGGTGCCATTTGACTGTTCAAATAATTTCATTCTCTCGAATAAAGGCCGAATTTATAGTCTGTACCGAAACGACATACCATTTCAACAATTTTGAAAAATATTTAAGTACTGGGAATGATTTAATATGATTTGCCATTCAAAGATTTCGAACTTTTTTGAATTAAATTTTATCAAAAAAATTCTCTCTTTTTTAAATAAAGAATAATTTATACAATGTTTTTGAACTAAATATGATCAAATTATGTTAATGAAAAATATGTTAGAAACACACGAAAATCTTTAATGGTTCCAAAATGTAGTATTTTTTTGTTCTGCTCTTACAGTATGGGGAAAATAACGTGTTTCTCGCTTTCTCAAATTTTGTATTCTTACAGGCTTAAATCAGGTCCTCATACTGTACGACTAGAACTTTTATGGTGTGTCGCATCGTATCCTACTGATATTTAGTTTTCAAAAATATTGAAAACATTTTCCGAAAATGGCTTTCCATAGATTTTTAATTTACTCTTATTTAATTACAGCACCTATCAGACTCGGTGTTGAAAACTAGTTCCTGACCGTTCAATTTATTTCAATTTTATTTTATTGATTCAATTATGTATTGTTAAATATGTTTTTGGTTTATTTAGATGAGATTAGGGTGGCGATGTTTGACAAGTAGAATTTTGAACCGGATACCCAGATTATTCCAGCCCCACAATCCGGCAAAATTTGGTTCAAAATTTTATAAAAATCCGGAATGGGCCAAACATCGTAATATCGTCCTTCTCGAATATGTCTGTAGTGATTGTTCCGCGAATAATTCCGAGCTTTTACTGTCGCAAATGTATCAAAAGAATCTTTGCATTGTAAAGTGCTCATCGTGTGCAATGAAGTATTGTCTAGGCGAGCAACTTCAATGGTTCCGTGTAGGGTTACAAATAAGCTTGGTAGTTTTTATACGGCAAGTGATGATGCGAAGCGTCTATACCTATTCTATGTACCAATGTCTATTCGTGTGTAAAGAATTAGTCTGTTTTTTGTACTAAGGTCAAAACAGTTTTTTTTTTTCGCACTAAGGTCAAGCCTTTTTTTGAGAAGCATGTTTTTTGGGAAAAAATCCTTAAAATCATGTTTAGCTTTTTTTGGATGAAGACCCCGCTCGTTTTTTTCTATAAAAATCAGTGTCATCATATAAAAATGAGAAAACCAATTTTATTTATAACCCTTGCTTGGTGATATTTGTGCTCACAATCCCCAACTGATGACGGAACTAGCCAAAAAAGGTGACCTTGTCAATGGTGTGGTATCGCTCGATTTTGAGACATATTTGGTCGAACGAAAACAAGTTCGACGAATCATTAAACGCGACGACGCCACCGATATGATCGGCATTGAATATCACGAGGGAAACATCACTAAGACATTGGAAGTTAAACTGTTAAAATTCGATGAGAAATTCAACCCAGGCGTATGATTAAGTGGACGCTGTTTAACTTGAAATTATTCGTTCGAGTTAAAAACCGACGCAAAAATTTTCGGAAAAATTTTATATTAGATAAATTAACCTCTCAAGTTGTTTCTGAAAAAACTTGCAACTGATTCAAACAGATTTTTTTCAAATGAAATTGTTTCCATAAAAACCAAAAATAATACAGGTAATAAAATATTTGGTTTTATGAAAACAATTTCATTTGAAAAAATGTGTTTGAATCAGTTGTAAGTTTTTTCAGAAACAACTTTAGAAGTTAATAAAACTAATAAGCAGTCACTTGACCGCCGTTTTATTTTCTCATATTTTCAAGTTTGCTGATACTTTCAAGGTAATTTAAAGCGACATTTTTTCAAAGCCTTGTATTCAACTTCTGTACTACCACTTTACCTCTATATTTATTTTTCTATAACACATACATTTATGTTTATAAGTATTTTCGACTAAAATATGTTTTTTTGTGTTTAGTTTTTTTTAATTTTGTACAAATTTGCGCTACGATTTAAGTCGCTTCTAAAGTCATGGCCGGTGGTCGAGGAAAACGGCCCCGAAGCCGGTCTCCTGAACGTCAAAGCTCAAACAGTTCGAGGAGTCGAGAAAATAAATCGAGAAATGTCGCCGCTAAAGACCGCGAGATTAAGAAACCCGTTGACAAATTATCAAAGATTTTACAAGGAAACGCGAAAATTCCACAAAATAGTGCCCTTCTTGAAGAACCTCAAACCTCAAAAAAATCGGTAAGTATTTTTGGCATTTGAAACCGTTGATAAATGAACTAAATGTCAAGTCAGTTTCGTACACCTTGACCTTATAATCAACCCCTGTACCTTATAACCAGTTTATTTTTAATGTTTGTAATGTTAAATAAATTGATAGGATACTACGCCATTATCACTCGAAGAAATTATCGAGGCAAAACGCGCGAAAGAAGAAGAACTCTCAAAGCCGAAGTTTATTTCAAAAGCCGAAAAGGCGAAGTTAGCATTGGAAAAGCGGCGAAAAGAAGTGGAGGAAAAGCGAAAGGAAATGGACGCTGCTCGCCAAAAACAAAAAGAAATTTTTCAACTTGGCAGAAGTCAAAATGATCCCGAATATGAAAGGCGACAAAGGTTAGTTGATATATGCTTCGCGGTTGTTTTAAAATAAATCAAACTTTTGTTGTACTTAGGGGGTCAATGTGTTACCCTTAGGTAATTGATGTTTATTTGTAAACAAATTGCCCGTACCACCCTTAAGTCATCAGACTTCAGCTTTTAACAATCCAAGTTCACGCCAGTTTTTAGACCTTATATTTCGAAATATAAGTGATGTTTTTTTAATTTAAATAAATATTTGAATCATTAAGACGAAAACAGGACGACTCCAGAGGTCGAAATGAAGGTCGCGAGGAACGGCGAGCTCAAAAAGATCAAGAAAAAGAACTGACCGCAATCAAGGACCGATATCTAGGTGCTGCAAAAAAGAAAAAGAAAGTCCGAAAACAAAATGAGCGAAAATTTGTTTTCGATTGGGATGCAGGTAATTTAATGTTAAATTAAGGTGTTACGAAATGTTTTTATAAGACAACTTTTGTGGTCAAATTATAAATCTCGAACAGTCAAAAAAACGTACAGGGGTCGACTTATAACGTCGTAAGTTGTGACCATTGTAAGGTCACGTCAGTTTTTTTTAGAAGCATGTTTTTGGAGAAAAACAAAATCTTTAAATCCTGTCTTTTACGTTTTTTTGTATAAACAAAAAAAAAATAAACCCAAAAAAGAACAACTGTTTTTAACTTTAAATTTGAATAAATATTTCAGGCGATGATACGTCAAATGATTATAATCCACTGTATCGTGAGCGGCATCAAGTTCAACTCTTCGGCCGTGGGTACATTGCCGGTATTGATATCAAAGCGCAACGCGACGAAACAAGCAAATTTTATAATCAACTTTTGGACCAGCGATGGTCAAATGAGCAGTATACACGGGTTAAAGAATTAAGCGCACAGCGTCAAACAATCGAAAAACAGCGAGCCCATGACGATCGACACTGGAGTAAAAAATCATTAGAGTCCATGAAGGATCGAGATTGGCGAATTTTACGAGAAGATTTTTCAATTGCAACAAAGGTCGGTCTCACTCGAAACAGTTTTCTGACTGAAAGATCTTGTATTAACCGGTAGAAACCGTCATGAACTTTGAGCATAACCCCTTGCGCCGTTTTGTTTATTTGGCCTTTTTAGAATCCCGTAACATTTTTTTAGAATTTTGAAATATAACGGCGCACCGGTTATATTTATATATACGGTACGGTTAAAAGTGCAGCTTTTTCGACATGATTTATTAATCATTTAAAAACAAATCCGTAAATAAAACTAAATGAACTTTTCGAATAAAATCTCGTATTTTTTAATAATTTTTTTTTGTTCAAATTTTACAGTCGAGATAATTTGTGCTGAGACAAGAACTTCAGGTTTTAAAGTCTTTGGAAAAATTTATGATTGCTTAACAAAGATTTTTTAGTATTTTACACTACAATGAAAGTAAACGTTTTAGGGTGGCAATATCCCACGTCCTTTACGTTATTGGAAAGAATCTATTATACCCGAAAATATCCTCAAATTGATTGAAAAAGCCGGGTATAAAGATCCGACGCCTATTCAGCGACAGGCTATCACAATCGGCATGCAAAATCGGGATATTATCGGCGTTGCCGAAACCGGTTCTGGTAAAACGCTCGCATTTTTAGTCCCACTTCTTGTCTGGATCAGCTCACTGCCACGAAATACGCGAGTTGAAGACGCCGACAAAGGCCCCTACGCCATTATTCTGGCACCAACGCGTGAATTGGCCCAGCAAATTGAAGCCGAGACAGGTACATTTCAACATCTTGTCGAATAATAGTATTTTATACATATAAGTGGCCTGTAAGAACATACGGCGTTTCATAATATATTTCTGAGACAATATATATAGGGGTGTCGGATATAATATCTGAAAAAGTGATTAAGAAGTGATATTGTTAATAAAATTTTATTTTAAAATATGCTAAAGCTAAAGCTATATATATGATTTTGAAACATAAAATACATGATAGTTCTATCATATTGCTTCAGCAATATCAAATAATATTGTATCGAACTTGTATCATGTTTTATAACCGTGTATCTATAATATGCTTTGTACAATTGACGATACTACTGTTGTTATTATCATAGTTTATTTTTGTGCGATGACAAATAATACCTTGAATTTATAAGCTATAATTATAACATTTGTATTATTTGCCATCTCAGAAAATTAAAGATGATGATTAATAATAACGGTATACCTTATACTCCCCCTGTACCATCTTTGAAAATAATTATAGTGATAATTTATCACTATAATTATTTTTTGTAAGATGGTACCTATCAAAATGATTTTTTATCAATCCCTTGTGGAAATATAATTTTATTAGCAAGGATATCGTTTTAAGGCTACTGATAGCTATAATTATTGGTTCATTTTAACCTAACATTGTTAAGTGAATCATCTAATTTTATAAGACCATATAGTCTTTATTTCTGAGGATCCTATATCAAACCGCTGTGTATATGTCTTCAAAAAGGACTAACGGACAGTAAAACGTTGTTTTTATTTAATTTTATGCCATTTGGAATAACAGCCATATTTATGAGATTTATTATAACCTAGTATACTCTGTTAATATGTTTCCATATAATCTTGTAACTTATTTTATGATCAATGTACGTCAATTGTTTCATTGACGTCAATTTGATGTCTATTATTTCTTATGATTATAATTATTATAAATACAGTATATATTTTCATGGTTTATATAAGCTTACGTATATGTACGTAAGTTCAATTTTCAATAGCTGTAAGTTCAAAGGCCGGATTGTTTTGATGGAACTGACAGCTATAAGATTATTACTCATAAATTATGAGTCATAATAAAAGATTGGTTGCATCAATATGAGCATAACGAGAGAAACTTTTGGGTTGTTAGGCCTCATTTAGAAGTGATTTAAATTAGCTAAAATTTTCCAATTTAAAATAGCTGTTTAGTAAAATTTGGCGAGCCTCTTGGTATTCGATCAGTGGCCGTTATTGGTGGTATCAGTCGCGAAGACCAGGGTCTGAAATTACGTATGGGATGCGAAGTAGTTATTGCAACCCCCGGTCGTCTCATTGATGTCTTAGAGAATCACTATTTGGTCCTATCCCAGTGTACCTATATCGTACTCGACGAAGCCGATCGTATGATTGATATGGGTTTTGAGCCTGACGTCCAGACCATTTTGAGTCATATGCCGGTCACAAATGAAAAACCAGACTCGGACATTCTGGAAGATGAACAGACAATGTCACAAAATTTCTTCAATAAAAATAAGGTGAGAATCTTGGCGAACTATTTTTTGCCCACATTAGGTGGTGGATATCGGGTCTGAGATTTTCACTGATTAAAGGTCAAGTCACTTTTTGAACTAGGGTCAAATCATTTTTAAAAGTGCATTAAGGTCAAGTCAGTTTTTTGACCTTGACCTTATAAGTTTGGACGTAACCTCTGAAGTCGCTTTCATTTTCGCAGGCCTTGGCCTCAATTGAACTACCCAACCTCGGGTGTTAACGAAACCTAACCTCCTATGAAATAAACCTTAATTGAACGAAAAAAATTTCTAAATAAATTTTAATAAACAAAAATCTGTAGTTTCGCCAAACGGTCATGTTTACGGCGACTATGCCGCCACCTGTCGAGCGTATTGCGCGTACGTTCATGCGTCGTCCGGCTACGGTCTACATTGGCTCGGTGGGACGTCCAGCGGATCGCGTCACCCAGCGGGTCTATTTGGTGCCGGACGGCCAAAAGGCCAAGAAGATGATGCAAATATTGGAGGAGGACAATCCCATTGCCGACGGGCCCGTTATGGTTTTCGTCAATCAAAAGAAGGGATGTGATGTTTTGGCGCGGCAGCTTGAAAAATACGGTTATGAGGCGATTTCGTTGCACGGTGGAAAGGGCCAGGACCAGCGTGAGTATGCCCTCAGTTGCCTCAAAAACGGCGAGAAAAATATTTTGGTGGCAACGGATGTGGCAGGTCGTGGTATTGACATTAAGGACGTGTCAATGGTACTCAACTACGATATGGCCAAGTCGATTGAGGATTACACCCATCGCATCGGTCGTACCGGTCGAGCTGGTAAATCGGGTAAAGCAGTTACTTTCCTCACACAAGACGATTCGGGCACATTTTATGATTTGCGCCAAATGCTGATCGACAGCCCGATTTCCTCCTGTCCACCCGAACTCGATAGACACCCGGATGCCCAGCACAAGCCGGGCACAATCGTCCAAAAGAAGCGCAAAGACGAGACCGTTTTTGTCAAATAATAAAATTGATACACGATATGCTATTTGCTGACTTTTCTGCGTGAATTCGATTTTCCACATAATTTTGAAAAACCAGTGGATGATAGTTTTTTATCGAATTCGTCATCTGGTTTTATCCTAAACACCGGAAAAACAACCGATTACCGCTCAAGTGAACGGTGTTGACATTTATACGCCTTTCAAATTAAGGGATAAAAAATCCCGAACGATATTTAGAATTTTTTTCATTATGTTTTACAAATTATTAAATGGTTGTCATCATTTCAAACAAAACGGATAAATCAAATTCATGTGAATTTAAATTATAGGCAATATTTTGCGAAGTGACAACTTCCTTTGTTCAACACTAGATTTATGTATCTTTTAAACTGAATAAATTATTTTCCTGCCCGACTAAAAATTGTTTAACCTACGTGTATAGTGTGGAGCAGCTGAAACTCGCGCTTTTAGCACTTTTCGTATCATTTTATGTAACTTTCTCGTCACAGAAACAGATGTTCCATACGATCTATGATTCTATATTTTTACAGCTAACTGCAAACGTATTCTTGGACAAATTTTTGCTTGAAACTTCCCCATAAATATAAGTATATGATAGACTGTATATCATGCGTCATAAAGTGCGTGCCCTCAAGAATATAAGTTTCTTGCATGGCTAATTTTTTTACAAGGCATCTTTTCAGACAAAAACTTTTTCAAAAATTGCAAAAAATAAGAAAAGAATGATTTTTAGACGTTCTTGGACATCAAAAACTCGAGAAAAAAAATGTTCGGATGTGTTCTTGCCGGGCAGCCAGTTTTGACAAATTTTGAAAGGCTCACAGAGGTTGATTTTGCTTTAAAACTTCCACATCTCGAGCCTTCATTTTTGACGGTTTTTTTGACCAGTGAGCCACTTCCCGATGGCTTTGCGGCTGCAATTTACATTTCGATTCCATCAGACGTAGCTCAAGGCGAACAGTGGAATTTTCTCGGCTTTATTTCAAATCATAAGCCGTCTGGTACATTTAAAATAACAAATTTAAAGCGAATGGCGACCCAGAATTTGGCGCAGAATACATTTGGTCGATTTACAGGGCCACAGATTGGTTTAACCGTGAAGCCTTTGCACGAAGTTGAACAATTTACTCCAGGTATTAACTATTTTCTACCAAAGAAACCAAACTAAATTAGTCGTATAAATGACGATATAGTCTCTGGTTTCATACTAACTGTTGGAAAACGTTAACTGATCACTGATAAGTTATCAGTTAATACAGGGGCTGGTTTTAAGGTCACAAGGTGTGACTGTTATAAGGTCAAGTCATCTTTTTTGACCGTTATAACTTATAAGGTCAAGTCATTTTTTTTTCAAAATCAATCATCTCATTTTTCTCTTTTTTGGGGTTTAAATTTAGAACGAGATATATACATTTAGAACGGCACGGTAAAAAACGGGAAGTTCAGTTGAAAACTCTATAAAATGATGTGTTTTTGAACATTGTTTCAAGGTATCCGATTTTTGACAGATGGTTTTATATCTAAGGGGTGAATTGTCTCAAGGAGATCATTTTTAGATTTTTGAGTTTTATAGAATTAACGGACATAATTAAGCCGTTTCAAGCGAGTCAACAAATCATATTGCTAAAATTGCGGAAAATTTGTACAACTTTTGTGCTTCATTTGCGAGCGGCGATTCCAATCAAATGGTGCCTATTACGACTATAGAAAGATGGTATAAAAGTACTAAAAGTCGGCTGGAGCAAAATCCGAATTTGTTTCGTTAACGGACTTGAGATGAGCTGTAAATTGTATACTCCTTTGCATTTATTTTTTTTCTTTTTTTTTCGCGAAAAAACAAACTAATCAAAGAATTTCGGCGTTGTGCCTAAATGAGAAGATAATAAAACTTATGATATAAATAAGAAATATGTTTATAAGATGTTTATCCGAAAAGCGGCAAACAAAATAATCGAGTAAATAAAATTTACCAAGAAATAAAAAATAAGTTTTTTGGGGTGACACCCCGCGTTTGAAAGGACAGTGCGAAGTAAGGTGTCCCAGGTCGTCCGCATTTTTTATCACTGGTAAATTATCAGTTTTTCAAACAAAAAAATATCTACTGGCGACGCCCAATTATCCTATCCCCAAAGTACAACCCTATCGCTGAATTCTTCACAAACAATAGGGCTTGGTTCGCCCTTCAAAGATATTTATAAAAAAAGTCAATTGAGCTAATATACTATAGACTATAGTCTGTAGTATTTCCAGTTTTTACCTCGAGTGCAGCTGAATGTCCCGTACGGACCATACGGGTAAAAACAATTTTACTGGTAAAAGACTTTATTAAAAACTGAACTTTATTTGGGTTACCTATTGTAATCATATTTTAACAAAACTATCATAATACTATATAACTGACTGTTTAATAGTCATTATTATGTAACTTTATTTAGTTGATGCTAAATTCAATTTAGACTATGTTGCGTGGGCCGCCGAGCTCAGTTCGGCCATGGAGTTTGTGGGTTAAAAAGTTTGGTTATTTTGGGGGTTTTCTTGGTACTGGCGTTTATGTTTATCATTGGCACAGAAGTAACGCTATTCGGAGTCGACGGTTAGCACAGATACAATATGCACAAATATATGAGCCAGAAGTACGAAAGGTAAGCACATGTTTTATTTTACTTAAAAACGGCCTATACTATAGGTCTGGAAGATAGCCCTTAAGCGATGTTGCTAATAAGGTCACCCTTTATAACCGCTATAACTGATAGGCTATAAGGTCCAATCAGTTTTTTCCACATAAATCATGGCTTGCTTGGCTTTTTTTCGGGTAAAGACCGAGGGCAAGTAATTTTTTTGGCACTAAGGTCACGACCGTTTTAAAATGCAAAGAACTTTTTGACCTTGACCTTGTCATCAACAACGCTTGTACAGATTTGCCCACAAAAGCATATATTGTAAAGTTTATGAAATGTCGTCTGCCGACTAAATATAATGTTATGAATATATTAACCGTTTTATCTTTTTGGTTAGGAGTACATGCAATTACGATCATTATTTTGGAATCTCCAGGCACTAGATGGAGTAAACTCCGTGACTAAAACTCCGCATGACGCATGGTTTTGGGGATTTTCATTACTGGCTTGTGGCATATGGGGCGCGTGGTTCAGAAAACGGGCAATATTATCTCAAAGATATTTACGTAAATTGAGGGCCAAGTCGATGATTCAGCCCGTCCATAAAAATGACCCATTTGGCGAGGTATGTAAGTCATTATCTATAAAAACATAATATGTTGTTCTATTATTTATCCCCGACCAGAGGTCGGCACTTTTTGGACTCTACCCGAAAGGACCCGATTTTTTAGGGTTGGGTCCACTTTATTTTTGTCTGGGTCCAATGAGGTCCATTTGGGTTGGGTTGGGTCCACTTTTTTTACATTTTTTTTCCGATCTCTGTCCCCGATTCTATGATATATGATGCCGACCTCTATATGTTATCGTAAGGACGATACCCAGTTGTTAAATACAACCAACGAAAATAAAAGTAACTCAAAGGTACACTCGATCACAGGAGTAAGAACCTGAAAATTTCAAACGTCAAAAATTGATCTACAAGATAATCGTTTATAATTATGGCTGACAACATTTCAAGTTGCGGTCTTTACTCCCGTGGTAGAGTGTACAGTACAACCAATCTCTCAAGTGATTTCATAAAGACGTTTCTGTGGTGCCTGGCACTTACATGGACTCCAGGTCATACAACAAACGATAGAAATTCGCTCACATTTCAAAAGACGGCCCTTCGGTTGGAAGCTATAGTCCCGCCCGCTGGCATGCAAATGTCGCTTTTTATTGCCGGTAAAAATACATGTAAATAGTACTATACTAACATTTTTCACCCTGTTTCATTGGTTTTATAACCGATATTTCCTCTAAAAACAGTTCATAGTTTGCTTTTTGTGCACTTTAATAACATATTAAGTATAAAACCGACAATTGACTTCTGTACAACAATTTTAAAACATTCAACATGTTCCCTTTGTACCCCGAGAAGCCAATAAATTTGCATTTTAACCGGTAATAAAAACCGGCATATGCATGCCAGCCGGCGACACTAAAGCTTAGTGCATGCCCCAACCGAAAGGACGTCCTATGCAATTTAGAACGAATTGACGGCCAAAAATAAAATAAAAACCGGCAAATCGAATTTCGCAAGACAAAAATATTCTTGAACTTTTTCTCTTTTATTTTATGAATGGGCTACTTTTTCATAAATGTAAGTGTCCAATTATTGCCTTCGCAACTGTTGGATAAATCAAACAAAAAACAAATGGAAAAAAACGGTATAAATTAATGTGCCGTATGGCACTTTTGGTCAGAAGTTTAACTGATAAAGATGCTTAATCATCAATAATTAGAGCCTGTTTAATTTGTGTTCACATGTTGTTAACCATACGCGTTTAGTAAGCTCCAATAATATGCATATTATATATAACTATATTTATATATATATATAATATATTCTAAATCAATAGTTATTTGTTCATTCTTTTGCTGTAAAAAGAAACACTATCGGCATTATCATTTGATGGCTAATAGTATATTATTTATATCGATCGCGATTTTCACGTAGATATTAGGGTGAGGTCGGCGCGA
Organism: Oikopleura albicans; assembly: GCA_004367875.1. Classification (NCBI taxonomy): domain Eukaryota; kingdom Metazoa; phylum Chordata; class Appendicularia; order Copelata; family Oikopleuridae; genus Oikopleura; species Oikopleura albicans. The sequence continues at coordinate 656,627 of SCLG01000027.1, forward strand.
AAACACATATGTAATATCATATATGATATTACAAAAATGTATAGTACAGGTGGTGTGGTAACAAAGTGACACTTTCGTTGCCGTTTTTTGTCAAAAACTGTCACTTCGTTCCATTACTGTCACTTCGTTCCGTCACTTTTGCCCAAAAAACTCCCAAATTACTCCCATCTTTTTATTTGAACGGTTTTCCTAGAATCAAAAATTAGGGTTATTATGCTTAAGTTTTCATTTATCTACTTTTTTGGCAAAAAAAAAAACTCTTTTCGAATTTTCGAATTTTTTAAAACTCTAATCTGGCGAATTCTTCTTTTACTCGTTTACCCATATTTCCTGTTAGTCTTTTTGTACTTTTAAGCAATTCAAACCGACCCACCCTACTTGTAGATACATATGTTTCTCTCTATTGTCGTTTTATGGATTTGTGGCCTGTCGGATAATGGGTAAATTTAGTTTTCACGGTTCGCCAAGCGTCCTAACCAGGACATCGTGATAGGCCTGTCTTTTCTCGGTCTCGGTTTAGCGATAAATACAATCGATTACTATACCACCGACGCTGACACACGGGCCTATCTGCTCGCCGCCTTTCCCCAGTACGACGTTTCGATTGTCGAACAACTGCAGCGTAATCATGACGCGACCTGTCGACTTATGGCGACAATTATAAATCGAAATCCGCAAAAAATGTTCGATTCGGCTGACGTCAAAATGGTGGCCGAGTATGTACAGGGGAAAACGGCGAATGAAACGTACTGGGAAGATGCGCAGACGTGGATTTTTTACTCGGATCGGGTTCACATTTATGCATTTTTACTAAAGAAATGCAGCATTTTTTACAAAGTTTGGTATGGAGGGGTAAACTTTTTTTGGTCTGGTAAAATCGGTGTACAGTTGGTGTGGTAACGAGATGACTCTAAAGTCTTTTTCGATTTTTTCGTCAAAAACTGTCAACTCGTTCGAAACTGTCACTTCGTTCCGTCACTTTTGCCCACTTGTTGCCCAAAAAACTCCCAAAAAGCGTCACCTTGTTCCAAACTGTCAACTTGTTACGTGTCAACTCGTTACCACACAAACTGTAATCGGTTTCTAAAAACCATGCTAAACTGAGGTAGGTCACCCTTTCTTTTGTCAGCCTTTATTTTGGACAAAA
>SCLG01000027.1:657835-680517 GCA_004367875.1 Oikopleura albicans
CGATTTTTTCGTCAAAAACTGTCAACTCGTTCGAAACTGTCACTTCGTTCCGTCACTTTTGCCCACTTGTTGCCCAAAAAACTCCCAAAAAGCGTCACTTTGTTCCAAACTGTCAACTTGTTACGTGTCAACTCGTTACCACACAAACTGTAATCGGTTTCTAAAAACCATGCTAAACTGAGGTAGGGCACCCTTTCTTTTGCCAGCCTTTATTTTGGACAAAAATCAATTAAGCATTACTAATTGTTTTTCGAAATGATCCCATAAAATTGTCCGTGTAAACCCAGAGCGAAAAGCCTGTAATGACAATGGAGTACCTCTTCGGCGAAATTGATTCACTAGAGCTGGGCTTTTGTACCCGAAAAGTAACATCCTCATTATTGTACGCCTGGGTCTCATTGAAGCAGCTATTCGTTACAGATGAATCCGTGACGGATTTATTCTCCCTAGTGAATCCTAGAGAATTCACTACTTTCTGCCCGCGGAAATTTTTATCCGACGTCTTCATTATGGTTGGCACATTGGCACCGGACTTTATGAAATATTACAGATATTGGTCGGAAGATGACCTAAAATATCGATATTTTCTTATCAATTCCGAAAGTGGAAAACAATGGTGTGGTATGTGTCAACATAGTACGCCGAATAATACAACAAGCAGCAGAAGCGAATAAAAATTTAACTGTTCTTGAATTAATCCTAGGTAATTATATATTCAACATTTACTACGGATTTTCATGCTTGATAAAAATTAAGCGATTAGGGCATGTATTTTTCTGAATCAATAGGTGCCGAGTTCAAGTCCCGTCTGTTCAACATTTTTTTCCGCAGCTCATCCCATCTTACATTTCTTAGAGCTGCCTTTAGCATTTGTAGCTAAAACATTACTTTTCGGTTTTTCTCTTTGAGAACATGTTACAATACCTGATGATTTCAAATGCTTCAATTTCCTGATATATTGTCACCTACTTTATTTTAAAACCGTATTCCTGATTTATATCTCAATTATTTATTTGTACAGTGCTATATTTATTTATATAAGTTATTTAATATAACGATCGTTCTTGAATGGAACTCCAATTGTTGGAGTCTTGTAAATGATTACTAGACCAGCTGCTTACTTTTCTTTAATCCGTCCCAAATCCTACCAAACACTTTGAACTACGGGTGGTGGTTTGACATTTTGGCCGCTATAAGGTAATGCCATTTTTTTTGCTTTAAGGTCAAGTTTTTGAGGTTGACCTTATTACCACACATAAAAGTGCAACATATATTGGTCCAATCATTTTTAACCGACTTTTCTTTTGCCAACTGTGATTACCGATTTGACGTGTTAAAGATAAGTTGAGCATAAAGTTTTGGTAAAACGTATTTTATTAGTGTGATTTAGCCGGCACCGGTTGGTTTCAATTAACTGTGTCTAAGAACAATTTATAAATACACGTTTTTTCATTCGTCAAATGTAATTTTTTCGTCGTGTCTTTCTCGACTTTTCTAACAAATACCGTGTTTGTTTGAACTACTTCATCTCGTGAGAAAATTTCCGGGTTCTTCCCAAAAAGGTCACCACAAATACCCTCGAGGGGATTCTTTATCAATAATTTTTCCACATTTTGTTTTTTTTATTTTCAATAGCCGGCATTTTGTTATTTATTAAAAACCACCTAATAAAAATGGCCTCACATTTTGGATCCTATCGATTTATTCATGTTTTAACATAAATATACGGTATGTTGTATCATATATCGTTCAAAAGTATTTATACCGTTATTTTTCAGTTTTTAGGCCAATGATGAAAATTAGATCATGTATTTAACGTCAGTCTATATCCGCTAGGTATAAATACTAACGAAAGTTAAAGTTAATAAAGTTATTTTCAACTGGTGCCAAATAAATCTATTACATATGTCATATATCATATGTTACATATGATATGTATATTACAGGGGGTCTGGTTATAAGGTCACAAAGCGTGGCCGTTGTAAGGTCAAGTCATTTTTTCAAGATTAATGTCTTTTCAAGATATGTCTTTTTCACTTTTTTTTTGGCTGAAGACCTCCCCCCTGCTCGGCATATTTTTTGGGGCGAAATCATATCTTTAAAAAGAAAAATTTAAAAATGGTTATAAGGTCAAGTCATTTTTTTGCAGTGCATTAAGGTTAAGTCAGTTTTTCGGGCTTGACCTTAAAACCAGACCCCCTGTACATAATGTAATTATAATTTATAGTATAATGAAAATGCATATATGCATATCTAATACATACATATTGCTTATTTATGCATATCATGCAACATATGTATTTATGCATATATAAATACATATGTGTATTTATGTTTTTTCATTATAATGGAACTTTTCATTACGAAAAAGGGATATTGTTTGTTCTTTCTTATAAATGATCAATTGTTTGAAACATTTTGCATGTTGTTTTTAGTTCGAACAAATTTAGAATGAAAAATAAGAATCTGGAAAGTGGAAAGTTTCTTACGTTTCTTGGCAAAAATAAGTTAGAGAAGACAGCCACATGCTTTATTGATGAATGTAAAGAGCACGATATAAAACCGATCCTCCTGACCAATGAAAAAATTGTCGAAATTAAAGCAGCCTTTTTGGATGGAAAGAATGAAAGGTAATTGGGAATATTGAATGTTTACTTTCAAACTGCTTTTTGGTTTTATGGGGAGTAGGTTTTAGGAAATTTTTTTGACGGAAAATGGGGGTCTGACGAATGTTTTGAATGTTTCCGCATTTAGCACCTTCTGTTTATGAATTTTGACAATTGAAAAAAAAGTTCTCACTATAACTTTCAAGGGTAAAATTGAACAGAAATGTCAAGAAATGATAAAAAAAAAATTTCTAAAATATTAGCTAACATAAAATGAAAAATGATTTCCGTATTTGGAAAACTCATTTTTTCGAACCGGGCGGCCACGAACCGGTCCGGGCCACGAAAAAAAAAACATTCAAATCGCATGGGATTTAAACAAAAATGGCGTTTTATATATTTTTGGATGGTTATAAGCTCAAGACAGTTTTTTTATACAAACCCTGACCTTATGTCCAACACTTCCTGCGTGACAAAACAAAAGACTTCAAAATTAATTATATTTTTTTTTAGTTTTAGCTATGTGGTTTTAATTTTTTGCTTTTGAAGCCTACTTTTGACATATGCGTGGTCAATTAGAAAACGAAAGTAGCGAAAAAAAAAACACTAAACATTCGAGAAAAAAAGATTTTGGATTATGTGGAACGAAGTCGGCATTACCCATAATGAGCTCCAATTCTACCTCAAAATATATTTTTCTTTTTTTGACGCGCGAAAAACGATCTTGTCAAATGCAGTCGATGAAAGCAAAGTTAAGGAGGGACAAAAGGTAAGAGCAGCTATAGATCTGTCACGCATATACCGTATGGATTTAATGTTTGTGTCCAAAGATGTTCAAGACGCTAATTGAAGCAATGGACGAATCCCAACTGCCAGAGAATGATGACGCGCAAATTTACTTTGGCCTAACCCACACACCTAGGCCACACGCCAAATCACAGTTTGCACATATTTTCACTGAGCATTGGAGCCACCGCATTTTGTCCAGGGTTCCATATTCGGCCCGATTATTAAACGCGTTAAATTGTTTACCATGATTTAAGGTTATTTAAGGTCTTACACTTTTTTTCCTTAACACCTTATACCCAACGCCCTGTACATTTGTGTACATTTGTGTACTACCCCAACAGTAGCCTGCAAAAACGCGTCACTCAAGGGAGCGCCCACACTCAAAAGAGTATTTTCCTAGCATTTATCCAAAAAAGATCTCTTCGAATTTTTCTTGTCCTGGATGTAAAAAAAACGGCACCGATTTTTTCGTGAAAAATTTTCGTCTGTTGAATCAAGAGTCTTGAATCGTTTTTTTTTTATATCTTTGAATTCAAGGTTCACTCATTTTTATTTTCTCTAAGTCAGTCGTATTTCGAATACCCAGTTAACGCTGATAAATTAATAAATTGCGAGTTTTTGTACTGACTCAGAAAAACAAAGCAAAAAATCGATTTTATTTGGAACCTTAATTATGTCGCTCTTGTTGCGCGAGCTAAAGAAACAGCTGGCGACTGAGAGCCATGAAACTGAGCAAATTATGCGCTTGAAAAAGGAATTCGATCGTCTGAGTCGATCGATATCGAAAAAGGATTCTGAATATCGTCGGCTCGAAGAGGATTACGGCAATATGCTTCAACTCGCAATCGAACTAATGGATCTGCTACAGAGCTCGGTAAAGGGTGAACCGGTTAGCATTGGGCAGGATTTGGTAGCCAGAATGGCGGATAAACTCGTCTCGAGGCCATCTTCCGCCGCTATTGATAATAGCCAATCACGCCCTTCCAGTGCATAGTGTTAAAATGCGCACTCAGTAGTAAATGTATTATTGCCAAGAATTTATTGGTTATAAAGTGTGAGATTCGGTCCTGCAATAAGGTGTTATTTAATTTTTTAAATTTGTTTTTGTTAATCATAATCATCCGTTGTGCAGAAGTGGGCAGACTTTTTACCCGTTTTTCAACTCGGGTAAACACGGGTACAACTCAGTTTTTACCCGTACCCGCGGGGAATTACCCTAGCTCGGTTACATACCCTTGCTCGAGTAATTGTCATGGCTTGGTTAATTACATTGGGAACGAATAAAAGAAACAAATATTTTAACAATGGAAAACAACATAAAAACTAACATTACATGGAATTAAAATTCGGCGAAAAGGATAAAAAAAAATCTAAGTCGGGTAATTTTATAAGGTATGGACGGGTACATTTTTTTTTGCTCGGGTAAACTCGGGTACAAATTTTTCAGTACCCTATATTTTTAGTGTTAGGGTAGGGTACAAAAAAATCAATTCCTGCCCACCTCTGCCGTTGTGTGTCCATTTCTAAAAATATTGACTCTTAAAATATCACGTATGAGTAGGCGTTTTTTAACACTGTGCAGTGCCTTTTTATCTTCCATGTCCGCAATAGAAACATTCCAGTCTGACACTACAATCATTCCATCTCGTCTTCATTCTAAATCGAATACCCCTTTGCCAAGTAGTCGTCCAAATATGCCCAAACCTACTTTCACATATAATTATGAACTAATGAAGAAAGATATTCTTCAACATGGCGGCATTCTTCAATCTTTGAGACTCAAGTAAAAAGTTCGACATTTTGTATGTTTTCCAAAAGAGAGCCTTTTTAGACTTTTTGTTTTGCCAATTGCTGTATTGTATCATAATTTAATTTTAAATAAATATTAATGTTTTCATCCAAAATCGCAAATAGTTTAAGGAGCAAATATACCTTTACCTCGAATGTGACACTTTTTTTGAAATTTTTGGTCCATTTTCCATATTTTTGTCGAACTTTTTGATTAGCTGACAACTGACAACCAGACATACAACGCGCGCCTTCAATTGCTAAAAGAGTATGTTTTGGCGGATATTTTGGGGTGTTCGACGCCCGGTTCACCCTACCACCAAAAAATAACGTCGTCTTTTACCGATCCAGTTGATATTAAAATACGCCAATCGCTCCAACGCTACGTTAATACGCTTGCATCCATTTTCATTGGGCGTAAATATTTGTCGAATTCGCACTTAATTATTCCTGCACTGGAAGGTGCATTAGTGACAGAATCGAACATTGTCTGTCGAGAGCATTTACTCGGTGCGTTGCAGAAGTTGTCGCTTCGGCGAACCGTTCAGTTAGGGTGTTCAAACTTTGAGACATTTTTTTTACCGGTGGACTCCCCAATTTCAACTTTACGACTATGGTTTTTTACGTGATTTATATAGCCTATGTAATATAGTCAAGTCATTTTTTTCACTAAGACCAAATATTATTTTCGGCTTGATTCTGGTGCAGAACTTCCTCCTGGCTTTTTAGCTTTTACGTTAGGGTTAGATTCTAGACAGTTATACCAATAATTTTAAAGGACCCTCCCCCACCGTCGTCGATATTTTTTTTAATAAGATCAAGTATTTTTGAACTTTTTTAGTTGCTATCAGATCAAGTATTTTAACGGACTCTGAAAAATTATGACCTTGACCACACCCCTGAAAGCTAATTTACCCTATAATTACTCCAAGGGTTAAAACTGCTTTGTGGAGTAAAAAATTATAAAGTGCCAATCTGTCTTTTGGGTGTTTTCACCGCTAATTCAGTTTAAATCAAATCTATTAAAAATGCGTTTGTAAACCCTACTTGAAGTCTCAGATGATAAAAGGTGGTAAAGTGATTCCGTGGCTCGTTGAGAGCTTGTCGGATCCGGACAATCTGTCCGAATACTTACTGGAGTATGCGGCTGCATTGTTAATGAACTTGTGTTTACGCACCAAGGGACGATGTTCATTGGTTAATCAAGCCGAAAATTTATTACGTGTACTCACTGATTTGCTATCGCACGATAATCAAAACTTTAAAACATATCTTAATGGGACTCTCTACTCTGTGCTCAAGATGGAAAAGTTCAAGGAAAAAGCACGAGCGATTGGATTGAAAGCAATGCTTGATTCTTATATGAAACGAGAGCAGCCCGACTCCGAACATTATACGGTAGGAACGCAAAAAAAAAACGCTGACATAGAGTTAATAGAAATCCTTATTTTTTCGTATTTTGATATTTTGGCGTAATAAGATTTTACGCTATACAGTCCCTAATCCCATAAGGGAGGTTCTCGAAAAAGGCGTCCGTCATGGGACAAACGTGCGTTATGTGAGCGTATCTTATGGGATTAGGGACTTTAATTTTATTATCTGTTAAAATTTGACTGAATTATCTCGACAAATGTTTTAAAAATGGATCGCAACGGACCTCGTGGAATCCACTGGTTAACAGTACTCAATTGATATCGCAAAATTTTTCTATAGCTAAAATATTCGACCAAGTTTCGGTTTTTGTACGATCATGATACTAAATTTAAAATCAATTCAATTCCAATCCAGATTATATCTCTTTTAATCCCCTTATTAAATATACGTCACATATCATACGTGCTACATATGTTACGGATCTTTAAATTAAATGATTATATATTAAAAGCGGATTAATCGAGATGTCATTTACCAGCAATTCTACCGGCGGTTTTGACCACGAGGGCTACTACGCGCCATTTTTAATTGGTACTAAAAGTTCAGCCAAAAAAGTGCAGTAACATCCCGTTGTCAATTTGGTTAAACCAGAAATTTCGTAAACCATTTGGTTGTCGAGTTCTAGCGAAACAATCCTACAGGATCCTGCAAGATACGTATCAGTCGAAAAATTTTCATTCACTTTCAATTTCCCGGAATCTATCCAAGATAGATTATGCTACTCATCATTCTGTATTTAGCAATTGGACTATATAAAAAAAGAAATTGATGTCGATCCAGAAATTCAAAATGAATTCTCGGATGACGAAGAAGGCGATGATGACGCCGAAGAAGATGAAATGGAGGGTTTTGAAGCCGATTTAGACTCAAACGATATTCTCCCCAATCAAAACATTGATTATATTCGAAAATACGCTCTTGAAGCGTTCAAAAAGACAAATTCCGATTATTTCCGTCCAACCACGCCCAGTCAGCGTCGGTGAGTTACAACTATTTTTTTTTAAATTTCGAGCTAAGGTTATTAATCGGTCACACTCTAGACAGTTAGCTATAAGGTCAATCGTTTTAACCGCTATAAGGTTAAGTCAGTTTTGCAAATGCATTAAAATTAACATTGTTTTCCTGACTTTGACCTTATAGCCAACAACGACTGTACCAAATTCGTACTACCAATAATATGTTTTTATCTAAGATTGTCTTAATAGTTATATTACAAATATTTGTATTTACTAAACCTGAAAACTAAATTTTATTATTTCGTCGTTTCAGTTCAGAAGAGTTTAGTCATTTATGACAATTTCAATTTGACGCTTTAGAAACTGCTTCCGAATGGACTTAATTGTCAATCTTGGATAATTAGCACTTGGTTAACCCCTTGGGGCCGTTTCCAATTTTAATTTGTTTATCATAGGTCAAATGATGTTGTGTCAAGTTCAGTGGTGATTGGCGAATCGGTCAACCTCGATAATCGATCCTCGACCGAATTCGTCGGGGATGATGTCGATCTCAAAAAGCTGTTCGAAATGAAAGCACACCGACACGCCGCCAACAAAGAAAATTACCAAATGGGCGATATGAGCAGGTTTGATAAAAATTGATTTTTTATGACAGATATAACTCAAAAGTGTCCGAAGGACATTGCAAAATTGAGTTTCGACTTTTTACGCCCGTTTATGTTTTTTGTACTAAGATAATTTTTTTTACCAAAAGGTGAAAAAAAAACAGGTTACAAGGTGTGACCGTTAATAAGTTAAATAACTCATAAGGTCAAGTCAGTTATTATTTAAAGGTCTTATGATCTTATTTGACATCATGGGCCAATCCATTTGGATACTTTAGTATGTTTTTTAGGAAGAAATCCTTCAAATCCTGTCTTTTTACACTTTTTTTTTCTATAAAATCATGTCTTTTTGAACTTTTTTCCAGCACGAAGGTTTTATGGTGGAAAAAATTAAGTGGTCCAATTTTTCAGCTCATTATAAGGTCAAATCAGTTCTTTGAAGTGCATTAAAATCACGTCAACTTTTTTGGGTCTGACTTTTTAACCAGACCGCCTGTAACTACCACTCAAGTGTCAAGTGTACCACCAAGGTCTTCGTTAAACAGCTGAAAATTAAAGAAATGTCTCGATTTTTTTAGTGTGCTGGCCAAAACGTAATAACCACCACTTCGGAAAAATAGGCGGTATAAGCACTTATTATCGCCATTGATTCTTTATGGGAACCATGACACAAACGTGTCCTAAGAAGATTGCGAAATTGATTTTCTTTTTTTTTCGTTTTGAGTGCTGTGTCTTTTTTTCTGTTCACGCTTGTTTAACTCGTTCTCACCCGTAGGGAGGATCCAAAATCAACAGATGGAAGTAATAAAGTACCGGAACAAAATGGAAGTACAGACGGCGTTTTTAAAAAGCCTCCTGTTGGTCCTCCTGCTGACAACAAGGGTCGACACAGTTTGCGGGAGCCAGATCAATACCTCGACGCATTCGGGTAAATAGAACCATTTTCAATAAATTGTTCGATGAACGCGTTAAAAACCGTTGGGTCCGTCAATTTTAAGATAATTTTTTTAATGCTCGATCAGGAGAGTAACGAACGCTTGCCTGGGTTTATATGAAATTTTCCAGGTTCATATAAAATTTGAAATTTTCCGGGTTCATATGAATGGCTAGAAAATTAAGACAAGCGCTTGAACACCGAAGATGAATCAAATAATTTTTGTGGCCAATGTATTCGAAAGCATCCAATAATTTAGATTTAAGCCTTATACGGTTAGTTATACCGTATAACTAGGGTCGCCACCTGGGATTTTTGCCCGATTTTGAAGTTGCCTTAATTTACCGACTAAGAGATTTTTTAGGGGTAATAGACCCCTGCGGAGTCGATGGTAGCATTTACAAGTCTCCAAAATGTACCGGTAAAAAATAAAACCGNAACAAGGGTCGTCACAGTTTGCGGGAGCCAGATCAATACCTCGACGCATTCGGGTAAATAGAACCATTTTCAATAAATTGTTCGATGAACTCGTTAAAAACCGTTGGGTCCGTCAATTTTAAGATAATATTTTAAATGCTCGATCAGGAGAGTAACGAACGCTTGTCTGGGTTTATATGAAATTTTCCAGGTTCATATGATATATAAAATTTATATATAAAATTTGAAATTTTCCGGGTTCATATGAATGGCTATAAAATTTAGACAAGCGCTTAAACACCGAAGATGAATCAAGTAATTTTTGTGGCCAATGTGTTCGAAAGCATCCAATAATTTAGATTAAGATTTATATGGTATAGTTAGTCATACTGTATAAGTTATCCGGGTATTACCGGTGACATTACTACCAATATACCCTGTACAGGTGGCTATAAGGTCTGATGATTATAAGGTTGTATGTCTACAATTTTGCCTATTTTTGTAGACCCAAAGGCAGTTTTGAATACCGCCAGACGAACGTTTTTTACTGGCCTTTTTGATAGGCACGCAAAAAAGACTTTTTCTTCATTTTCTGTTTTTTTTTATTCCATTTATCTTTTTTGAAGTGGAATATATTTAATAGTTCAGTTCAACATGTTGACGTATTAATAAAAAATCGCGTTGATTAAGTTTTAATGACGACGCAGTGAATGCCAAATGAAATTCCCGACCCGTAAATGAACAGTCTTTGCCTCTTCTTTCGTGTAGTCTTGTTGTGTTTATCCACACCAAAATGATTCATAGACTTAAGTTAGGAAACACGAAATACACCAGGCGCGCCCTTTTCTCTCAAAATGAAATTGAGAAAAATCTAAGACCCCAAAACATTAGTAATTGTAGTACACCACATGTGCACTTATTTTGACACAATTCACGATGGTGCAGTTATTTGGACATTTTTTTGGTCAAACGTTTTCCAGCGAAAACGCTTGCACACATATGTCAGTTTTGTTTTCGACAAATTCACGATTTCTCTGCTTCTACTAAATATACCAATACATGCAATGTTTTTTAAACCGACTTACTTATTCTAAACGACTATAATACATCAGTGCGTACCTAGCTATGCCTTTAACTTTTTATAGAAATAGAATGAGATATATTCGTTTATTTTATTTGCTATGCTCCCAATACGCCTTGACACGCGAAAAGCGTTAAGGGCATTCAATTATACGTTTCCATTAAGAATGGACTGTAATATATGTTTTTAAAATATAACGGTGTAATTGACAGGTTTTGACCGTTTTGTCACACTATATGCTATGTTAAAATATTTTAAAAATACATAATCATCTATTTTTGATACACATGAACCTACCAGAACAGTTTTTTCCACATTGCACTCTTTTCTATGAAGATTTTAGCTTAAAAGATCCTTATATTGTAGGCGATAACTTTTATTTCATACATTTGCACATTAGTTAATTCAAATTAATTTATAATAAAGGTTAATAACAAAATTTAAAAAAAATATAAACATATTTCAAATGATATACAGGGGTCTGGTTATAAGGTCACAAAGTTATAAGACCAATTTTTTCTTGCACTAAGGACAAGTCAATTTTTTGTGAAGCATGTTTTTTGGGAACAAATCTTTGAAATCATGTCTTTATACGTTTTTTTTGTGGATGAAGACCTCCCCCCACTGGCACATTTTTTCTATAGAAATCATGTCTTTTTACACTTTTTTTCTGTAAAATAATGTCTTTTGAACTTTTTCCCAGCACTAAGGTCTTATTGTGGAGAAAATTTTTCAGGTGGTAATAAGGTCAAGTCATTTTTTCAAAGTGCATTAAGGTCAAGTCATTTTTTGGGACTTGACCTTATAATCAGACCCCCTGTATTATATTGGTAAATTTATAAACATAAGATTACCCGTCAGATGGTGTACACCTTCTTCGCAGTTATCTTGCGGAAGTATTTTCAAAAAATGGCGAAATAACTGCACAGATTGTACGCGTAAAAAAGGACAAAAGATTGCATTTATGCATAAATTATGTACGATTATTGGGTAGAAATTAATTGCGTGGGCTAAACAAATGATGAAATATTACGAAAATATGACGAAATATTGCATTTCGGCAAGATAAGTGATTGCAAGATAACTTCGCAAGGGGGTGTTTTATATTATTTCTTTCATTTTATATTCAGTGCCCGGCCGAAGATTCCGCGCACGCCCGACGTATCTTCTGGAACGCCAACTCGAAATAATCGATCGAATGTGTCTAGTACAAGTTCATTTCGATGACGAGCATGTCATTAATCACCAAGATGCACCGTGAAAAAAAAAGCGACGCGCGCAAAAAACACGAGAGGAACCCCCTTTTTTCTCTTTCAACCTTCAGCGACCCTTGTCTTGAATAATTAAAATTAATATGTTTTTTCTTTATTTTTCTACTCAATCACATTTTATTGCCTTTTATACTTTTTTTTATTCTATTTTATAATTTAAATTGTATGTTTTCTGAACGTTTTCTTAGTCAAAGTGAAAATTCTACTTCACATAAATTACATTTGTAATTCAATTACGAAATCCTTATGAGTTTGGCTTGATTTTAAAGAGTTTGTGCACAGGTTGAAGGTTAAGTTGACAAATATTTATGTCACGTTAAGGGAATTGGAATCGATTAAAGGCGCTTCGCAGGTCTACAAGCAAATTGTGCACTAAGATAGACAATAAAAAGTGATTTACTGGTTGGGGGTGTTCATATGTATAACTTGTAATTTGATTCCTAGAAGAGCTTTTATTGAATTCAAATTCTTAGTTAACTCTCTTTGCAAGTCTCATTACATTTTTGACCCACTTGGAATTTGACCTCCTTTCAGGTGTCATATTACAATTGTTGACCCTTTTTTGAATTCTCTTTTTAGGCCTATTAGACCTCTTTTATGTCTATCCTCACATTCCTGATACAAAACTCGACTGTCAATTACAACAGAATTTAAAAGCGCATATTTTAGATAACGGAAATCTAGGGTTGCGTATCCATGTCTTGTTGAAAATTTTACCAATACACATTTGTGGCCACCTAAAAATGACCAAATGTTTGACCACGTTATTGGAATGTGTTTTAAATACAAGTTATATTTTAAGATTTACTGATACTCATTTTTCGTTCAAAAGTCCCATAAAATGACTATTGACTGCAGTCTATCTTTCAATCTTATCTTATCAATGTAATACCATTAATAACGTCTATAATCGTAGATCGTATAGTTTGCCAATTACATGTAATTATAGGGGGTAATTATAGGTATTTATAAGTATTTTTAGGTATAAGTATTTTTAGGTATTTATAACTTATAAATTATAGGCATACATGTATTTATACAAGTATTTATACATGTATGCTTAAATATTTCTTTAAATTGTTAATAAGTACTGACTTGATGTTTTTAGAGCTTATTTTTTTTATATTAGTGGCCTTATTTAGCGCTATATTCAACCGCTTATATATATATAGTGTTCTGCAAAAGTTTTTTCATAGACCTTCCGAATCCCAAAAAGGATATATATATTATACGGTCTAGAATTAAAAGATAAAAATCCCGCACTCGCCAGTTTCAATTGACTCATACGCTTTTCAAATTTCAACATCATAATTGTGTAATATTGTAATATTTATTCGCTGCGTTAAACATCACTAACTGAAATGGGAGTTTTTTTACCATCTGATTGCTATCAACTGTCTAGCCCATTCCAAATAACTTGTATATACGTATTATAATAATTTATCCACAATTTGACTAAATTGAAAAATTGCCGATTTTGGAGTAAATGTTTTTTTTCACGTTTTTTCACAACGTGTTTTCGATTTATATAAACTTTCAAAAATATGAATTTGCCTTTAAAAGGGTACACAAAAATCATTGTGTGGTTTAATTAAATAATTTTTGTGTAACCTTTTAAAACCTTTTAAAACAAATTTTTATTTATGAACGTTTATATAATTCGAAAAACGTTACAACGTTGGAAACAACGTTACAACATAGATTACAACGTTACAACAGGGAAATTTTCTGGAACGTTGTGGAAACATTATGGAAACATTGTGGAAACATTGTAGAAACATTGTGGCACACATGTCCACAAAACTTGAAACGCGGACACACGGTAAACTATTCTCCCAAGATATAAAACAAAAAAGTTAACCGGTATTAATTCGTCTGTAAATTAAACTGACACAAAAATCGGCAGCTGTTCAAAGTAATCAAAATTTATATTTCAATTCCGTGATGAAGTGTATATTTATTACACTCGGCTTAGGCACACACACACAAAAGTGCAACAGTTATAATATTGTACGAAATTGAATTGCACATGAACAAAAAAAAACGCATTAGTTTAATGACAGAATGCAATGACGTCTTCTATTCTTTATTAATGTTTTAATGTAAGAATGCAAAGACGATTTGACTAGAGAGAAAAAAAGAGAAAAAAAAATATTCCCCCATTTTCATTTCAATGATTAGTTCGATTAAGGGTTAAGACGGGTTAATGGAGCGATCACTAATGGGCCCCACAGTCCCATCCGATTATCCAGAATTTGATCCGATTTTGGTCAAATGTATTGGATTCCTGCAAGTCGGTGGAAAAGAATCGCGCCGTGGTTTGAAAGAGTTAATCAATGAATTGGTGAAGGGCGATGAAAAATCAGATACACCCCAGTCCAGTCGCGGCAGCTCACCAAATGTAATTGCACAGTCAAAGGTGGGCTATTTTTGTTTTTTGTTTTCTTTGGCGCTTATCGATTAGCAACATAAAAACAGCATGAGGAGGGTTTAAGTAGTGGATTATTTGACTCGTAAACGAAAAAAAAAATACAAAATATTGAAGGTTTTTTGCATTTAATTACAGGGGTGGTCAGATATAACATTTTGACCGTTCTAAGGTCAAGATAATTTTTTGGACAAATAATAATCTTTTGCACTCAAATCTGAGTCTAGAAACTTTTTTCTTATTAATATTTAAATGGTTATAAGGTGAAGTCAGTTTTAAAGCAAAATTTTTCTTATCTCCTTTAAGACCCCTCATTGATATCAAAGCATGAAGTTTGTTCAAAACTGCAAAGAACGGGTTAACCCGTCGGTAAAGCGTTCCCGGTCGGTAACACTGACTTAAGTCAGTAAGGTGAACCGGTCTTTATAAGTGGTCAAAATTTATATATATAAAGTACTTTGACGTTTATCAATTAGTCATTATGTAAGTCGTAATAAAATGATACAAATAAATGTACAAGGAGGTTGGTTATAAGGACAGCCATCTGTGTCGTTATAAGGTCAAGTCAGTTTTTTTTTGAGTAGCATGCTTTTTGGTAAAAATTCTTTAAAATTATGTCTTTTTACGTTTTTTGCATGAAGACCTCCCCATTATGTAACATAATTACATTATGTAACAAATCAATGTAATTACATTATGTAACAAATCAATGTAATTACATTATGTAACAAATCGATGTTATTACATTATGTAACAAAACAATGTAATTACATTATGTAACAAATCAATGTAATTACATTATGTAATTACAAAAGTATTTACATTTTACACTCATTTTTGACGATTTTGAATTCAGAACAAGTAAATCTGTAACTCTAGTTGATTATGAAGTATTTTGCCAAACGTGCCAGTTTTCAGTTCCAAACAAAAAGTACCCGAAGCTTTTAAAAGTCCAAATGACATAAATCGGCATGCTAATGTATTATTTTAATGATACCCCCTAGTTTTCCGCTTTCCCAATTAAAATTATTTTAATAGAATATAAAGTAAAAATTATTGGATATCATTTTTGCCTAATAATTGTTACTATTTTGGTTCTGATAACCCCGACGATTATTTATTATTATTTTTGGCAGAGCTAACGGAAAGCGCTATGTTTTAACTTTAATATAATGCGGGTCTGGTTAAGTTGTGACGGTTATAAGGTCAACTGAATTTTTTTTAAAGTGCATTATGGTCAAGTTCTTCAAATCTGACTTAGAGTTGTACATTTGATTTCCGTAAACTTTACTTATGTTTTAGTACCGAAAATTCATATAAGGGCTAGTCATAAGTTTCCATAGCTTGTGTCTTATAAGGGTATTTTTCCACTTACGACCTTAAGCTCGGTATGTAAATTTATGTTATCATATTTTTTCCCAATTCAAAGAAAAGGTTCATCGGTTTTCCGTTTAAATCACCCCGCGCGAAAAATCGATCTTATCTACGTTTTTTAATTTATTGTTTAAACATTAAAATATTTTCTTATCAATAATTATATAACGTTATTAGTTATAATTTAATTTTTTAAGGTCTTATTTTTTTCTAATGCACGTCTATTTCCGCAAAAACCTTAAAAGCGACGGTTTGCGTATTTTTAATAAGGCAAGATTTGCCTCATTTTTTATGAAGTTTAATATAAGTAAATTAAAAAAAAATAGGGATGGGGATTTTTCATTTGGAAACTATAATTTTAATGCAGTTAAAATTTTCTGTTATGATAGTTGTTTCGGCTATTTCTGTAGATGTGCCTTACGTCACACACTCACATATTCCTTACACAAGATTCATATAACAGAGATTCATTGATTTAACGCATATTTTTCGACGACTATCGATTAAGGGACATAAAAACAACTAAATATTCGCAATATATTCGGTATTCATATGTCAGTATGAATATTGGTCTATTTGTTTTGTTGTCATTGACACATGCAGATAAAGACAAAATCGGCAAATGGGTGCTAAAAGGGTTAGCTGCCTAGTTCTACAATAATTAGCTACTCTATCTCACTTGACAGAAAAATCGATTTTACCTCCTTTTCAGAAAAAAAGGAGGAAAAACAAAATAAATGTGTTTTTTTATCCTAATTTCAATTTCAATGAAGTTCAATCACCATTGGCGAGTAATTGATAACAATAATTATTTAAACATATTGCGGTGGCGGCTTAAATTTGTTATTTTTGTTCATTTGTATGCAAAGTTTTACTAGGCATGAATGCAGCAATCGTTAACCTGGTCCCACAAAGATGGTGGTTGTAAGGTCTGTCATTTTGTCTGCTATAAGACCTTTTTGACACTTTTATCTAATGGTATTTCATGAGTTACATTTTCTAGTTCAAGTTCCCCTTCCATCACTAAAAAAAATATTTTATATATTTTGGATGTCCATTTATATATTTTTTCCCGTTAAATTTTGTTATATGTCTTTAGATTTGACGTGAAGTTTTTTTTTTCAGATTGCCATAAGATATTATGGTCTTGGTTTTCAACCAAGACCTTATAACCCTGTACGTAGTGTAGTAATATTTGTATTTAAGATTGACAAACGCAAAGGATCGCAAATCGAGAAGGACTCCGTTAAAAAGGTGCGCCTGGAGTCGACCGCAAATCAAGATGTACTTCCGCGATTTACGAATAAACCAGGGGCGGCTTGATACTAATTTTATATAATCTACCATCATTTAGGCCATTTTCTATATAACAATTCATAATTTGTTTCAAAGAAGATCTGTAAAATTTTAACTCAAAAATTAAAAAAATACTTTTACTATAGTTTGAAAAAAATAAATGTTTTTTGATCGTTTTATAAACGAAATTATACAAAATGAAACAGTATGTATACCATGCGTAAACCTGAAATTCAAAACTTTTCAATCTTGGAATTTGGATATCTTTGTACAGACCTATGGTCCGAAGATATCGAAAACACGTAGAAAAACCAATATACAATTACTACCACCGTAAATAAATGTGCCCAGCCGCTGTATCAGGCATCCTAACCGAACCCTGTTCCGTCTGCGACAAAAATACATGTTCATCAAAGGTATGTATAATTAAATAAATCTCTTTCTATTCATTTTTTCTTCCTTTTGTCGTTGGTATGGGAAAAAAAACAAGAACAAAGCGTCGAATATTTGGCCGTCAATTAGCATTCACCGCGTGCCTTAAGCCATAAGTTTAGCTGTTGTGCAGTCCAAAAGCACGACAGAGAAATGCGCATTGACACTAAGCCATAAGTTTTTTTTTTTTGGTTATTTTATCACTCTTTCATATTTTTTTTAAATATCTATATTATTAATAATATTTATTTTATTTTTTTATTATTTATTTTTTTTTGTTAATTTATCTTCTCTCCGCGTTGACGGTTTCTCTTCGATGTACGATTTTGTGCGAACGGAGAGGGGTTTTGAATGAAGCTCCGCCACTTTTTCTGCCCTCTCACTCTTTTTCGCCGCTCTCGGGGCTCTCTGGGCGTCGCTAGAGTGTGCGCGCGTGTGTGTGACAGTATCCTTGCTTCATTATGCAAAGGCACATGCTTTATATATATTTTTTGTGCAGCAAAAAAAAATGCGTGTGTTTGTGTCTTGCTTGCTATATCACAGCCCAATCCTCTAGCGCCATTAAAGAGAACATATTTTATCCGAATGAATTCACGATTTGATTAATCAATGGAAATGTACATTAGACAGAAGCGCATGCTCATGCTCGTCTTTCCCCACGTCTTTCTCGCCTATTATACAGTGACATGTTTGTGAAAACAAAAACAGAAATAAAAATATAAAAAAGTCGGTAGAGACTCTCTACTAGAGAGGTTCTTCGTGAGAAGATGAGCATTTTGGCGTAGCCATCTAGATGCGGCATATGTAACATGCCCCTTATCGGGCAAATTAAGACTTATTTTTGTTTAACATAAATCATGCCGATTTTCTGTAACTGCCAAAAAATGTTGCGGGCCTAACCTGGAACGTTTCATTTGGCCCCCATGATTTGGATACTAGGTCTCATTTTCAGATTTTTTAACGAACTATTTTTACAAAGAACTGATACAAAATAAGACATACACCCCCTGTGCCGTTATCTGGCCGATATTTTTGCCTAAAAACACTTTGTTGCGTAATAATGTCCATGAACTGATTTTTTCTTGCAACAAGTCGATTGGAAACTAAGGTGGTGGCACGCAGCCCTTATTTGAATTTTGACCGGAAAGGTACAGAGGGTTGGTTACGTTGAGCTGATAATAACGATTACCCTGTTAGAGTTTTAGTTTCACTAATAAATGACCGGTAATTAGACATATGTCGGTTTTTCGCGATTTACACGGCGTATTCACATGAAACTTGGCCACTATATGTAGTTACACCGATGATTGTCCGGTAAAATTTCGTTTGTCGGTTTTCGTGATTATGGGTCGGATTCACGAGAAAATTGCAATTTAATGTCTAGAATTATAGTTGCAAAAATCAAATTCATACATATTTCCTAGGAACCCCACAGTTCGCCGTAGCCTAAAAACTCACTATAGACTATATTGTATATACTATAGGCTATAGTCTATAGCCTATACAGTAAAACGACAATAATTGATAGTAACAGTAGTATCGTTGATACAATTCTGTAAAAAATAATGTAGACAGTGTCTACTAGACACATACAGTATGTGACATACAGTATGTCACATACTGTTTTGAGTAACATAGTTTTAATGGATTATACATGTTAAAAATTATTTTTTTCCAAGGGACTGATAAAAATATCGTTAATGCAATTATATTTTAGCTACATGGGTTAATGAAAAATTATCAGTATTTTTTAAGATAGTACATATCAAAATTATCTTTATCACCTTTTGTTAAAAACGGGCCCTAGTGATATCCTCATTAATAAAATTATTTTTAACAAGATACTCATAAAAATAACTTTGATATGTACTTAGTAGTACTAAGTATACTAAGTTAGTACATGTGATAAGCATAATTTTGATATGTACTCTAATACATAAGTACATCAAAGAAATGGAATCGTTTATGCAATTATATTTAAGCCTCATGTGTTAGCTATCTGGGTTTATGAAAAATTATCACTATAATTATTTTTTAGATAGTACATTGTACTGACGGTATCATTTATTTGATGTACTTATGTATCAGAGAATATATCAAAATTATGTTTATCAGTCCCTTGTTAAAAAATAATTTTTAACATGTATAAGACATAAAAAGTATGCTACATAGTCTATGTGTCTACAATATTTTTTGTACAATTGTATCAGCGATACTACTGTTATTATCAATCATTATCGCGTTACTGTATAGGCTATGCTGTATAGGCTATACAGTACGAAATTGATTTTTTGCAACAAGTAGATCGATAAAACTAAGGTGGTGGCACGGAACTCAAAAATAATTCACCAGGATCTTCATTTTTAGCCGAAATTACATCTACATTTTCTTTTAAAATTGCAATTTCTATGATAATTCCCACTATAGATACAGATGTATTACAAGCAGCGCGGTGAGTTGTTTGCGTGGCTAAAGGACGCTAGCCAATAGGAGGCGCCTATAAAAAAGCATNGTACAGATAACTATAGTTATATATATATATATATATGTATTATATAATATAACATATAATTTCCGGTCTAAATATGAATCATCTAATATGAAAGTTCCCCCTGTACCTTTCCGGTTCTAATATGAAAGTTCTCCTGAGAATGTGATGTTTTCAACCTAACGTTAGCTGGTGTATAAAAAAACAATTTCAGTAACTATTTTCAGGACCAACTAATTGAATGTAACGATTGTCATCAAGGGTACCATCAGCAATGTCACGACCCACCAGTACCAGATCAAGTCGTTCAAGAACGTCAAGCCGATCCCCGTTTGATCTGGCAATGTAACCCATGTAAAGCTTTAGTCGCCAAAATTAATACGAAAAAGAAATCTGATTCACAGCTAAAAGAGAAAAATCAAGGAAATGAGCCATTTAAGCGACAGGATAAGTTACAAAATATCAAAAGGTACGATATATTTTCTTCAATGCTTCATTTTTTCTCGTAATTTTCTTTTATTTATTTAATTGCGCCCTAATGCAGTCCCACCTAGTGCAGTCCATGACATCCTGGTCAAAGAATGCCCGATGTACATTTTTTTTACTTTTTTGTTGTGGTTGTAACATTTTTGTGGACAGAAATTAATAAACTCGGTATGATATGATGCGGAATGAGTCCATTATTTAAATAAAAACGCTGATACAAAATACCTCAATCGGTTAAGAACTGAAAGAGAAAAAAATGCGCCAGAAAGCGCAGACGGGCTGTTAACTACCCATTTTTGGTTATATCTGAAAACCAATGCGAAAATATCGGGATTAATTTAAGCAAACAGGGTTTAATAATTTAGTGGTCTAGTAAGTTTTTTAGACCAAGTATTTCACAAATCTCTTTTCTATAAATGCTTAAAATGCCCTAAAAAGTATCAAATTAAACAAAAATAAATATTTAACATATTCAGCACTTCAAGTTCTCGGGAAGGGAGCCCTTCTTTGACAGGCTGGGGTAGTTTGATGAGTAACAAAGAAGCTGAAGACAAACGCGATTCTAAGCCAAGGGGTTACCAAGTATAATACGAATAATTTTTAAATATTACGAGACGGGTTTTGTTATTTTGGGAATCAAAATCTAATGCATAAAATACCGGAGACATATAGAATATGAATACAACTGAATGTACTATAAGTTTTAAATGAAGCCCGACACATTTATGGCCATTATTGTGGCCAGGGTATCGCCACGACGGCTGGCATGCATATGCTGCATATGCCGGTTTTAATTATAGATAAAAAATGCTAATTTAACGGTTTTACCGAGATAAAAATTGAATATATGGTAAAATTTTAAATTGCCGAAGGAAACTTTTTTTGGCTTCAATCTTCGGTTTTTCACTTAATATTTTAGTACGCTGCTATACAACAAATAGGGTATTTACAGTGTTTTTTAGGCTGCTATACAACACAGTGTTTTTACGCTGCTATACAACAAATAGGGTATTTACAGGGTATTTTACAGTGTTTTTTCTTGTTACATGTCAGTTTGACCGGTAATAAAGGCCGACAGGTGCATGTCAGGCACGTTCTAGAAACTTTTACTTGTATCTTGCCCGAAAAACGTTTTTTGAAGGTTCTCCAAAAAAAGTTTTTCTTTTATTTTCGCCGTTAAAAGTTTTCTCCAAAAGACGTCGGTGCCTATTTGGATACCCAAAAATAAAAACCGTCTGACAATTGTTTTTGCTAAAACGTAAAAATCTCGTTGACCCTATTGAAAAGCGTAAAAAGGAAAAGAAGCTGCAACAAATTGACATGTTTTCAAATGAGCGCAACGACTCGGATAATTCCGCATCTGGTTCACAATCAAAGAAAAAGAAGGAAGTGAATCCAACGGCCATCAAAGGTAAGATATACCCCAATCAATATCGTCACGCATTTAGTTACGCCCCATTATTATTCCAGCATTAAAAGATAAAACTAGCAGAAAAAAAGACGAAGAAAAAACAAAGAAAAGTATAAAATCGAAGGAAAAGGAGGCTGATGATGCCCACAAAAAACTTCACTCCATGAAGAAGAAGAGCGCCGAAAAAGCGAAGTTGAAGGCGGCAGCGAAGCGTGTTTAATTTCCAACACTTTTACATTCATTTCTATGTATTTTGTTTAACCTTTATTTTGTTGTATACACGGGTTGCTTGAAAGAGGCAGTTTTTGCGCAAACTACGAGTAATTATGCTGTACTCGCCAAGGATATTTTTTCACTCAGTGACGGGAATAATCTTGTCAATAAAAAGGAATTCCTCCAGCAATTCCTCCAGATTTCTCCATTGTTTGGTTTAACAGCCTGTGACATAAAATTATGTATTAGATAAGAACGCGGAGGTTAGATCATACATCATAATACTGTTCCTTCATAAACTTTCTTCATATTGAAAAAATAGTTCACATTTCATTTGGTTCCCTGCTTATATTAGATCAATTTTTATTCCTGAAACTTCCAGTGGGAACCCAAACGTGTCCAATCATGGATTAAAATGAAATAAAACTTTGTCAAGCACTTCAACACTTACTCCGTTCTAAACCTCGGCTCAATTGTAAAACGAAAATTTTGATGTTTTTTTTCAATAAAGTTTTTGCGTAGTTTTTTAATGAGATTACCATAAAACTTTTAATTGTCTTTCTTTTAGTAGACATTCACTTTGTGGGAAATGATTCAAAACTCTACCTGTTTCAACAAATTCTCAACATATATCGAGCTCAATTTTCCTCATATCAAAGTCTCAATTCCATTT
>SCLG01000027.1:690150-732385 GCA_004367875.1 Oikopleura albicans
ACGAGCATATATGCGACTTGGCAATCTCGTAACTAGCATTATTTCAGGGATGTGACAATCTTTTCGATTGTCTAAAACATTTCACGGCGCGTGAAATTCTTGATTCCGGAAATATGTACAAATGCGAAAAGTGTAAAAAAGCGACTCGTGCGTCTAAACGATTTACAGTGCATCGACCGCCAAACGTCCTTGCCATCTCTCTAAAACGCTTCAACATCCTCGGCAATAAAATTGGCCGCGAAATAAAGTTTCCGTCGCGCATTGATTTTGCGCGGTTCTGCTCGAACACGAAAATGGAGCATAATTATGAGCTTTATGCTATTTTGGTTCACTCGGGATTCACAGTCAACTCGGGACATTATTATAGCTATTGCAGGACGGCGCGTGGGCAGTGGTGCAGGTACAGTAAACGACAACATACTGTATCAAATTAAGGGTGTCCGCGGTCCAGATACATTTTTTCGCAGTAGTGGTAGACCAACTTTGGTACACCTGTAGTTAGTTAATTTTTTGGACAGTCCATTTTTTCACATGATTACAAGGACAAATCAGTTTTTTAAAGGTTAATAAATTAATTCCCAGTAATTTTTTTCGGGCTTGAACTTATACAGGGGGGTTGGTTATAAGGTCAGCCATTTGTGCCGTTATAAGGTCAAGTCAGTTTTTTTGCACTAAGGTCAAGTCAGTTTTTTGGGGCTTGACCTTATAACCAGACCCCCTGTAGTATTTTTACCAAACACCTTATAACCACTGGAACTTGTATTTAATCAAACACTTAAGGTTTGATGACGCGTGCGTAACACCAACCGGGATGGATAATGTCTTACGTCAACAACCATATATGCTGTACTATATTCGCACTAGTCCCGTTATTATACCGCGGTCGATAAGTAAGCCGCCATCAAGTCCAATTCAAAAAATAAAATCGTTCGAAAACAGCAAGGATACTGTGAAGGTTGAAACAAAGTTCAAAAATTCTTTTATACAAAAAGAAAAATCAAATAATAAATTCGACGCGCTTTCATCAAAAGCATCCGACAAATTTATTGGGCCCGAACGCCCCAAGAAAACGACTACGGCGGACATGGGCAAGTCCCCAAAAGTGATGGTAAAAATCGTTCACAAATCATCAAATGGTTTTGACGGTTTGGCGGCGAAATCAAAGGCGCATAGTACGGATGATAAACAGACAAAATTAAGCAGGTATTGTAAAACTATTTGTATATAATATACAGGGGTTGGTTATAAGGTCAGCCATTTGCGCTGTTATATGGTCAAAATAAATCATGTCTTTTTCACTTTTTTTTGGGTGTAAATTTAGAATGAGACATATACATTTAGAACGACACGGAGAATAATTTATTTTATTGAGTTTTTATCATGTCTTTTTTCAGTTTTTTGGGTGAAGACCCCCAAGGTCAAGTCAGTTTAAAAAATGCATTTAAGGTAAAGTCAGTTTTTCTGACCTTCACCTTATAACCAACCCCCTGTAAGATTACTTCAAGGGGTCTGGTTATAAGGTCACAAGGTGTGACCGTTACAAGATCAAGCCATTTTTTTCTTGCAATAAGGTCAAGTCAATTTTTTGTGAAGCATGTTTTTTGGGAAAAAAAATCTTTGAAATCATGTCTTTTTACGTTTTTTTCTATAAAATAATGTCTTTTTGAACTTTTTCCCAGCACTAAGGTCTTATTGTGGAAAAAAAATTTCTGATGGTTATAAGGGCAAGTCATTTTTGGGGCATGACCTTATAACCAGACCTGGTTATAAAGGCTCAAGTTGTGACCGTTATAACTTATAAGTGTTATCCCAAAAAGCATTTAGAATCATGATTTTTTACGCTTTTTTGGATGAACGCCTGTAGTATTTTTTTAAATTGTTTAAATTATCAAGATAATTATCAATATAAGATAAATTATCAATATCAAGATAAATTATCAAGATAATACAAGTGTATACATATATATTTTTAGTGGAAATGGAAGAGTGGCATTTGACCAAAAAACGTTCAAGCGTAGTGTCTCTATGAGTTCGTGTGTTTCCCTCATCAAAAAAGAAAAACAAACCGACCCAGATCCACCAAAGACAAATTTTTCGTTTGAAAAAGCATCGACGCCGACAATAAAAACGGTCGATGAATCGCCGAAAAAAATCATCCACCCTTCACTATCAAAAATTGCGACAGCATATTCATCGGATGAGGACACAACAGAAAAAACTGATGAGGACGAGTTAATTAAAATTGCGAGGGAGAGAAAAGAACGGCAAAAGGAAAATAGAAAGCGAAAGTTCAATCTGAGTGCGGGCAGCTATTTTGGTTTTGGAAAGGTTTGAAGAAAACCTGCTGGAACACTTGTTGATTATAAGGCTGAGATTTTGATCGCATTTAAATTTGCGACATTTTTTTATAAAATCATGTCTTTTCGGACTTTTTTTCCAGACAACATTTTTTTCAAATTGGTTTTAAGTTATAACTTGTAAGGTCACGTGAGTTTTTTAGACTTGAAAATTATAAGTTATAACCAACACTCCTGTATATTTTTAAATTTCACATAAAAGCAAATAAATTGAGTACATGCGTGTCTGGTTATAAGGTCACAAGGTGTCACCGTTTTGAGGTCAAGTCATTTTTTTGCATTAAGGTCAAGTCAGTTTTTTTTTCAAGATAATTCATGTCTTTTTCACTTGGATGGTTATAAGGTCACGTCAGTTTTTTGGGCTTGACCTTATAACCAGACCCCCTGTAGAATTCTTAAAGGGTGTGTTATTTATAAGGTCTGGCGTTTTCTCGTTACAAAGTCAGTTTTTTCTATTTGAGCATGCTTTTTGTTTTGATTTTAAGGCCTTTTTGATAAAGATCCTGTCTTTTGAGAAAAAAATCTACAAAATTATGTCTAAAATAGTTTTTTTGCACTAGACCTTGCACCCAACACCCCTTTTACAACGATAGAAAAAACTTTATTTTTGACACCCAAAAAATTTTCAGACGGCAAGATGGGATGGAAAAGAAAGTAATATCGATCAACGGGATCGAGCGGCATCGGAAGCTGCATCATCGTCAATAATTTCAAAGGAGCAACTTGAAATTGACCAAGGAAAAACTAAGAAAGTTAAGGAAAAGGTAAAACGATAAAACTCAAATTAACGACAAAAAAGAACGTCATATGTTGGTAATGTAAAGCCATTACCTGTATTTAACTTTTTCCGTATTTAGGGTAACCTGTTTAATAAAAATCGGTCCTGGTCGTTTAATGGAACTAAAAATCCGTTCCAAAGAGAGCAAATGAAAAACCGAAAATGACTCAATCTAGACGACAAGAAACTGACGTCAGATCAATATCCAACTAAACAAAAATGAACTCGAATTCGAGATTTATGTATACGTTTTGCATATATTTGTATTTGTTAAGAAAAAAATTTGCTTTATTTCTATTTATGATAAAAAAAACAAAAAAAATGTTTGTGAATTTCAAGTGAGGCGTGTCTTAGACCCTAAATGGCTAGACGGCCCACAATGGTCCATGTGACATGGTTTTTTTGTGGTTACCGATTGAATTCGTACAATAATACATTCGTGAAAGCATTCGTGAATTGGGTATCATTTGAATGGAGGATAGTGGCACCGACTAAATTATTATGTATTTTTGTTCGAAAGTATAAGAGGTCGAAAGGTCAAAATACATAAGTCAGAATTGGTCGAAAATTTGCGTCGAAGTCTGACTTATTCTATTTCCACTTTCCACCAGACAAATATTGTCGAAAGTGTAAACGGTATAACTTATACCGTTTACACTTTCGACAATATTTGTCTGGTGGAATATACCGTATAAGTCATACTTCGACGCAAAATTTCGACCAATTCTGACTTATGCATTTTGACTTCACGACCTCTTAAACTTTCGACCAAAAATACATGATACGAATTTAGTCGGTGCCAGGATAGTATGTTTAGTTAACTTTTAGTCACTTCCGGTGCCATATGGGTACCTGAACTTCACTTAATATGATAACAGAATTTTGGGGAAAAAATCCACGAAAGTGTTATTATCTTTTATTTACATTTTCTTTTATTCACATTGTACCCTTGTATCAGGTTAATCGATGCCGTTTTTTGTGTGTAAATTATCATACTTCGTAATCAACTAGGCATATAATATTTTACATTTGGAACTTTAAAACTTTTGACTCCATGTACTTACTGTGTACTTATTTTAGTTAAAAACTTTCAGAGTAATATTTTTTTTTTGGAAATATTAGATTTGAATTTTTTCTAGGCTAAACCTGATAACCTTATTACGTATTAGGCAATTTTTCAAAAAAAAAATAAATAAATTTTAAAAACGCACTATATGGATGAAACGGCTCAGCTTGATGTGAACGATATAGTCTTGCAAAATTTATAAATTGTGTTTTTTGGGGACCGGACAGTTAAAAAAGTAGTTGCTGGATTTCAGAAAATTTATTAAAATTTGTCTAATTCTAATCGACTATTTTTTATAATTATCTAGTCCCAAAGAAAATTATTTAAATATGAATTTCTTCGACTAGTTTGCACTTTTTAACGAATCACATTTCGACTAACAAGACTATAATTTAATTATCTTTTCAGTTGATTTTTTTACATATACTTTGGCTAGTGTTTAAAAATGCGTTAATTGTGTAGACGATGCGACAAAGTGTTTCTTCTATTTAAATCGTTATTCTCCAAATTTCACGAATGAAAAGTGTTATGGCCATGTAACCCTAATTCCATGCCGTTCATTGAGAATATGGATGACTCGTAAAAAAGTTACAAACCATGCTATATTTAATCAACAGTGTTGTNGAAAATTTGCGTCGTAGTCTGACTTATTATATTTACACTTTCCACCAGACAAATATTGTCGAAAGTGTAAACGGAATAAGTCAGACTTCGACGCAAAGTTTCGACCAATTCTGACTTATGCATTTTGATTTTACGACCTCTTAAACTTTCGACCAAAAATGCATGATACCAATTTAGTCGGTGCCAGGATAGTATGTTTAGTTAACTTTTAGTCACTCCCGGTGCCATATGGGTACCTGAACTTCACTTAACATAATAACAGAATTTTGGGGAAAAATCCACGAAAGTGTTGTTATATTTTATTTACATTTTCTTTTATTCACATTGTACCCTTGTATCAAGTTAATCGATGCCGTTTTTTGTGTGTAAATTATCATACTTCGTAATCAACTACGCATATAATATTTTACATTTGGAACTTTAAAACTTTTGACTCCATGTACTTACTGTGTACTTATTTTAGTTAAAAACTTTCAGGGTAATATTTTTTTTGAAATACACCACCTACCTGCTTAAAGTAACGCTGCTTAAAGTAACACTATTTGCTTAAAGTAACAGTTTTTTTGCGAATAGTGGTAACTTTTTCAACCCACGCACTACCTGCTTAAAGTAACAGTTCCGCTTAAAGTAACAGTTTTTTTAGGATTTCATTTTTATGCTTCAATATTTTCGGATGTAAAGTATTTTTAGTACATTTCAAAAATATTTTTAATCTAGTTAAATCATTTAGAACTATTTTTGGTATGAAAAATAGTCCAAAAAGTACAAGGTCATGTTAGTTTATTAAAAGTGAAAATGAAAAGCAAAATCTTGATTTAAGATAAAGTCAGTTTTTTGAATACCTTCCCTTGTATTAATAATAATTGATCACGTGATGTTTCCAAATTGCGTAATTCTATGACCTCATTTCTGCTTAAAGTAACAAAAAAAACTAAACATTACGTAATATTTTTCAAATTGCGCAATTCAAAAGCCTGATTCCGCTTAAAGTAACAGAAAAAAGCCTGATTTTGCTTAAAGTAACACTATCTGAACTTTTTTTCGATTTAACCTACGCCCTACCTGCTTAAAGTAACAATTTTCGCTTAAAGTAACAGTTTTTTGGTTCATTTTGGTGTTACTTTAAGCAGGTAGGTGGTGTATTAGATTTGAATTTTATCTAGGCGAAACCTGATAACCTTATTACGTATTAGGCAATTTTTCCAAAAAAAAAATAAATTGTAAAAACGCACTATATGGATGAAACGGCTCAGCTTGATGTGAACGATATAGTCTAGCAAAATTCATAAATTGTGTTTTTTGGGGACCGGACAGTTAAAAAAGTAGTTGCTGGAATTCAGAAAATTTATTAAAATTTGTCTAATTCTAATCGACTATTTTTTATAATTATCTAGTCCCAAAGAAAATTATTTAAATATGAATTTCTTCGACTAGTTTGCACTTTTTAACGAATCACATTTCGACTAACAAGACTATAATTTAATTATCTTTTCAGTTGATTTTTTTACATATACTTTGGCTAGTGTTTAAAAATGCGTTAATTGTGTAGACGATGCGACAAAGTGTTTCTTCTATTTAAATCGTTATTCTCCAAATTTCACGAATGAAAAGTGTTATGGCCATGTAACCCTAATTCCATGCCGTTCATTGAGAATATGGATGACTCGTAAAAAAGTTACAAACCATGCTATATTTAATCAACAGTGTTGTTAGTGGCATGGAACCGTAGGCGGTCTGTAACTGCTTATTATATGTACAGTTTGAATTTGTTTAAAGTGTATAGAGAAGAATGGGCAATTATTAGAAAAGGTAATTGGCTAAAATTTCGAAAGTTTTTTTTTATGTCATTTTCAAATGGTCTAATCCGAAGAAGGTGTAATTTGTCAAAAACAAGCTATATATATATAACCCTTTTCTTGTTACACTAACTAATTCAAACTGTGACATTTAAGCCCCCATCATTTTTTGTGACATTGGACGAATAATGTTTTTTATACAGAAAAAATACGGTGATGCCAACAAGGTGCATATTATTGTTAGAAACTTGATATCAGAAAATAACAACTGTACACTATTTTTGATATTGTTCTGTGAGTAAATCACTGTGGCCAGTTCAATTGGCCAGTCATTCTTTGGATTGATCTCGGATTAAACATAAAACAACAAAAAACATTCTTAATTAAATATTTTTTCAGTTTAGCTATATAAATGGAGGAAAAACTTGCCGAGTATAGGCGGCAAAAGAATGTACAATTCAAACAGTCAAAAGCCGCAACATTCGTAGTCGGTAAAAACAGCGGTCCTAGTTGGAGCAGTTGGATTCCATTTTCATCCTTAATTTCCAAAATTATTAATAAAATATTGCAAACCGAATGCGCTCAGGAGGAATTTTCAAGACAGCAGGCACTTTTTGAAACCTTTTTTGGAAAAATCAAATTTGTTATATTATAAAACCTTTTTAACTTCGAAGGAAAGCGTTAGTGTGGAGACATCAAAATTCTGAAACTTTTTAACAATTGTATTTTTAAGTGGGTTATTAATTAACTATAAATACAATTGTTAAAAAGTTTCAGAATTTTGCCTCACTAACGCTTTCCCTTGACGTTAAAAAGGTTTTATAATATAACAAATTTGAGTTTTCCAAAATAATAATTTATAAGTTATAAGGCCTCCCGTACAATTTTTAAAGAAGTTTTTTTGTTAGATATAAATAAACCGCGGTTGCGTGTTTCAAATCTTCATGGAGTTACCGTTCGCCGTTTTAGGTTGTAAGGGGTGGTGGTCAAGTGTTTTTAAACATAAATCATACAAGACATCTTTTTGGGCGAAGAAAACTTGGGACGTATTTTCATATTTTTCATCTGAAATTCGTGCGTCATACATGGGGGTTTCAGGAAAAATACACTCGATCACGGTAGTATGGACGGGCAATTTCACATGATCTAGTGAAAGCATTTGAGCACCAAATTATTTGAGCGCTTGAGATAGGGTCCTTTCACTAGTTCATGTGAATGTACCCGTCCATACTACCGTTATCGAGTGTAATTAAAAAATCCTTCAAAATGTTTGTTTTGTGTCGCTGAAGTAATCGAAAATTCATATCAGCGGCTTGCTACTCGACTCGAAAAGATTCCTATTATTGGTTCCGTCAAATTTCTTTATTTTGTCTTGTGGGTTCTCGGTTATTTATTTATGTTGGAGCATGGTTTTGGTATCGTCTATTTAACGAGTAGTATTATTGGTTTTATATTTCTCAATCTGGGCAAACGGCGGGAAGGTGAGCTGTCGGCGTATTCCGTCTTTAATCCGGGCTGCCAGCGACTGCAAGGAACATTTTCGTCAGATGATTTTGAACGAAATGTACTCCACCGGCCGCCGCAATAACCAAAATATTCGAACTTAAACTAGATGTAGAGTCTTGAGTCTCTTAACTCCTCTGGACTGATAGTAAAAATATGGGAAACATATTTTTTTTATAATTTTAGGTCACCCAGATATATAAAGAACGAAGTTTTTTCCCGACATTTGAACAAGAACTGTAGAACAGGGTAGGGTGAACGCAAACTCCAAGTTTAAAAATAGTGAAAAATACTTTGTGTAGTATTTGTTTTAAAAAATGAAAAAAAAACAGCACATGGGAGTTTATGTAGATTTTTGATTTCCGAAAAAGTCGTACAATCCGAGACATCTCTTGGCCGACTCACTGAAAATATATTCTGTCGGACGATTGCAATAAAATTACAATTCATTCTGAAGTACAAGCCTTTTCTTTAGTTGACATAAAATCCCCCAAAAAATACAAGTGTATTTTTTTCATGGAAGTAAAAGGAGAGTTATATGGTCAGCCATTTGTTTTTATGCACTAACGTCAAGTTATTAATTTTTTTTGTTTGAAGATAAATCAAGTCTTTTTCACTTTTTTTGGTGATTTCGTCATTTTATTAATCACAACTGTTATCAATAACAGTTCAAGACCAAGAAACTTAGATTAATTCTTCTTCTTTTTTTGTTAACAAGCCAAATTCACATTTTTACTGAAATTTAACCGTGTTTTAAATAACTCGCCATGTTCAAAATGACTATTATTTAACTTCGTCAAAAACGCGATTTCTTCTAATCATCGTTGCACATTTAATCAAAGCTCTTTTATTTTAGTATGGGACTCTCAGAGGACTGTACAGAACTGTTTGAAACAAACGACTTGTTTCAGGTCCTAGAAATCGAAAAGACTGCTGATGCAAAACAAATAAAAAAGGCTTATTACAAACAGAGCCTCAAATATCACCCAGACAAATCATCAAAAGAAGATCTTGAGATTAATACACGGAAGTTCCAAGCCTTGTCAAAGATTCATCAAATTTTCAGGTTTTTTCTTTAAAGGGAATATAATTTACAGGGACCTGGTCTGTATTTGGTCTGCTACTTAAAGGCTGTAAGGCTAAGTTTTTTTTTATGAAATCAGGTCTTTTTAGACTTTAATAAACTTCATATTTTTGAGCTATAAAGTTAACACAGTTTAGGGGCCTCGACCTTAGAACCGACCCAGATGATGGATTGTTTCAGATAGTTATAAATTATAACTTATAATTTATAAGGTCTTTAGAAACCATGTGGTCTATTTACTCAAGATGGTCTTGGCAGGACCTTATAAACACCCTATGTATAGGTTATAAATTATAACTTATATTGCACCGGATTTACTAAAGTAATAAACATAATTTTTAGTGATAAACAAAAATTAGAGGCATATATTGAAACTGGAGAAATCGATGACGAGTTAGACACTCTTGATGAAAATTCGGATTGGCTTGCATATTGGCGCAATTTGTATCCGAAAATTACGGCAAAAATGATTGAAGAATTTCGCCAAAAATATCAANTCACCCAGACAAATCATCAAAAGAAGATCTTGAGATTAATACACGGAAGTTCCAAGCCTTGTCAAAGATTCATCAAATTTTCAGGTTTTTTCTTTAAAGGGAATATAATTTACAGGGACCTGGTCTGTATTTGGTCTGCTACTTAACCTTCAAACACATATGTTGGAATTTTCTCCAAACGGGCATATAAAACGCCTTTTTGATGGTGGGTTATTATATTAAATGTAACCGCAGTGAAAACCAACATAGAATAACCGATTACAAGGTCATAGAGCAAATAAAAATAAAAAACTTGTTTCATTAATGAATATTAACTAGTCATTTATTGGAGCTAGGAAACCTCAAAAAAGAGGTTATTTGCAATTAAAAATTTTCACGCACATTTTTTTTTCTGTCAAAATTTTCCAAAACTGTTACGTAGTCAACGGCGCACAAGCTGGCAAAAAATGAACCCTGTACGTCACCTGGTTAACCGTTTGTGAATTTGTATTTTTTGTGGTCAAATCGACCAAAAAGTGTCCAAGGGTGGTCGGAGAGCTATCGAGAGTATGCTTATTCGATTCAAGACCATTGATTTGCTTATAGAGAAAAATTACGTAGTACGAACGCTTCAAATGCTCGTTTGGAGAAAATTCCAAAATATGTGTTCAGGGAACTGTTTTGAATATGTGTTTAAAGGTTAAAGGCTGTAAGGCTAAGTTTTTTTTTATGAAATCTGGTCATTTTAGACTTTAAAAAACTTCATATTTTTGAGCTATAAAGTTAACACAGTTTAGGGGCCTCGACCTTAGAACCGACCCAGATGATGGATTGTTTCAGATAGTTATAACTTATAATTCATAAGGTCTTTAGAAACCATGTGGTCTATTTACTCAAGATGGTCTTGGCAGGACCTTATAAACACCCTATGTATAGGTTATAAATTATAACTTATATTGCACCGGATTTACTAAAGTAATAAACATAATTTTTAGTGATAAACAAAAATTAGAGGCATATATTGAAACTGGAGAAATCGATGACGAGTTAGACACTCTTGATGAAAATTCGGATTGGCTTGCATATTGGCGCAATTTGTATCCGAAAATTACGGCAAAAATGATTGAAGAATTTCGCCAAAAATATCAAAACTCCGAGGAAGAAAAAACCGATTTATTGGAAGAGTACAAAAAACATAAAGGAAACATGGAAAAAATCTTATCGTGTATAAAATGTGCAACGATTGACGACGAGCCCAGATTTCGAGAGATGCTCAAAGAAGCAATCAAGAATAAAGAAATTAGATCTTATAAGGCGTTTACAAACGGTATGCTAGCATCCTTGTTTGATAATTTTAGGATTTTGTTATTGGGTTGATTGTAAGTATGGGATGTTCTTCGCTATACGATCGTATTGTCGTTATTACGAAGGTATGAATAAAATATTTTCGAATCAAAAAAATCATTTGATATTTTGAGACAAAATCACCTGAAGTTTCCATGTGAACTGCCGAAAAAGCCACATAAATTATAAGATCTTAAATAAAAAAGACATAGACTTACTTTTTTGAGAATCGTGCTTTTTGTAAAATCTTTTACAATTGATTGAAAGTTTTTTTACGTTTTTTTAAAGTCTGTTTTTCTATAAAATCATGTCTTTTTTACACTGTTTTTTCACATGGTTAGTTTTTCATACCTTGACCTTATAACTTAGTTATAATTAAGTTATAAGTTATAACCAACCCACCCTCTACAGTGTTAACAGTTATTATTAAAGAGTCGGCGGCGTCAAAAGAAAATCGCGCAAAAGAGGCGGCTGCGGAGGCGATTGAAGCGGAACAGCACGCCCGCGACCTCGGTATTTCCGGTATGGCCACTGATGACCTTCATAGCATGATTTTGAAGCGGCGACAAGAGCAACAGGGCGACTTTTTTGCTCAACTAGAAGCTAAATACGCTCAACCCAAAAAGAAAAAGGGAAAAACATCCAAGAAAAATTGACCATTTGTGCTGTTCTATACATGTATCTTAAATAATAAACTTTCAAATTAGACTAATTTTTTTCACTGCCAAAATTGAATAAAACATTTAGAACCATTTATTATTTCTCTTATTCTTAATATAATTGTTCGCCTATAAGTTTACCTTTCAAAATAAAATTATTGATCCTAATTGGGACATTTTTATTAACCAATACAGTGCTCCTATTGCGCGTCCCCAACTGTTTTCAAAAAGTCGTTTTTAGAAAAGTAGCCGATAATGATCGCATTGCGGATGCTATGAAAAATGTCCCTGATGCTAGGAAAAATGTCCCTACTAAAATAATTTATTTTGTACATTTTTGTATTTAAAAGGCATAGTTTTTGATATTTCTGCATTGAAGTGGCTAACGTACATATTATGTATTTGTGTATTTTTAGTGCGAGAGGATGTCTTCGGGCGACAATTCTGACAAATTGCAGAAAATGACGCTAAACCCGAATGCATTTACGTTTGTCCCAGGCCGAAATGTTGGGGCACCAGTGTTTGTTCCTGGTGGGTTTACTGCGCCTGCACCGGCCCCGACCGCAGCTGGGTGATAACATGATATTTTATCTTATAGTTTGCTATATGAATTATTTATATAGTTATTATAACTATAAACAACTCAATAACTCTATAAACTTTTCGCTCAAAATTATAATTTTTGTTGTTTTTTACCATTCCGTGGATAACGTGTAAAGGTAATAAAGTGCAAAGGTGATAAAGTGTAATGGTGATAAAGGGTAAAGTGGATAAAGGGTAAAATGTCTAAAAATTTTAGACGGACTCCGCTTTAGACTTTTTAGAAGTTATTCCCATTCAGTCGCCAGAAACGGTCAAATCTCATTTTTTTCTCAATT
Organism: Oikopleura albicans; assembly: GCA_004367875.1. Lineage (NCBI taxonomy): Eukaryota > Metazoa > Chordata > Appendicularia > Copelata > Oikopleuridae > Oikopleura > Oikopleura albicans. Next base: position 702,716 of record SCLG01000027.1, read on the forward strand.
TTCTCACCCAGAAAATTTGTCACTCAGAAAAGGTGAAATAACCTTTTTATGCAAATTGTTGAATAATTCTACCACATCATATCACCCCGAGAGCAGAGACATCACCGCCGGCGGCCGAAGAAGCAGAAGTTGAAGACGATTGGGATAACGACGATGATGAGGTGGAGGAGACACAGCCCGAGCCAGAACAACAGGTTGAAAAAGAACCCGTCGAAGAAAAAGAAGAAACAAAACGGCCCGAAACACCACCGGCAAAACCGGAGGAAACCGAGGAAGAAAAAGAAGAAGAAGAAGAAAAAACGGAACCCGAACAAACCGTGGAAGAGGAGGAGGAGGAAGACGAGGAAGAAACGGTAATTTTTAGAGATACAGCAGTTTAAATATGTAATTGGGGTATTGAACAGCCTAATTTAGACATTTAGAAATGCTAATTTCTCGAAATTTCACGTGGAAATGTTTTTTTCGGCGTAGACTTACTCTTACTGAGACGCTTTTTTCAATAGAAATGTCTAAATAGAAATGTTTTACTTGATTTTCCCCTACATGATCCAGTTACATGTCAAAAACTGTTTGTGAATACCTCGGTTTTCATGGGATTTTTTGGAACACCTCTTTATAATAAGATAATAAACGTTTATTTAGGAGCCGGAAGTGACAAAAAATTACGTAAATATCGTTTTCATCGGCCATGTTGACGCTGGAAAGTCGACTATGAGTGGTCAAATTTTAAAATTGACCGGAATGGTCGATCAACGTACGTTAGAGAAATACGAACGAGAATCAAAAGAAAAAAATCGAGAGTCTTGGGCGCTTTCCTGGTGCATTGATACAAACGATGAGGAGCGGGACAAGGGGAAAACAGTTGAATACGGCAAAGCGTTTTTTGAAACGGAAAATAAGGTATACATATATATATATTCTATTTTTAAATTTGTAATTTTCAAAAAGGCAATTTGAAGGACATTTTTATATTACACTTGTTAAAGTGACAGATTTTCAAAAGAAAAAAAGAAAAAAAAAATCATTTTTTTACAAATTAATTAGAATTCAAAATTCTTGAATATGAGTTTCTTATACTAAAAATATTATACAGGGGGTTGGTTATAACTTATAAGGGCAGGCACTAAGGTCATGTCAGTTTTTTGAGTCGCATGCTTTTTGGGAAAAAATCAAAAAATCATACATACAAAGGACATCCTTTTACGTTTTTTGTGGATGAAGACCTCCCCCCGCTGGCACCTTTTTTTCCATAGAAATCATGTTTTTTTAACTTTTTCCCAGCTTTAAGGTCTTATTGTGGAAAAAAAAATTCTGGTTGATTATAAGGTCAAGTCATTTTTTTCAAAGTGCTTTAAGGTCAAGTCAGTTTTTTAGACCTTGACCTTATAACCAACCCCCCTGTACTTATTAAAGATTAAAAATATGTAACTGTACTTTATGTTTTCAGCATTTCACCATTTTGGACGCACCTGGACACAAATCGTTTGTTCCAAGTATGATCGAAGGCGCCTCTCAAGCTGATTTTGCCATTTTGATTATTTCGGCGAGACGCGGCGAATTCGAAACTGGTTTGATTATGTTCATGATACTTCTCATTTCCTTACTTTTAAACCTATTCAGGATTTGAAAAGGGCGGTCAAACAAGAGAACATGTCATGTTGGTTAAAACACAGGGAATAAAACGTCTTATTATCGCAATTAATAAAATGGACGATCCAACTGTCGAGGTATACATGACTATGAATTCATATTTGTGAATTCCCAAATGGAAAATTTGTCAAATTTGAAATTCTACCTTCTCGAAATTGTTTTAAATTACTAGTTTAATCCCTTCGCAACTTTTTTTTCTATAAAATTCATATCTTTTTGGACCGACGATGGAAAAAAAAATAATCCATATAACTTATATGCACCTTATAAGTTATAGGGTTCAGTTATTTTTTTTTAAATGCATTTAAGGTCAAGTCAGTTTTTTAACCAACCCCCTGTACAGGGGGTCTGGTTATAGGGTCAAGTCATCTGTTTTGCACTAAGGTCAAGTCATTTTTTTCTTTCATTAAGGTCAAGTCAATTTGTTGTGAAGAATGTTTTTTGGTGAAAAATCATTGAAATCATGCCTTTTTACGCTTTTTGTTGGATGAAGAAAATAAAATATAAAATCATGTCTTTTTATTAGATGTTTTTCTACATGAAGCCCAAAAAGCTATTTTTTGGAAGAAATTTCAAATTAACCGAACGATAATGCTCGTAATTTCTTTCAAAAACATTTGCTAACTCAACAGTCTGAAAATATAGATTTTCATGAAATAAATTTAGTGGGACAAGACCCGGTATGATGAAATTGTGGGTAAGTTGAGTCCTTGGTTGATGAAGCAAGTTGGTTACAGAAAGGATGCTGTTCATTTTATTCCGGTTTCCGGTTTCTCAGGAGCCAATGTGGTCGAACCCGATTATGCCAAACATCCATGGTACAAGGGACCATCCCTTATTAAATACTTGGATCAGTTACCCGCCGTTGAACGCAAAGATGATGGTGCTGTTCGATTTTGTGTGAGTAATTAACTGTTGACCGCGCAGTGGAGACAGGTACCGCTGTTTTCTAAGAAAATTTATTGCGGCGATTTTTTTTTTTAGTTTTTTCATTGGGGTCTGGTAGTCATTTTTCGGTCGGGTATGACCCGAATACACCGCGGTTTTTCGCGTAAAATTTATCGAGGGGATTTCATCAGGATCGGTTTTTGAAGAATAAGTGTTTCGACTTCGGCATTTATTCCTTTTTGCAACTTAAATTTTCCGATGTTTGATTAAAAGAAAATTCATTAAAATAAAACTCTAGAAATATTCTTCTGGAACGTTAAGTTCAATTAAGATCTTACAATGCGAAATTAATTTTTTGATTCAGATTGCTCAAAAATATAAAGATATGGGACAGGTTGTGATGGGAAAACTTGAAACTGGAAAATTAACAAAGGGAAAGAAGCTTATTCTAATGCCGAATCAGACCAAAGTAAAAGTAGCTGCAATTGAATTTGAGGACAATCCGGTCAAATCGGCGGTTGCTGGTCAAAATTTAAAGGTACATCTTTTCCGAAAGTACTGATGATGGTTGTAACTTACAACTTGTAAGGTCGGTAAATTCTAATATCTCATTTTCCATAGATTCGTTTGGAGGGAATTGAAAATGATGATGAAGTAAAAAAGGGATATGTTTTATGTGATGTTGGACAGGAATGCCAAAGAAGTACAACATTTGATGGGTTAATGCAAATACAAGAATATAAGTCAATCATATCGTAAGTTTTACATATTGATATATCAGTACTTGAGGGGAAAATGTGGTTTATATGATAATTTCTGAAATCCTGAGCTTCAGTATTAAATTTATGCCATATTATGTGAAGGTTATTTTTAAGATAATTCCGTTAATAAATTTAGAACTTGTAAATTGACCTTTTGCGAAACGGCTTCAAAAAGGAACTTATAAATTGGGAAGTCTTACATTTTTTGGTATAAATCCAAATTCTACTAAAATGTAATTGGCAACTGAGCTAAGTGACAATTTTAGTGAGGGATTTACTGCTATTCTTCATTTACATACGGCAGTCGAAGAAGTGAAAATTGAGCGTCTATTAGCGAAGCGAAACAAAAAGACGAAAAAATTGGAAAAGTTTCAGGGCGCTAAATTTTTGAAGCAGGGCGATCAAGGTGTGTGTCGATTTAAACTGACAAATATGGTGGCAATGGACAAGGCGGATGACTTTCCATCCATGGGCCGTTTTAATATTCGTGATGAGGGGAAAACGATTGCAATGGGCGTCATCAAGAAAATCATCGAGTGAAATGATCAAAATAGTTAATTATATTTTTCCTTCATTGATGCGCGCAGATATTATGTCCAGATTAAAAAAAAAATCAGTTTTTATGTGTGTGAATTTGAAACGTGGTTTTTAAATACAAAGTTTGGGCATTTTTTAATTATATGCTAATTTTGATTTTTTGTAAGTACGACCTTTGTCGGAATATTGGTTTAGAAAATTATAACTAAACTTTTCATTTGTTATTTAAATATTTATAATTGGAGTTTGAAATGGTGGTCCAAAAAACTTGCATTTTTTTTAAAATTTGGTATAGCATCTGCGCGCATAAAAGTTAAATCCCGCAATACTCAATCAATATTTTGAGTTCTGAATAACTCTATTTATAAATCTGCTTTTAAAAACCACCTGTATTTACATTTAAAAATACGTAATATTTATTTTCGACAAGATCAACGCCACATGCTGTCGTTAGGGGGGAATTTTACTCTGGGATCTGTTATCTCGTTCATCTCGAGAATGGTCATTCCGGAGAATTTTTCCGACTCCTCTAAAGCCCAAAGTTGGAAAACTTGTATTTGTGCAAGTTTCCTCAAAATTAACCGTTATTTTGCGGTTTAAAAAGCAGCTATTAATAAAATGTAACACATATTAGATATACAGGTTGGGCTATTTATTTGAACTACGCAGTTTAAATCCCTAGGTCGTTTTTAGGTCACCGTGGATGATAATGGTTCGTAGGACATTATTATGAATTTGATTCGGAGTTTGAATTTCAGACGCTGTGGAAAATTAAAAATCAATAAAACTGGTTAAAATGCCCTGTCTTATGCTGAATTTTCTAGTCTGCTCAAATCACCAAAATCAAATTCATTTTTAATTCCTCCAGACTGTTGGCTCAGAGGTCACCTAAAACAACCATATTTAGTAAAATTTAAACGCTGTAAATTTACTTAATTAATTACAGCACAATTTTCTTTCATTCAAATGTGAGAAGTTCATGAATATTTCATCATAAATTATTTTTTAATAATAATCACAGTAAGTAAAACCCCTCCAAATTGCCCAAAAATAGAACGAGGGGGTTTCATTAAATTTTTTTTTACCGGAATGTCAAAAAGTCGATATATTCTAGAGATGCAATTTTTACACACGTACTTAAAAAAGGAAAAAAAATTAGAAGAAAAAGTAGTTTTGTTCCACACTTGTGTCCACGCTTGTGATAGCTCTAGGTGCCTTTCGAAGGTATGTGCTTAACCCTAAGCTGTTGAAAAAAAATTTGAAAACATGCCTGGCTCTCCCTGATGATCACATTGATAAGGTTATATGATATGCGTTTCTAAAACTGAAACTACAGTTACTCTTTCTTGGGCCTTATTTTCAATATTTCGTGAGATATCACAAACTATTTTCTTGTTATGTTGTTATTCTCAACGGTAAAGTCACATAAGAGTTTATGGTTGAGGCTAAATAATCAGGAGCACGTTATTTTTTACAGAAAATTTAAACGAGGAGAAAATTTTCGGTTTTCGACAGTTTCATCGTACCACCTTAGCAACGTCATTATTGGAGATACCCGAGCATACCCGTATAACAACAAAAGGTTTATTATCAAATATAGCGGATTTGAAATATGTGATTAGGATCACACTAAAAATCACAATAAAAAGTCAAAATATGTGTTTAAAAATTGCGTCTCTTTTCTCAGATAAATCTATCCGGTTAGGAAGGACCTTGTATCCAATCTAACTGACATCAACCAGCCAAGGAATCATTTTAATTTTGTATCTTTTTTTTTATTTAACCCAGACTTAAACCCCAGTGTTCTGTATCTGTTGTAATTGAAAGGTTTTAATCATACGTTTTTTTTAATATTGAATGAAGAAAAGTTTCTACGTCTGGATATGTTTGATCGTAGATGATGGAATTGTGATGGGAATATAACCGGGTGGTTTTTACCGAAAACAGGACTTATGTCCAAATAATGGCAACCATTAACCGGTGGTTTGAAGGTTCGGCACTCATTGAAGTGATAAGGCGTATGCGCGGTAAAAATTTGTAGGGCTAGTATATTGCAATTCGAATAAATCATAATTGGTAAAATTTAAGAGCGTTTCTACCTCTTTATAAAATTCTTCGCCTTGAAAAAATGATGTGCACATTTGTGTGTGATTTAATATGAAGACGGTCTTAACTAGTGATACAATCTGTTACAGTCCTAACGTTCGTTACGGATGTTGTTTTTGTCACGAAAATAGCGACCCAACTGGACGTTTTGGGAATCTTTTTAATCCGAAAACATACTACTGTTATGATACCGCTGAAGTTTTCTACCAAAGACTGTCTATTCCAATTTACTTTATACGAACTAAAAATTAACAGCAATTATGCTTTCCAATTCGAATGTGTGTCGTTGGTATATGGACAAGTGAGTTTGGGAGACGCACTCAGTTTCCAGGCTTAATTTGATCTAAACAATTCCCAATAAAAATTTTGATATAACCAAAGAACCAATTTGCATGTTTTTTTCCTTAATTTTTTTTATAACAATTTTTCTCTCGGCGAATTTTTTGGCAATTTGTTTCTCCCAAACAACATCACTTTTACAGGCTAAAGTGAACGCTCGTCGTCGCAAATTTTTGCATTTCTAAAAGTAAAAACAAAACAAGCGTGACGTTGGCTCACTTCAGTCAGTACCATTGCCTGAGAAAATATACTGACAGTTGCTTGCATAAGGGTTCAACTGAAACCTAAGTTCTATTGAATATAATACATGTCTATCCAGTTAACCAGTAAATGTTTGTTTATCATTTTGCGCCTTATGACACTTTTAGCTTCATTCAACGGGAATAAGTGATTCCCTCTCTGATAGATCTTACTTTCCTGCTGCATTGACTTGAAATAAATCTAGGTTAAAATAATTTTATAAATATGGTGTAATTTTTGTGGCTTTGAGGCACAACAAGGTTATAACTTTATCTTGGACCTTAATAATAATAATTGATAACAAAACGCTGTGAAATTCATGATAACATGATATTATTAATATCCATTTGATATCCGCAAACCCACACGGTTATGAACGACTTTTTTCTGGTGGGAATTTAACGCCTGATAATAGTTATTTAAGAGTACAAATTAAAATTTATAACGAATAACTTATTCGTAACTTATAACCCGACGAAAATATCGCTGCACCAAGTTATGGCCCTAAGAGAAGCTGAAAACCCTCCTTGCCTTTTCCTTGAAAAGTAGGTATTTTTATTGAATCCATTTTAACGCGTCTACATAAAAAAATACCTCATAAAGGTATTTTCGAGCTTTTATAGAAAAAGTTAAACAAATTGCACAATTTTTAAGTTTTTGTACAGCGGGTGCTGGCTGACATCTTGACCACTATTAGATCAGGGCATTTTTTTGCACCAAAGTCAAGTCATTTTTTTCAACATACGTCATTTTTTTTTGACTTTTGTCGGGCGTTTTAAATAACCAACAAAGCGGATATATAAGTGTTATTTCTGTTCGTTTTCAAATTATGTGTAATTATAGAAGGTATTTAATCAGAATAAAATAAAGTAAGTGTTCTTTAGAATGTTCCAAGGAGTACGAAGTTTACTCGAACGCGTCAAAAATGGGTCAAAGGGCGAAAAGTCGGACTCCCCAGAGGATATTTGTATAATTTGCTACGAGAATTGGTCTAACGGAGGTCCTCATGCAATTTCCTCACTACCCTGTGGGCATCTATTCGGCTATAGTTGTATTCAACAATGGCTCAACGGCACGAACAAATCATGTCCAGAATGTAACGCGGCGGCGCACATTGGCGATATTCGACGCATTCGCGCGCGTAATCTAACCGCAATTGACAACTCTAATGAGGTGATTCTGAGACGCGAAATGGAATCGCTATCAACAGAAAACAAAATTCTTAAAGCCGAAAATGAAAGGCTCACTATGTGCAACAACGTCTTATTTGCCATTGGTACGAGTATTTTGCTATTTATACTATGCGTTTTATATGTCATTTATGTCTTACCATATATATCCTATATTATGTACGGTATATATAATGCACTTTCCTTATTTGGTTATATATATATACTGGTGTATATTACAATATATATATGCAATTTCCTAATTACAATTGTGAATGTTTCGTAATGTTTTATAAAATAGTTGCTGTTGTTTTGATTGGAAAAAAATATAATTGTAATCGACCATTCCGAATGGGATAATTTTGTAAATCCGAAGTGAATGTATGGTCCGATTCTTAGCTCAGCAAAACAATAATTGGCCATGCCAAAATTTCCAAATCTTTACCACAATTGTGGAACTGGGGGTCTGGGTATAAAGTCAAGTCATTTTTTTTTTGGTTGAAGACCTCCACCGCTCGTATTTTTTGGGTAAAATCATATCTTAAAAAAAAATTAAATGGTTATAAGGTCAAGTCATTTTTGGAGTGCATTAAGGTCAAGTCATTTTTTCGGGCTTGACCTTATAACCAGACCGTTCGGTCGGATTGCTTTAATTTTTGTTTTAAATTTTTATTATACCATATGTTCTACCACTTCTAAAAATTTCAGAACCCTAAAACTTATATTTCGTAAAAAAATGTGTCCACGTGAGCGACCCTAATGATAGGTGTTTGCGTTTGACTTAAATTACAAGATAAATCTCATAATTTTCTCAAAATTGAAATGGTCGCATTTTCTATGTGTGATAAAAAAATCTATGATTAAATTAGTGATGAGCTGATGCAGCGTTTTATTTAAATTCGATCTCTTTTAGCCTCAGTTGCCGGTATTATCGCGATTTACAACCTGGGGACAAGTATATTGGTCAGTTTTGCCGCGCCAAGGGATCAAGTGCATGATCAAAGCAGCGATCCGATAATTGAATCTGCTTTAATCGATTTCCTTTCATCAACTGTCTTTATTTTAAAGCTCCCATTTGAAGTCTTATTTGGCGTTTTCGATGCGCTCTTTCACTTACTGTTTGCCATCTCAACATGTTTTTCGGCCTTATGGATTGTGTTTTATTTTGTTCATGGGTTAGAAACGGCCAATCATATTATGCATTCAGCTGGACAAGTAATAGTTGTACATCTTGAAAGTTTAATTCAGTAACTTTGTGTTAAGACAGTCCGTGCTCCAATTAAGTACATTTAAAATCTATATTAAAAATTTAAATCTTAAATGTCCGTTTTTGGGGGAAGCACATCTTTCTACAAGTCGTACAAAGCAGGTCAGTTTTGTCATATTCCGAATATGATATTCGGCATACCGTTGTGGATACGAGAAGGTGACACTTCCACTTGTATATGCCACTTTTGTAGTTGACCTACAAAAAGGTTGACCCTTGCTCAAAAGAAAAAAACCTCCATTTTCCACATTTTTCCGGTTTGAGACTTGTATTGTTACAATACTATTGTATATAATAACTGCGAAGAATATTTTGTATAAATCACATGTCTCTGTGGTACCGATTCAATTAGGATATTGGCGAACCAAGCCACATATCCACATTCCTAGAGTCATACTGAATCCATTATATATTCATAAATGTTCAAAGTTCTGTAAAAAAACGACTCGAGTCTCGAACCGAACACCCTACTCGAAAGATTGACTTTTTGTACTCAATATCTTATTCACGATTCGTGTAAGAAATTTTATATGATGTAGATAATTCTAAATTGGCAAACTGATGTACATAAATATTTCTTATCAAAGCCACCCGCTATGTACGACGTTGCAAATGTCTGATTAGTTTCAGTAGACGTTAACAAAAAAATGCTATATAGCTGTATAGAAAAAAAATATTTACATGTTTTAAAGGACTTAATAACTTCTACAGGGGGTCTGGTTATAAGGTCACAGGGTATGACGGTTATAAGGTCAAGTCATTTTGTTTGCGCTAAGGTCAAGTCATCGGTTTTCCGCTAAGGTCAAGTAATTTTTTTTCAAGATAAATCATGTTTTTTTTTCACTTTCACCCCTCTAATATGAATCAGAAAGTATCAATTACCTCGTTTCATGATTCTCATTTATTCCTATTAATAGGAAAAGTATGTTTGATAAGATTTTATTCTTTTTTTCGCCAAATTTTCGCTATTAAAGCATTGTCAAGGTTACGATATGTTACTCAAAACCTTGACAATGCTGTAATAGCGAAAATTCGGTGAAAAAATAATACAATCTTATCAAACATACTTCTGTGTCTCAAACACAATATCTCTATTAGATGCTATTAATTTTGATTGATACGGTGCCGTTTAAAGGATGCAAGAGTAACGCCGTTTCTATATTCCCAAACGGAATTACTAGTAAATTCGGACCTTTGAGTCTTGTGCTGACTCTATTTCACCGTAAAAACTCTTTAAGAGTGGTAACCACCTTAGGAATAACATAATCTAAATTTTCGTTTTAAGGCACACTAATATCAAGTAATATGCGTATAAAAGCTTTAAGCGGCGTTTTCAAATTCATAAGGATAGATAAATTGCGAAAAATCTAGAAAATTTTAACTTCAATGGGTATCAGTATATGCTGATATTGGGAATAGTTCTGATGGTATTTCGCTTGTTAAACTATTTTCGTTGAGTCATTTTTATTCCAATGCACTTTATTTATCATCTTATATGTCTAAAGAGTTAACATACAAAGTTTGATTTAACAAATCGACGGTTTCGAAATTTAAAACAACGAATATTGCAATATTTCCCAAAAAATACGAGAAAAATAGATTTCAAAAAAACAGAATGCACCAGATAAACAATTTCATGATTTCATAATTTTTCAAATATGAGGAGCCGACGAATACTAAGAGCGTAAAGGATTTTTCGAAGCATGGTTTTGCCGCANGGATAGATAAATTGCGAAAAATCTAGAAAATTTTAACTTCAATGGGTATCAGTATATCCTATTGTCACCGGGCGTGTAAAATAATAGTAACACCGTTGGCGCGAGGGAGCGAGTGCCGTGAGAAAAAAAAGAAGCTTCGCTGGGACGAACGCAACAATCTATTTTTCTTTATTTTATTTTTAGTTCAGATTTTTTATTAGCACCAGCTAGGTTTTTTAGTACATGATAGACTTATAAAGGGAATTTTTATTAATGAAGTCTCTAAGCAAGAACCTTCATGTTTTTTTAAATTTTACTTTCAGGGACCAGGCGTCTCAGACGCCCATAACGGACATTATAATATAAACTAGTTGGTCAGAGTCCCTTGACTAATAATAAAATGTTATTCATTGTTGACAACGCAACAAAATAATTTTTTGTTTTTGTTTCATAATCCCGTTTGGGTATTTCAAACAGAAAATGACCATTTTTTCTAAATCAACCAAAATTCNTTTTTTTTGTGAAAAAAGTTGATTTTACGTATCTGGTGCATTCTGTCGTTTTTAGTAACTAAAATTTGGCCTACTTGAAAACGCTGTGGGGGGCATAGACGGTGATGAGTTAAGTTGAAACACACAGAATTTACTTTCTAGGGCATATCTACATACGCACACAAAGTTTGAAACTGATTGGTACCGTAATTCAAGAGAAATGGGCAAAATACTAGACCGTCCTAAATGAAAAAATTAGGGTGGTTACCACTCTTAAATTGTACATACAATTAAAGTTTATTGTACAACACATAAATGTGTGTTCGTTCTTCGTATTAGTTTTTTTTTTCATATTTTGACTGTTAACGCCTAGTTTGTACTGTTTCCGGAAATTTTTTTGATATCCGTAAAAACTGGAACTAATAAAAATTCAATTCAACTCCAACTTTATTGTAGAGTCACAGTGATATACACCTGGTACTGGATAGTACGAATATCGAATGATTATATTTTATTGACTATCTATTTTATTCCCTGTGTATTTAGATAATGTGACTCTACAGCGTCTTCTCATTATATTGCTTATCACAACTTTTGATCCTAGGGTTTATGCCTGCGCACTAGTTGAACACCCTATTAAAACCCTGTTCCGAGTCCGACCCGCCAAAACGGAACCCATATTCGAGTTCTACGCACAAAAATAGACCAGACCGCTATTTTTGAGTAAAATTGGAAATTGTACTTTACAGATGGTCTATGCGAACAGCCTACGCACTACCCAATTGAAATAACAATCTGCAGTTTGAATAAAAATTTGCAGTTGAAATAACAATTTGCATTTGAGATAACACCTTTTTTCTAAATGGTTAGGTGGTGTAATATTAATGCGTCATACACATTAATTTTTGGCTATTATGGAAAACAATCTTATGATTTTCGGGTTTAATAAAAATCAGCGTTTAATATTCGATTTGTTTACAATTTTTTTTATATCACCCAGATATCTGCAATTCTGTGTGACAGGTACATAACCCGTAATCTATGTCAATGTTTGATTTTTTTTCTGTCAAAGCACCGCCCGCAAAAAAATCGTGAATACTTGACAAAATGGAAAACAAATCAAACGATTAATATTAGATCTATCTGTTATTAATGTCAATAGTCTTTAAAAGTGAGAGAAATCGTTTGAAACTGTTTCATCAAATATCTGTTAATTGGATTTAAATCTTTTCATACGCGGATATTAACTGTATTTAATATTTGGACGATTGTTTTTGTATGAGAATTTCAAACATAAATGGAATTTTACAATCTTTCGTATTTTAAATGGCTTACATTGTGTGTCATTTGCATTGTGACTGATAAAAAGTGTCGGATAAAGGGATCGGATTTTGCCGTTCTAAGGTCTCAAGGTTTTTTTTTCTCTAAATTCATAAATTGTATGGTTTATACAATTTTTGTTGGCATTAAGACTATAAGGTGTTCTAGTAACGACATGTACTAGTTTGTCAGGTCAAAAATTAACGCGATTCAGTCCTTTAGAGGGCGCCAAATGAGCAGAGCTTGTATTATATCAAATGGATTAACATTTACATACTGGTTAATATACTTGGCGCCCTCTAATGGACTGAATCCCGTTATTTGTTTACCTGACAAACTTGTTACCACACACAGGAAAATTTCCGTCTGTTTTATTTCAATACACAAGGTGCGCCGTTAAAAGGCAGGTTTTTTGAAAATTTTAGGCTGCCTGTTAACGGCGCACCCTGTGTATTGAAATCAAACAGATGGAAATTTTCTTGTCTATACTGTATGTGGTAACAAGTTTGTGGATCTCTTACAGGTTAAATCTGGGGCCTACCACTGGTTGCTGGAATTCTCTCCGAAAGCTATTTCACAATGACGATAAAGTGTTAGTAATCTCGCAAATGTTCGACAGAAGATTATAAAATAATGAAACTGCAAGGAAGCATACGAGTTAAACTTTCTATTTAATGGTTAAATAAGAAATGATCGATACAGAATCGATATTAGAATAGAGCACGTAGAAAGTGACACGCAAGTTTTGACACCGATGGGCATTTACAGCGTCAACCTTATTTTTGGTATACTTGATTTTTAATTTTGATGAAAGAAAAAAAATAACACTATAAAATCTTAAAGCAAATAATGCAACTCTCATAAAGAGCTCGTTTGCTTAATAAATGTCAATATTAAGTGCTCATTCATTTTCAAGGCTAACGCGGTTTAACGCCTGGGAATATGTCTGAATTAATGACGTCATTATTTCAATGGTGTTAACTTTATGTCTAAAAAGGCTTTAGTTTACCTGGTTTTTGCCGTTAAGTACCGGTATACAGATAATGGCACTGATTTTTTTTTTTCTCTGACACGCTTTTTTTCTCCGCACACGTCTCGCCCGAGTTCTTACTGCAGTGAGCGTCTAATACTCGTCGTCTATTGGATAATGAACGCGAGGGCAAGTACAACCTTTCTCGCTCGACGTTATGTCCTAAACGCTGCGAGCGAAAAAAAAATTATCCTGGTCTAACTACATGGAATTTTTAACTTTTCTCTTCAGACTTAATTAGGTAACATCCTTGCGTAATTTGAGAAACCAGAAATAATATTTTTGGTCAACCCGAAGTATGTTTTTTTTCTCTTTTGTAGTCAAAAACAATTTTTTTTTCTTTTTGGTTTTTCAGTGATTATGACAAAACTACTGAATAGTTTTTTTTTTCTTTTTTTTTTAACAAATTTGCCCATTTTTTGCAATAACGTCAATGTAAAAAAAATTGTTTAATGTTTGGTGGGCGTTACATTGGTTTGTTACATTGGTTTGTTCGATGTTAATTTTGGTAGAAATTTTAGATCAAAGGCACCGAACATAATTAACCATATAATAGATAAATTTTATGTAATTTTTATTTTATTTTACGTTTGATTTTACGTTTGATTAAAACAAAAAAAAATATATCGGGGTAATCAGCGGCGCTTGCTGCTTTCATATTTCCGAATGAAAAATCTCTAAAACGTAAAATAAAATTAAAATTTCCATTATTATCGGTTAATTAAGACGATTTTTATCAAAACTCACTAGGTGCTCAACTTTTTTGAATTCATCGAACAAACCCATGTTTAGGCGTGTTTGTTCGGTCGAACAAACCCATGTTTAGGCGGGTTTGTTCGACTTTCTCAAAAAAAGGGAAAAAGTCGAACAAAACCATACATCCCCTTCAAAACGGCTCGATGCAGACGGCGATCTCCTGGCGCGCCGTTTGATGCCGACTCCATCAAGCCGCTTTGATGAACGCCCGTCAAACATTTAACGATTTTTTTTACATGGACGTCATTGCAAAAAAATGGGCAAATTTTTCAGAAAAAAAAACGAGTATTAGACGCTCACTGCAGTAAGAACTCGGGCGAGACGTGTGCGGAGAAAAACGCGTGTCAGAGAATAAAAAAATCAGTGCCATTATCTGTAGAAGATGATTATAGAATGCAATATTTTTCTTTAGTGTATCATTTTTATCTTTTATACACAAGATAAGTTGCGTTTAAACATTTTTAATAACTTATAAGTTATAACCTACGGTTGTTTTTCGGCAAATTTTATTCCCCAGCCGACGCCAGTAAAAATGCTTAATATATGAAATGCTTAATTTATGAAATTACGATATAAACTTTTTCTTGAGTTTCGTACAAAAAATGATTGAGTACTCGGTATCTCAATTCGGTGGCGAGATATTCAAAATACGCTAATACTAGGATGAATTCCGATAAATTTCGGCCAAAAATTAATTTACCGATAAATTATCTAATGAAATAAAAATTATCGATTATTGCACCGATAAATACCGAAAACAGCAAAATTATCGGTTTATGGTGCCGATATTTTGCCTCATACACATTTTTAGTTCCAAATATCGCAGGAATTATGCGGAACCAGCATTGTAAAACTCTCAATTAGTTTACATGTGAATTCATCATTTATCAGTAGCCCTTGTTGTATCACTACTTATCCAGGTGTGTACAGAAAACTTTCTAATAGAGTTGTTATAAATTCAAAGTTGTACATAAACTTGCTTTATTACAATGTATGTATCGAAAAAGAATAATTTGCAAGAAGATCAAACGTTAAGTACAAACAGCTGTGTTTACATTAAATAATTGTCTGAAATTGGATCAAGTTGGATTTCAACGTTTTTATGTCAAATATGACATGTATAATTTGTCTGGGGTTCTATTACATAATTTCAAATGACAAATTAGTGGTTCAAGTTTAATTAAGGAGGTGAGTGGCCTTTTGTTTACAAAAAGAAAGTGAATATCAGGAAAATGCCCCTTACAAATCTTTTTAGTCGTTATCACTTGACTAAGGCTTGCTGATTATTATAAAATTCCTTCCAAGTTCAATTGGAATTGTATATCTAGAAAATTTCGACCAAACACGATTATGAAAAGAATGCTTGTACTATTTGCCGTAAAATGTCCTGAAACAACTTTTTTGTATTATTTTGACGGTATAGTACGCTATGATGTAATTCTTCAATAAGAAAACATCTTTGATCGAAGAATTGTTGCAGGGGGCCCTTATTACACAAGAATATTCTCTTTTTAGAGATGATTTCGACGGGGCGTATTTTCGTTTTTTGAGCAGCTTCGGTCATAACAAATTAATCTTCGATGTGTTAGTTACTCTGAAGCAAGACGCAAAAAACTGTTGACGCCGATTTTTGATATCTGATTTTTTTCATTAAGGACCGGTCAGCCCTTTGTTTACAAAAAGTACCTTACGGGAAAACGCTATAAAANGCGGAACCAGCATTGTAAAACTCTCAATTAGTTTACATGTGAATTCATCATTTATCAGTAGCCCTTGTTGTATCACTACTTATCCAGGTGTGTACAGAAAACTTTCTAATAGAGTTGTTATAAATTCAAAGTTGTACATAAACTTGCTTTATTACAATGTATGTATCGAAAAAGAATAATTTGCAAGAAGATCAAACGTTAAGTACAAACAGCTGTGTTTACATTAAATAATTGTCTGAAATTGGATCAAGTTGGATTTCAACGTTTTTATGTCAAATATGACATGTATAATTTGTCTGGGGTTCTATTACATAATTTCAAATGACAAATTAGTGGTTCAAGTTTAATTAAGGAGGTGAGTGGCCTTTTGTTTACAAAAAGAAAGTGAATATCAGGAAAATGACCCTTAGAAATATTTTTAGTCGTTATCAGTTGACTAAGGCTTGCTGTTTATTATAAAGTTCCTTCGGAAGGAATCCTTCCAAGTTCAATTGGAATTGTATATCTAGAAAATTTCGACCAAACACGATTATCAAAAGAATGCTTGTACAGGTTTAGTCTCATGAAAATCGGCTGAGCGTTTCTAGATTGTTTCTCAATTTCTTCGATTGACTTGTCAGGGTTGTCTCTTGTTTGTGTCGCGCGCTCTCTCAATACCGAGTATTTAAAGAAATCGCAACACTTCAACATTTTTTTTCATAACACAAACTTAATATTTTATTTTTTCCTTTTTTTTGCATTTTATTTCATCATTGATGAACATTTATTTATTTGATATATGATACAATTCACTTGTGAGTCACTTGTCGTCGTCTCTCTTATATCCGCTTACTTGTCAGGATTTCCTTTAAAATTTCATAATTTGATATTTCGTTATTTAAATGCTCGATGTTTTTTCGGAAACTATCCTTTGATGATGAGAGAAAACTATGCCTCGAAGCTTATGCGCAAAAAGCATAAGGAGTAACAGACTTTGCGATCGAAACGGCAAGAAAGTACATCGAAGAAAATGGTTTGGAGTGGGAATTGGACCGTAACATCCTAAAGGATTATTTATTGCATGAAAATTATGGAGACGGATGTTTCAACGCGGAAATATCACAATGAAAGTCTCACCCCAAGCTCGCCCAAATTAGGATTTTGAACATCATAACTCATAATTCCAAGATCGTGTTTAAAACAAAAACAAAATATGTGATAACTGATATGTTGTTGTGATCTGAATTGCCAATTCAGAATTGGTATTTAAATCTAAATGAATCATTAATCGGATCAAAAAACAAAAATCGCGTCATCATATTAATAGTGAAAGAAAGTAAAAATAATTGAATTATTTTTCCTATTAGGAAAAAAATGTTGAAGTGTTGCGATTTCTTTAAATACTGGGTATTGAGAGAGCGGCGACACAAGTAAGAGACAACCCTGGCAAATCAATCGAAGAATTTGACAAACAATCTAGAAACGATCAGCCGATTTTCATGAGACTAAACCTGTAGTACAAGCCTTGTAAGTACAAGCCTATTTGCCGTAAAATGTCCTGAAACAACTTGTTTGTATTATTTTGACGGTATAGTACGCTATGATGTCCACTTCAATAAGAAAACATCTTTGATCGCAAAATTGTTGCAGGGGGCCCTTATTACACAAGAATATTCTCTTTTTGGAGATGATTTCTACGGGGCGTATTTTCATTTTTTGAGCAGTTTCGGTCATAACAAATTAATCTTTGATGTGTTAGTTACTCTGAAGCAAGACGCAAAAAACTGTTGACGCCGATTTTTGATATCTGATTTTTTTCATTAAATTACGAGGTCAGCAATGTCGCGGATTTTTTCATTTTTTGTATTTTACGTGAATATTTTTTTACCGGACATTTTTTCAAAAATCGAAGGCAACAGTTTTGTGCTCATTGTTAAAGCCAACCTTTTTGAAAAAAAAATCAATATCATCAAAATTGAAAGACTATCCGATTTAATTTTTATCCAAATTCACGGCTTTGTGGGTGGTCCGTGGGGAAAGTTTCACCTCCTTTAATGAATCGACAGAAAAAATAATTAAATAAACTACGTGCAATTAAGTGCCAATCAACGAACTCAATTTGATAAAAAGTTTTTTTAAGTTCATTAGGGTCAAGTCAGTCTGACCTTATAACCAGACCCCCATGTACCGTATTCCGAAGTGTCTGACGCCTGCTAGTTAAGATTTTAGCAGGTGCATATTAATAATTCTGAAAAGGCGGTATCTCGCTGTACAGCGAAAAAAAGAAGTCATGAAAATGTTTGCAGAGATGAGTAATGCCAGTTGAAAACGGGAGCCTTTATCAACAGAGGCGCTCGTTCTCTTCGCGAAAGTCTCCGCCCCTTTCATTCATCACCGAGAAGGCGCTTTCACTGACGTGAAAAAAAACTGAATGAAAAAAATAACCTTAAATTCCAGGAAAAAAACAAACGAATCAGATAATACGAAGAAATAACCACTTTAACCCATAGAGAACAAAAAAAAACGAAATCATGACAGATAAAGATGGAATATTTCAGAGTCAAACAGTTTTAATAATAAGTGTTATTATAGTAATTATTATTTTAATATCGATAGTTCTTTTGTGTTACTTTAAACGGAAGCGATCAAAAGACCATGACTATGATTTTGATAAACGCCCACTTGTTCTCTCGTCTATTGTCAGCAAAAGTCAAAGTACAAAAAGGTAATTTTAATTATTATATTTGGATTCATGTCCTATTTTTGTGACCTTCCAAGCTCGGAAATTAGCCCTTATCTTATGTTAACGATTGTATGCGATCAAAAATCAACAATAAGTTTTTTAGAATTCTTCCTTGCCCGGTTTTCCGCCGTTTTTTTAGTTTTTTGTAGAAAAAAATTCACAAACGACAGCTTCTAGAGAAAAATCATGCAGGCTTTTGAGGGTGAAAATATAATCCACAAAGTGGGGCCCTCAATAAACATCTTTTTGAGATTAATTCGTAAACGTCATGTCGCGCCAAGCCCGTGTTTAACAATCTGAGCTATATAATATAGCCTATATATATGTAGCACAGATTGTTGAATACGGGCTTGGCGCACCATGGTGTTCATGAGTTAATCTCGAAAAGATGATTTAGCTAGAAATGGCAATACCATTTGTAATCTTCAAGTCACGAAATGTGTCGATTAGGAAAATTAGGAGACTTAATCTGTAGGAGACTTCACATGTCTGAAAGATCGATTATTAATCCGATTAATAGTATGACAAAATAATATAGATTTTGAAAAAAAAACTTGACTTTAACAAAATTATTTGTCATTCGATAGTTTTGTTGCCAAAATAATTGTGTTGGGTGAATTCGATAGAAAGTCTATATGTAGTATAAAAGCGACATAATATTTTATGATATATGATGCGGATTTGTGATCAAAATAATTGCTATTTTTCTTTTCTCCTTTTTGGCAACAAAAAACGTGAATGGACTGCTTAGTTTCAATGACAAAAGGTTTTTGTTATTCTAGGTCCTAATGAATTATGCATATCCTTTTAGCAGAATAGTTGAAAATACAGGATTATTTGTTAATAGGTTGAATGAAAATATGGGTAGATTAATGCTACATTGGTGCCAAATTGCATTTTACAGAACTAGATATGTCGGCTCCCATTTCCTTAGGTTTTGGGATCAACGGACGTCATTTTATTCTGCCTAGCTTATTAAAGTTTGGGCTACATGTCTTTGGTTCACGATGATATTGCATGATTTACTTACACGATTAACCTACATATTCTTGGCACTACCCGAAATCGCAGAAACAGGAAATTGCAGAAACCGGAAAACGCAGAAAATTTTCTGCGTTTTCTGAGTTGTGAAGTCCCGGAAAACGCAGAAACCGGAAAACGCAGAAAATTCTTAAATCTTCGTTTCTTGATATATAACAGTTATTAATTTTTAATACGTTTTTAATACGAGATTTGAAAGAATCGATTGAATAAAAAATTTCTGCGTTTTCCTGTTTCTGCGATTTCGGGTAGTGCCATATGATATGGCCCATATGATATATGGCCATATCCTTTGCCTTGCCAAAGTCCTAAATGCAAATGCAGTACCAAAGTTTGCACGTCTTCGCTATTTTTTATTGGTAGGGTTAAAAAAACCCAGAGCCTGGAAGTTTCCTAGTAGCAAAAGTTTTTGGGGGAGTTCGGGGTAATGTAGAAGAGCAAAAAAATGAATTTTGACTTATTTGCGGTTAATTTCTAACCGGTTATTAACAGACACTTTTAAGCTCCACCATTTGTTCTGCCGTAGTCGGTTACCTTTTTATAAATTAAGCTCAAAATCCCAGTCAAAAAACCCATCCCTACGAGTTACCAAGCCCTGTCGTGCCCTGGGAGTTATAGAAAATTTCTAGCCTCTGTTAAATTATGTATAAGTTTTTAGCGACGAATACGGTAAATTCTGCTTCAAAGAGAGACCATATTAGTTTGTTTGAGGTTATTCATTATTAAATGTTAGTATGTTTTTCTATTAAAAGAATACGGATTAGAAAATTAAACACTTGAGTTCAAGTGCAATCTGAAAAGGATCCGTCTACAACATATTATTTTAAAGTCAGCATCTAGGTTCCTCTCATATTTTATTTTCTCTTTTCAATAAAGAGTTAACTCTCACGGTCCAAGTTTAGTAAATGTTCATACTTTTCTACTCTTAAGAACTCGCATTTTAGATGTTTTATATTTATTATTTGCCTTGGCTTTAACTATGTGACATAATTTTTAACAAATATTGCGTTATAATTTATGTCGCATTATTCGTTGAAAAATGTGCACACAAGTACTAAAAATGCGGTTAATCGTACCTTTTTAAACCTCAGATAATCAATTGGGCCCATGATTCAAGAGTCATGAATTCTTATTTCAAATAAGTTATTTAGGTTGTATTTAACTTATGATACTTGTATTTTTCTTGTGATGCTTGTATTTAACTTATGATGACAGTAAATATCAACATACCGACTTTTTTTTTAGTTTTAAGTAACCATAAAAAATCGTAGCAATATTTGATAAACCAAAATCAATAACGGATTACTTCGACTAAGTACGCCACTGGACAAATTGTTCATTATGGTGTTCACCAAACTCTTGGCATGTCTTCAAAGGTTAAAATAATGATATTTTAACTCAGAGATCGGCACATTTGATTTTTTTTCTTACCCGACCCGAGTGTTTACCCGCGGGTAAAAACGGGTCAAAAAGTCGGGTAATACCCGAGCCCAAAAACGAGGTCGGGTCAAAAAATCGGGTAATACCCGAGCANGATATATGATGCGGATTTGTGATCAAAATAATTGCTATTTTTCTTTTCTCCTTTTTGGCAACAAAAAACGTGAATGGACTGCTTAGTTTCAATGACAAAAGGTTTTTGTTATTCTAGGTCCTAATGAATTATGCATATCCTTTTAGCAGAATAGTTGAAAATACAGGATTATTTTTTAATAGGTTGAATGAAAATATGGGTAGATTAATGCTTTCATGTACACTGAGTCACGGTAGTATGGAGTCCATACTATGGACCGCTTGCCGCAGAATGAGAATGGACGGACCATCTGGATTGGATTTGCTGGTTCATATGAAACATGAAAATTGTCTCATCAATATTGGAACCCTAGGCTTAACGGTTAAGCCTTAACCCTACCCCTAATTGGGACCCTAACCCTAAGTCACGTTTTGGTTCATATGAGCTGGATTTTTTCCGGTTCATATGAATTGGATTTTGCTTCCGGTTCATATGAATTGCATTTTTCTTCCGGTTCATATGAATTGGAAAATCGTTTCTGGTTCATATGAATTTGAATTTTCGTTCAGTTCATATGAATTGGAAAATCTTTTCCGGTACATATGGATCGGATTTTTCTTCTAATTCATATGAATTGGAAAATTTTCGCTGTTCATATGAGTTGGAATTTTCTTCCGGTTCATATGAATTGGAAAATCTTTTCCGGTTTATATGAATTGGAATTTTCTTCCGGTTCATATGAGTTGGGGTCTCCTTCCGGTTCATATGAGTTGGATTTTCCTTCCGGTTCATATGAGTTCGATTTTCTTCCGGTCCATATGAGTTGGATTTTTCTTCCGGTTCATATGAATTGGAAATTTTGCAAATTAGCTACATTGGTACCAAATTTCATTTTATAGAACTAGATATGTCGGCTCCCATTTCCTTAGGTTTTGGGATCCACGGACGTCATTTTATTCTGCCTAACTTATTAAAGTTTGGGCTACATGTCTTTGGTTCACGATGATATTGCATGATTTACTTAACCTACATATCCTTTGCAGTGCCAAAGTCCTAAATGCAGTACCAAAGTTTGCACGTCTTTGCTATTTTTTATTGGTAGGGTTAAAAAACCCAGAGCCTGGAAGTTTCCTAGTACCAAAATTTTTTTGGGGGAGTTTTGACTTATATGCGGTTAATTTCTAACCAGCTATTAACAGACACTTTTAAGCTCCACCATTTGTTCTGCCATAGCTACGTCGGTTACCTTTTTTTAAATTAAGCTCAAAATCCCAGTCAAAAACCCATCCCTACGAGTTACCAAGCCCGAGTTATAGAAAATTTCTAGCGTCTGTTAAATTATGTATAAGTTTTTAGCGACGAATACGGTAAATTCTGCTTCAAAGAGAGACCATATTAGTTTGTTTGAGGTTATTCATTATTAAATGTTAGTATGTTTTTCTATTAAAAGAATACGGATTAGAAAATTAAACACTTGAGTTCAAGTGCAATCTGAAAAGGATCCGTCTACAACATATTATTTTAAAGTCAGCATCTAGGTTCCTCTCATATTTTATTTTCTCTTTTCAATAAAGAGTTAACTCTCACGGTCCAAGCTTAGTAAATGTTCATGTTTTTCTACTCTTAAGAACTCGCATTTTAGATGTTTTATATTTATTATTTGCATTGGCTTTAACTATGTGACATAATTTTTAACAAATAATGCGTCATAATTTATGTCGCATTATTCGTTGAAAAATGTCCACGCAAGTACTAAAAATGCGGTTAATCGTACCTTTTTAAACCTAAGATAATCAATTGGGCCCATGATTCAAGAGTCATGAATTCTTTTTCCAAATAAGTTATTTGGGTTGTATTTGCTTGTATTTAACTTATGATACTTGTATTTTACTTGTGATACTTGTATTTAACTTATGATGACAGTAAATATCAACATACCGACTTTTTTAAATTTTAAAATAACGGATTACTTCGACTAAGTACGCTACTGGACAAATTGTTCATTATGGTGTTCACCAAACTCTTGGCTTGTCTTCAAAGGTTAAAATAATGATATTTTAACTAGTTTTAAAATGCGGTATACAGAGATTTTTTCACACTTTTTCGCATAGTTTCGGGGTTAATAGTCATTTTATGTACTAAATAAATATTTTCAGTTTTATTGGCCCTAAGTCCAGAAGTTATTATGATCAATTTCTGACTGATGACGATATCGCTCATTATCGACCGAAATCGAAAGATAAACCACCAATCAGTGAAGCGAGTGACGACGGTGACAATGAATCAAGTGTTGAAATTCCGCAAGAGTTACCTGCATCAGAAAGCTCCTATGACCCAATTTCTACCTTATTAGGAAATTCTAAGGTAATTTATAGTTAATATCATGTTTTATAAAGGAGGGGCAGTATCTGGAACAAAAAGCAAAAAATACATCTGCGTTTAAACTATTGTAAAGCTATAATTATGTCGAATAGTCATATCCAATATGAATTTATATGCCAAACCTTTCTGTTGAATATAAATTTTCAACTCAATTGAGTCAGTAAAGTAGTTATTAAGCAATTGGTTCCAGTTATTTTTTGTTCCAGATACTGCCCCTCCTTTATAAATGTAAATTACATACAATACTAAATATCATATAAATTGTATCGTATAATTTATAAGCAGATTGGCTCCTGAAAGCGAGAAGAATAAAAAAGTACAATTATAAGTTACAGTCCCCACCCCAAATAGGTAACAACATCGTTCTGAAATTTTTGTTACCTATTAGGGTTATTGTTACCTATTTGGGTAATTGGGTTTTCTGAGGCAAAAAATGGCCTTTTTGATGTTTTATATACGTAGTAGTAGTTATTATGTATCGAGAAAGGTAAACCCATTTTAGTTTGGGTCTTGAATAAAAAAAATAATTATTTTTTCTCATAACAGAATCTTGTCTANAATAAATATTTTCAGTTTTATTGGCCCTAAGTCCAGAAGTTATTATGATCAATTTCTGACTGATGACGATATCGCTCATTATCGACCGAAATCGAAAGATAAACCACCAATCAGTGAAGCGAGTGACGACGGTGATAATGAATCAAGTGTTGAAATTCCGCAAGAGTTACCTGCATCAGAAAGCTCCTATGACCCAATTTCTACCTTATTAGGAAATTCTAAGGTAATTAATAGTTAATATCATGTTTTATAAATGTGAATTACATACAATACTAAATATCATATAAATTGTATCGTATAATTTATAAGCAGATTGGCTCCTGAAAGCGAAAAGAATAAAAAAGTACAAGTATAACTTATATTATACAGCATATAGTATATACTAAGCAGTTACAGACGCCAGCGCCGTAGGCGCGGAGCGTCTGTAACTCAATTACAAGCGCGCCTATTGGCTCATGTTTTTTTACAAGCGCGCCTATTGGCTCATGCTTTTTTACAAGCGCGCCTATTGGCTCATGCTTTTTTATAGGGCCTCCTATTGGCTAGCGTCCTTTAGCCACGCAAACAACTCACCGCGCTGCTTGTAATGTATAATTTATGCTGTATAAGGGAGGCGTTTAGCCAATGTCGAGAGAGGGCAACAAAAAAGTTACGAGTAATCATATTTAAAAATAACCCATTTAAAAGTGAGCATCAATTTTGTGGTTTTCCATGTGGCTAATCGAAAGAAAATGAATATCAATTTTCCCACATTCTTCCGAATCAAAATGAGTTCATGGTTGCATTATTTTAAAATATGATTAGTAATCAATGATTACTCACAACCTTTTTTAATACCACTCGCTTTCATGAACAAATTTCTTTGTACCGTGTGTTATTATTATTAGCGAAAAATCGAAAATACCAAAATTTTGTATATGATGCACGAACAAATTTTCTGTACCTCTAGCGCCCTACCATTTAAAGAAGTTAACCGCTTATAAATATCAACCGGTTATATTTTTATCGTGTTTTTTTCTACCAATCAACTAATTAGAGCATGCCGGTTACAACCATACGGTATGGTCCATACCCATATCGATGGATTTCAACATATTTTAATTTTTAACCGTCTGGTTGACCACTTTCTCGCGCCGTTCCGAATTTTTTTATTTCAGGGTTGAATAGCTCGAAATCTAGAAATTTGTTTGTAGAAAAATTTTTTTAGGGCTTTGGTGTAATGTAGGAGAGCGAGAAACCATGATTTTTTCAGGTATTTTGCGGTTAATTTCTAACCGAGTGGTAGATGACACTTTTAAGGTTCACCATTAGATGTGCTGTGGTAGGTTACCAAAAAGCAAAAAAACAGTAGCAAAAAATCAGTAAATTTGAGAAACTTCTACCGGTAAATTCAGCTCAAAATCCCAAGCGGCATACCTAGGTATGCGGGTAAACTAATAAATCAATCAACAAAATTAGGCGGGTTTATGACCGATTTATTTAATGGAACAGTCTTCGAAAAATTTTCAATAAAAAATTTAAAACATTTAAAAAAAAACTCGTTTTGTTTTGCCTAAAAGACGTAACTTATGCTGCATAACTCGATATCCATTCACTCGGTATCTTTTGATCTGGTCAATATTTGACATATGCCTTAGTCTGATGAAATATTATTTTTTAATTTGTTTTTTGATCTGTAGTACAGATTGAATACATGTATGTCTTAGTCACGTTTTATTATATATTACTTGTTAGCCCTTTCAAGCGCGACGAAATATGAATTGGACCATCCGAAAAGAACTCAATGAATTACTTGAACAATCAGAAACACCAGAGGTAAGCTTCAAAAGGTTTTGTTATTTTTGTTGCCATAGTGAAATTGTTTTATAGCTAAAATTGTTTAATTTAATAACTTATATATTGTTCTTTATGTTAATTATAATAACTATTCAACTTGGATAACTGTCTGTTTTAGTTTACATTGATATTCGCAATTTAAAATAAATAGCTGGTTATAAGGTCTAAGATTTTGATCCTATTAGGTTTGATAACGTCCAAAATGCGAGTTAGGACATCAATTTTATGTCTTTTTGGTTTTTTTTTCTACTTGACGTCTTCCAAAGGTCGGGGGTAAATTGGCGGTAGTTCTACCGCCAATTATGAGGGAAAATTGGCGGTAGTTCGTCATAAAAAAGTTCAATAAAATTATTTTTTTCTAGACATTATTTTGTATTTACTTTTTATTTTTATTTCATTAGCTTGATTTATTCTCTAAAAAAATGTTCAGAATTTTTTTGAAGGATTGATTGATAGTGAAAAACGCTCATATGATGCTCATGAGCGCTCAAAAGAGAAAATTCTAGTTGGGGATTCCACAATGGGGAACATAACGTATTTGATATACGTATCTGATTTGGTAAATCTTCGATTTATCATTGGACTTATAACGTTATATTTCGGAACATCTCGGAAATCTCTGAACCAATCACTGGTCATTTTTTCAATAAACATTTTTCGTTTTTTTTTCTTGAAAATCTAGAACCATATAAAGAACTCTTGATTAACAAAATGCATCATTTGGTATTATTTTTCTAAACAATTTGTGAATTTAAAATGTCCTTACAACAAAAACATCCATACAAAGCTAAAGTCAAACCGAATACCAGTATTTTCATTTTAACCTGTGATAAATACCGTACTAGTCAACAATGACGTCATGTTTTACCCGAGCTCTCACTGCGGCAAGGTATTTGGCCAGGTGGCGACAGAGTCTTTTCGCTAAATTGAGTGTAGCAATTTGCCTCGTCACAGAAACGAACAAAAAAAAAACGAGGTGTCTCTATACTGATCATCAGCAACAATTTTGTATTNATTCTTAACCAATCACATGCGCGAAAAAAATAAGGCTGTGTAGGAGCCTAATATGAATCACACATTTTTTTTCCTCGTTTCTGTGACGAGGCAAATTGCAAAATTGAATCGAGCGACAAGACTCTGTCGCCACCTGGCCCAATACCTTGCAGCAGTGAGAGCTCGAGTAAAAAATAACGGGATCGTTGAAAAATACGGTAAGCACAATCAAAAATCGAACTAATTGCAAAAAAAATCAAGGCTTCGTCGTATATATTTGTTTTGTACAAATGACAACATAATTGTGATTCAATTACCGAGGAAAATACGTATAAGGACATTTTTTAATTTTACACGAAATTTCACACATTCGTCGGTAGTCTGATTTAGCACATTGTACAATCGGTGAAATAGTAATAGTAGACTACAAAGTTGCGCCATAACCGAATCGGGGATAGATTAATAACTGGCCCGATTCTACTGGTATTAAAATGTTCATAAAATGTATTTATTCCAACTACCGCCAATTTCCATATAAAATTTGTGTTAGTTACTACCGCCAGTTTGAAAATGGACTACCGCCAGTTTTGACCAAAATCAGGGAAAATTGGCGGTACTACCGCCAGTTTACCCGCCTCCCTTCCAAAACCGAACTTCGGAGTTAAAGTTTATGGTTTTTAGTTTTTGTGACGTAATTTAGTTACATGTTGGTTATAAGGTCATATTTTTTTTAATTGAGAAAGGGTTATTTTATCTTTGTCGACCAACAACCTTTGTAATTAATGTTTAACGGTTAAACTCTAACCCTTAAGTTTGCATTTTGACGGATTCATTTTTTATCTCGATTAAATAAGACAAAAGTCAGAAAACAGTATACAAATCGAGCAAGATTAATTAATAATGAACTACGAAAATGATGCAAACAAAGTTTATGTAGGGCATCCGGCTAACGGGTATTTGACTGAAATTCATTTGTATATTTTGTTGGAGACAGAAAAAACATTTTTGATCATCTATAATTGATCGTATTCCGTTGGCAAAGAAATGTTTTAGATTCGCACCCACGCCTGTATTACTTCTTCTTCAACAAAAAGAAAAAATATTTTGTTTAATAATTAATCAAAAGGCATTAGTATATCGTCTTTGGCGTTACAGGTCAATAATCATGATTTTTGTCTATACGTAAGGTTCTTGCCATTGAAATTCAAACAGTATTTGATAAATGATTTTATTTATGAAGGCCAATAGGGAAGACTCTGGTCGCTTTTTTTTTCGAACCCCACAAACGGGACTGAGCGCCAAGTTGACCCTAGCATTCTCTATACATCGCTTAGTTTGATAAAGAAATTCATGTGTTACAAACATCAATGAATTTTAATATCATTTGTTTCCATTCCAGATGATTCCAGCCACCTTTCAATATTTTATGCTGACCCATATAATATGGACCATATTTGTTTAAAAGACTAAAGACTAAGGGAATCCCCGAAAACAATTAACGAATGCATACGAAAAACTTATGGAGAACATTTTTTTCTCGGAAATACCACGGTGTTTCCCCAACCCGTTTACAAAGAATGATCAATAGCATCGTAAAGAAAAAAGTGCCATTCGTTTACAATTATTGCTAGGAAATCGATTATGCCTCTTAAGCATTACACCTTTTCTTAAAGTATTTTCCATAACAAAAGCTTTATAAATTGTTGAAGAGCAATGGCTAAAATAACATTAGCATAATTGTTTAAAATTAGTGCTTGAACTGGCGACCTCTAAGTGACGAGCAACAATATTTTGAAACCAAAAATATGAAAATATGATATGAAAAATGTTACTTTTTTTACGATATAATTAAATTTTGTATTTAAAGCTTTAACATCACAAAGTAGACATTTTTAATCACTACTATATCATGCGCCCTAATAATAATTGGGCAATTAGTATTTTTGGAGAATTTTTCCGAAACATTTTTTCTCCGAATGACTTTTTATCCGAAAAGTGTTTGCGTCGATTTTTTTTCTACTAATACCATTGATTTCAAAAGTTTAAAACGTAAAATTAGATACTTTCTCCGAAAAACTTTTCTTGAATTTCCACCCCAAAAACCGCGATGCCTACAGTAAAGGCCTTACTGACGCCAAACTGATTGCAGGCCTTGTTGGGTATAAGGTCAGCTATTTTGTCCGCTATAAGGTCAAGTCATTTTTGTTTTGCACTAAGGTCAAGACAGTTTTTTTCTTGAGGACTTTACAGTATAATTTATACTTTATCCACTGGAAAATTATGTGAAACTTCGAACCTGTGGCCAACTGATTTTACATTTGTATTCTTTTAAGAATTTCGTTTGAAAAGCACTTATGCAATTTTTTTGACCGGAAACTTGTAATAATTAAAGAAACATCTGGGTGTAGAGATTTTGTTTACAATTGAGTATTCCGAGTAACAACCATAAGGTAAGGCGTCTTTTGTTATCATTTAATTGCCCGTTACGAAATGTTTACGATTGAAAAGTATTTACCTGCAATAGTTAGTCTGTCGCAATAATGATGATAAAAGATGCATAAGTGATGTCGTTGGGTAGATTTTAGCTTGTCTAATTGATGGGATATCTCATATCTGAAACAGCATTTTATCTTGAAATTTGTAAACTAAAATACTGAATCTCGTA
>SCLG01000027.1:733351-777003 GCA_004367875.1 Oikopleura albicans
CATCACTATAGTATTCAAACCACAAATTTTAGATACCAATTGATCCTATTGAACTTGACTCGGTGGAACTTGGCCGACGACTGATACCAGTTGCTGACAAACGAACGGAGATTATGGTGCAAACAAAGGAAGAAAACACAAAAGACGATTCGGGATGTGAAACGACATCTGAACTGCCTTATCCTGAAATTGGTAAGTTAAGTCTTTTCAGTTATCTAATTCAAGTGTAAAATACTTTCTATTTACAAAGCGAGCATTTTTTCGTGTCCGTTTGTTTGTTAAAAACTGACAAAACGAAAATGATTCGGATAAAAATTATTTCATCTCTTTAAATAAACTAGAGCAGCTGCGAATCGTTGTTGGTCGAAAAGTCAGAAATAGACTATTTCAAATAGTGTTTTTCGCCTGAAAATTTAGAAAAATCATGTCTTTTTCATTTTCCCCAAAAAACCTTAAAAATGTCTTTTTCAGTTAAATATTTTTAGCGCCGTCAAAAAATTACAAGCTGAGAATTTCAACTTGAATAAAAAGTTGTTTATATTTGGCTTTGAAAACTTGAATAATTAGCTCGTTCGCACTTCAGATTTTTAGCGCAATTTTCCCAAATGTTTTCCTTTCAAGCGAATTTTTTTCACACAAAATAGCGATGACAAAATATTTTAACTATGGCTGTATTAGATGGCTGTTTTGTGTGAAAAAAAAAACGTTCACTATCATCTTTGTTTTCAATTTTTTTTTGGCTTGATAAACATGACTTACAAATCATTAATTAGTAACCAGTTTATATTATTTTAGTAGGTAAACCAAAGATCATTCCAAATGCAATGTCCCCAATTGATGATGTAGAAGTTATGTGCTAATTGACGAAAAAAAAATCCAACGTATGGACTGTGATTGTTATCATAAGTTTAGTGCCTCGTTACCTCAACTGCCTCTATAAATAAACTCGCTTTTCATTTTCTACTAGTATATTATATATATAGTTTTTGGTGCATAAATTATGAAAATCGATAATAGATATATTTGTGTGTCCAAATTGGTGATTTTTGCTCGCCCTAAACATCAGTATAAATTATATATGTTATACCAATTTGGTCCCAATTAAAAATCTATTTCCTTTCACTTTGGCAACCATAAGCAGGGTTGGTAAAACACCGGTTTTTGAGCATTTTAAAAATACAGTGTGACCAAATCAAAATAAAGTGTTGTTTAAAGGTATCCTTTTTGTATTTTTTTTATTCTAGAATCTTTTAAGCAAAACATGTTTAAAACGTGAAAAGTGGAAAAGTTTACGTTCGTAAGTTTTTTTTCCATTTTAACTTCAGTTAAAATGGAAAAAAAACTTATGACCAACGACTTTCTGAAAATAAAAATAAGATAAGAGAAAAAATGAGGCTTTAGTCGACCTTTAGTCGCTTTAGTCGTTTGTCGAAAATGCTTTGTCTTTAGTTTGTCTTTAGTCGATTTTGAAAAAAAACCCTTTGTCTGTGTTTGTCTTTGTCGACTAAAGGCTTTAGTCNGGCAAGCGTGTGAAGAAGGTGGGATATGATTGGTCGGAATCCAAACGCGTAGGTTAGATCATACATGTGAATATTGTTGAGCTTATCCTCCCGCATTTCTTTTTTCATATTCTCTTTTTATTTAAGAAGTACATTTTTAATTGAAAGATCCTTACATGTAGAATGTATTGCCCTTGATTATTTTTAAGGGCTTTGGAGTCTTCTTCGCGAACGAAAAGATTATTATGAATTCATTTTTTATTCTTGAATAATTTCAGTAGAAACTTTGGTACAGCTCGACGAAAATTTATGCGCTTTTTTTCTTGAGTTTTCCCCATAACCAGTCAATAGCTTCTTGGAATGATAGTTGCATAAGGACAAGTAACAGTACCAAACCTGAAAAATGGGGAACATTCCAAATGGTCCACCCAGCAAACAAATATTTCTTTTCGCGAAGGGGTGGAACATTTGGACTATTTGGAAATGTCTAAAATTTATCTCCGCCTTAGACGCGTCCGAAAATTTTCATAAGCACAATTACAATCTGAGTCATGTAACTGACGGTACATATTTACGAGTATAGAGTATAACTTCCGTGGCATAAGGTTCGGATTCACAAAGCTGTTTTATCCGAATGTCTCTTTTTGACCGTGATTGAATTGTCTGCAGCTTTAGACAATATGTCTGATTGTCTAATGTTGAATTAAATCTAAGATTTATTTTTAACGATTTATTGTTGGTTAGTCAGTATTAATCGGGTTTATTTAACCGTCAAAATTTAAACGCTGAATTTTAAAAATACCATATGCACCGTTCCACTTTGTTACCGCATAATAAATGACATGCCCTTCAGCCGTATTATACAGGGCCACTGTTACAGGCGAGGTTATAAAGTCGCCATATTTTTGGATGAAATTTTTTATTTTTTTATGAACTGTTTTTTTTGAACTTTTATTCAAATCAAATTATAAAATATCTTTATATGGTATATTTTATCCAAAGCCTTATAACTTATAAGTTATAAGCACCTCATTATAATTATATTCGCCTTTTTACGGGACGGTTCAAACACGATATTGCGCCCTTTCAGCCGTTATTACAAAAGACTTACGGTTGAATATCAAATAATTCCAAAATAACTGACAGATTTTCAGCTTGTACATATAATGGAATATCAACAAGCATGTATAAAATTGAAAATTGTCATAGAATGTCTTTAGTTTGAAATTATCTTGCATTTTCGCAAATCGCTTTGGATCATAAGTTACATTTGCATTTTGCATGCAGTTTTCAAAGCAGTACAATACACAGGGTATCTAAACGTAGTTTTTAAGGCTGGACTTCAACTGATGGAGTGTTACATTTGGAGTCAAAATGTTGTTATTTACGTTGGTAAACCTTGTAAGTCACAAATAAAATAAAGTATAAAAATTTTATGTTAAAAAATGAATTTTTTAATCGAAAAATTGAATTACTTTCGCTGATAAACCCAAAGTTTAGTGTTTTCAACATAACAGATTTTCTCAATCGGACGGTGTTTATTTGATAAAGAGTCGAAGTGTAAGGGTCCCTCACCGTACAATAAATAATTCAAAAAATATGTCTCTTAAGTTTTGTTTAGAAACCCTAACAACGCATATGTAACCAGTGCATTTCTTGATCCCGCCCAATCACAAATAACATCCGTATGATGCCAAAAACCATCTGGAGGGTCCTCCAAGCCGGGAAACAGGGTTTGCACCGTAACTTCGCCTATGGTTTTTTGAACTTTCTTGAGGGACCCTTCAAACGGATTATATTTATCGTCAATTCCCAAAATATTCCCCAATACGCGCCATGTATGAATGTAACCATCCAGTTCTAGAATAAGCGTTATTACGTAACCCATTTTCAAAATTATATAATAATATTGATAAGTAATAATATGTTAATAATTATTATTAACATTGTAATATAAAAGTTTCTAAAGCGGTTTCCTAACCTTTGTCATCAGTAATGCCGAAGAATGACGGAGCAACTACTATTGGCCCTGCAAATCCAATAAGCTTTTTGCGGCTTTTATATCTTATAAAAAAGGTACCCCAGAACAAATTAATCCCATGAGAGGGACTGATTCGTTGAGGATCGTTTGTCCCTTGACGGACGCTGGGTCAACTTTTAGGCGACAGGTGCAGTGTCAGAGCGTCTTTTATACTCATCAAAGTTTATCCAATGAAACAAATTTTCTTTTTTGCCCCTTAGAGTCTAAGGCTTAGACCGCACTATAAAAATATGAGAACATCGAAAATATTAATTGAATACAACGTAGGAATAATGTTTTATAATGATATATAAAAGCCATTGACACATGCGCCAAATCCGATTGCGACACCCATGTATGGCTTTCAGGACTTGGTAATTCTTTTTTTATTTTTTTGGCAACAGCTCGATGGATCCGACTTTTTGACAGATTAAAGAATAAAATTTCTTAACTGCACACCATGTGTAGCGGAAGAATTTGAAAAAAAATATAGACTATACTAGTACGTAGTAATGTTGGCAGTCATATATGGAATAGACTAATCTAAAATCTGTTTCATGTATTTTTAATTTGTTTGTGGCCTTCGGTTGTAGGATCGAAGACATTACTTTCCAACCAACTTATCATGCATTTAATTTATAGATATAAACCGGAGACACTTATACCATGTCATATAAAATAAATTATATAAAAAAGATTATATAGTTAGTTATGTTACATTACATTAATTATTTTTTAAGCATTAATTATAGACTATAATTGTTTACTTAATAACTTATCATTAGTTCAATTATAAAACAGTCCCATGACAGAAAATCCGCACTAAACAGCCCAGACGAGGCTGTGTGGACAGCTTCGGACATGCGGATTTCACATATTTCAAATAAAAATACCTTATTATTATGTCAATATTAATCAAAATTTCAGACTACAATTTAAAGCATTTCCTATCCATGCGTAGCGCTGTACTGTGATAACGCCTGATAATATTGAATAGAAGTTTCGTTTGAATTTTCAACGTAAGTATACGAAAACGGTTGATTTGATTAGCGTTTGTAACTACCTACTATAACCGCGCTTAAATCGCTTAAATCGTCGATCTTTCTGTCACAATATATAATATTCAATATCCTAGCAAAATGCACCTCTCGCAGTTTCTGTCTTTTTGGTAAAAACCATAACATCCAGAACATTTTTGAAAACGTGGCCTGTAATGACTGATAATTCCATGCTAAATATGCAGGCTGCCTAGAGTAAATTTTATTTTTTTGAAGATGTTTTGATGAATTACCAAATTTAAGTTGGTCTTACTTAACTCACATGGCCCGATTTTAATCCCTATATCATATATAGGCTATATGCATCCGACAAGCCCATGGGGTTTGTAATCATGTTTAATCACTTTCAAATTATCGTGTAGCTAAAACTTCAAAAATTTCTTTGGGAGTAAAAAACTTACTTTGTACTTCTTGTAAAATTCCCTTCCTTCATTAAACAGTTTTTCGTCATAGTAATGAGGTTTCTTTATTTCCGATATCGATTCATCGAAATATTTGATGCCTTAATGTTAATATTAAACTGTTTAATTTAAACAGTAGAATTTGTGATACTCTCTACCCAGGGTGCGCAATTAACCGTCACCATATTAATCTTCAAGTATGAAGTTAACCGCCAGTTGAGGAGACCGCGAAAAGTGGGGATTTACTGCGCAAAATGTGTACTATACAATTTGATCATAACGGTTTTTTCAAAAGTGGTTAGACCTTAAACATAATATTTACTTAATATTAAATATGAACTTTTATTGTAACAAATTTTGTAAACATGTCAATAAACAAAATACTTACTATCTTCGTAAAATCCAGACTTCAGTCCTTCAAAATTGCTCTTCATTGCTTCGTTATTGACGCGTTTTTTATGGATTCTGAAGACTAAATTTGTATTTGTGATGCCTTGTTTGCTAATGGTGTGTCAGACATATTTTTTTCCATATTTACATGGTATTTTTTTTGTCGGGACAGTTCTAAATAGCCAACTTAGCTTCACCGAATTATTATGATCAGAAACATCTTAGTTCTGAAGCAGGGATTGAAAAAACGTGTGATTGTGACCAAAGTGCAATCACACTCACAAAATCACAGAATTCACGGAAATCACAAAATCACAAACGTTTCAATCACAATCACGCAAAAATCACACTGTGATTGCCAAAAACCGGCTAAAATCACAAAAATGTGATTTTGGTGTGATTGGGGAATTTCCAATCACAATCACGCAAAGATCACGCGAAAATCACAAAATCACAGAGATCACATTTCATTTTTTTAATTAACAAAAAACTTTAAAATGTTTTTGCGGCTTAATTGACCCCTTGTGGACCCATTGACGTTCAAATGCGTAATTGTGCTCTTTAGATCTTCCGCGATAGTCAGATTATTTTCTTTTAAAGGCCTACGAAGCTGAAATTTCGCCTGTAGGTACTTGAGGGTCGTATCTAAATTTCATGTGCAAAGAACGCTAATGTATATATGATATGCTTATGATATGCGCGTTACAACCAAAACCAGTATCAATAATATCAGGGTCTAGATTGTATGTATGGACTTTAATGTGGTTCTGAAGTACAGTCTAGATGCTCATTAATGAAGTACCCTGATTTTATTGAGTAGATGATTTTTCGTGTAAGCGATTTTTCCTCATCGTTTTCGTAAAGATTAAATGAGGTTTTTTCATCCTTCGATCAAAATTATCTTTAATCCAAAACCTTTCTACTATTTATGTTA
The DNA here is from genome assembly GCA_004367875.1 of Oikopleura albicans. NCBI lineage: Eukaryota > Metazoa > Chordata > Appendicularia > Copelata > Oikopleuridae > Oikopleura > Oikopleura albicans. The sequence goes on from SCLG01000027.1 coordinate 739,654, forward strand.
TAACAAATCTTGAAATAAAGTTTAAAAATCACACGTGTGATTGTGATTGTGAGTGTGATTTTTGTGATTGCATTTCGATCCCTGTTCTGAAGTCTTGATCGTAAGGCCCACAAATTGTACTGTTTTTAGGCTCAATTTGACGAATACGTACGATTGGTTATAAGGTCTGAGCCCTCGACCGCTATAAGGTCTTATGATGTTTTTTGCACTAAGGTCTTATGGTTTTTTTTGAGACTGAAGTCAAGTCAAAAGCTCGATTTTTTTGAAAAAAATCTTTAAAATCATGGTTTTTAATGTTTTTTTTGGATGAAGACCATTAGTTGGCTAATTCGTAGATACCATATCACTAACAAATAACATTATGTAACCGAAGTACGGTAAAAACATCAACACTAAAAAATATCAGGTAATTTCTCTATTGGCGGTTTCTCTATTCTATTTGTTATTATTTTGGTAAAGTACAAGATTGTTAATTCAGGAAGACAACAGCTCAACTTATTTTTCTAATTTTCCCAGAAGAAACTAATCTGACGAATGTATTTGCAAAGTTTAGTTTGAGAACAGCCATAAAAAAATAGTAAATGTGCCCGTTCAAATTTGTTCTGCCGTATAAATAAAACATATGAAGGTTATTGGTAATGCACATCCGTTAAAAAATTCAATCACGAATAAAATGTTTCACTCTTCGTAACTATTCTTAAAATTCGGAATAAAAAAAAATCTGAAAATTCCAACCTGTAATTTTTGGTGAGTTTAGATATTTACGAAAAATGACCGAGAGAATTATGTCTACAATTATTTTTCAAATACAGTGTAGTGTACAACAGAAAATACTAAAAAATACCTACATCATATTTATTTTACAGAGGGGCCGCCAAGTACGGGCCAGTTTCTCAAGTAAGGGCCGGGGCGGCCAAGTAAGGGACGCTTTTTCAAAACAGGAAACCGGCCCTTACTTGGCGGCCCCTCTGTACTTTAAAAGCCTTAAATTAAGCGAACCTAAAATAAGCGGGCGACTCTTTGGTCTCGATATTGAGCCGGCTCATTAGGCGTCCCGTTTAGAAGAATGAGCAATACACGTTTGGAACGGTACGGTAATAGAAACGTTCTATTAGCGGTTGGATTGTATTATATTGGGACGTCGATGGAATTAGCAGCTTTGAATTCAAAAGAATGGGTTGATTTGGCGATTCCAGTTCTCCCCTTTGGTATTGAGATACCGGAGGGTGGATCAGCTCAATTATATGGCGGATTGTGGGATGTCTGTCTACGATATGACAATGTATCCACCAAGGAAGCAATTTTAAACGCTATTGTTCGTCTACAAGAAATCCAAAATATAACTAACGGCATCATTGAGATATGGCCGGATGATTTTCCGACGTTAACGCCACCAGGTTTGGAATAATAATATTTGTAAGACCATGGTTGAGAAGCCGAGTAAATGGTTAAATATATGGGTTATTGCAGGTGGAAATTTCAACAATACTGGTGTCGGTCGTCAGTTTGTCACCGAGCTCGACGCGGGTCGTAGAGTAGATACCGTTTTAAACCTACTAGCGATATTTGTTCGTGACACTTTTTTCCACACACCAGTAGGACTCTCCACGTGAAATTCCCCCAAAAAATTGAAAACCAAAAATTTAATCATCTGATGCAATCGCTCATAGACCATCAATAATTCTACAGTGTTAGAGACGACTACAACGCCATCAATTTCTCCAACGATTTCCATACCTACAATAAGCACGCGGACGAGAACAACAAGAAGTATACCGGAAAATACTCAACCTTCCGATACTGTACCAGAGGCATTGTTTCTGAGTTACATGTTTCAAAAAGTTAACCCAGGCCAAAATGTTATGGTAATAAATATACAAGGGAAGTGGTTATAATGTCTCAGATTTGTGCCGCTGTAGGGTCAAGTCGGCTTGTTTGAATATAAATCATCTCGTTTTGAAGTTTCTTGATGATCCAGAGTGGATACGGAGATGCTATTCACGAGTATGGGCTCAGACTGTAAAGATAAACAAACTCCTGGAAAAATACATAACATTAGAAAGAGATCTTCTGAATGATATTCTTGATCAACTACTCGATGCTTTAGTTGGCAATTCAACGATTGAGTTTGATTTTTGCTTGAACTGGAATGGTTTTATGGGTTTGCCATTAAAAAATTCAATTTTTGTTTAAACTTATATCTTATAGACTATAAGTTAGTATATCAGTAAGACTCTTACTGTAAAAGCATTAAGGATTAATTATTAACTCTCGAATGCCCGATTTAACAACCCGCTTGAGCTAATGATCGTGCAAAAATGCACGTTTTTCTGCAAAAGGGTACCTTCGCGACCATTTGGGGTCGCGAAAAAAAACTGGTTATGAGTACTTTCGCGACCACACCATATGGTCGCGAATCGTTCAAAATATGGTTCCCGACCACATGGTCGCGAAATGGTGTTTTAAACAACGTTTCGCGACCATTTTTTTCTAATTACAAACAGTGGTCGCGAAACCATATTTTGAACAACGATTCGCGACCAAATTGTGTGGTCGCGAAAGTACTCATAAACGGATTATTTCGCGACCACAAATGGTCGCGAAAGTACCCCACTCCGTTTTTCTGGGCTTTTTTTTTAATTCTATTTTTATTTATTGTATTATTCTTGTCCTAATTTCTAATCAAACGGAGGTTGTGGCCGTATAAAAACATATATTTAGGAGCTGATCTTCCGATACCGATACGATCTTCCCAAAAATTGGCCGTCACTGGTGTATGCATAGACTTTTTACTCTTATTCGGATTTATTTTTTATGGAAGTCGACTTATGGTCTACGAAACATTGTTATTCGGGACTGTAATCGGCCTATCAAAATGTATGGGTCTTTTGGGTTCAATTCCGTCAATGCTGGACATTGCATGTAATTGCTATGCAATGGTTGGTCGGTTAGGTTGGGTCGAAGTTTTTGGAATTTTAACAAAATTTATATCTTGCCTAATATTGTTGACTCAGTGGCCGCGGTTGGCCATGAACTGGACAAAAATATTTAAAATTAATATATTTGAAAATATTGCAATGGTGATGGTTTTGGGATTTAATCTATATAGTTTTAGTGTTTGAACTTAACCAAGATAAAACATAGATTTTATTTCGAAAACACATTTTAAACTTCACTCAGAATTTTTTTTCTCAATAATTTGTTTCTCAAAAATATTGAATATAAATCTCGACAGTTGAAAAACATATTTACTTTTTAAGCTAAAAATAAATATGTTTTTCTGTTATGAGACCATAACGCTCCTGTAGTAATGTGTAAATTCAAACACAACTAAGCCTATTAGCTGATACCTTATTTGATACCCGATTGTATCAAGAAACGCCCGGCGAAAATGCAAATATTGCATTTCGAGAAGACCATTGGTACGGTTTGTGGGACATTTGTTCGAGTCCGACCAGTGGGGAGGGCAGTATTTGTATAAAGTGGAGTGAGTCTCGGTTCGGCACCTGGAAAGCATCTCAGCCAGAGATTAAAAATTTTGCTCAGAAACGATTTTCCCGGAAAAAAGTTTTTTAAGAACAAACTTTTTATGTCCATCTTCTGGTAAGATTTTACACGGAATTTTTGAAGTTCCAGTCCCAATTTAAATCTCTAATTATAGCATTGGGCACGAGACCGGCCAATCGGCCTTGACTATATTGTTGCAGTTCTTATTGTCACAATTATACTCGAAATTTCCGTGTTGTTTTTGAACGGCAGTTGGCATCGAAGATTTTGCTTGGTTTTTGTACCATTGGCTAATCTTGCCCTGACAATTTCTTCCATGTACTTAATAAATGGAATACCGGTTTCTAGCGTGCCAGTTTTAAAATATCAATTTGGGACCAGATCATTTTATGGAATGGCATGGTATTCGTTTGCAATTGCAACTGGTATGTTCTGACTGAATGAGAACGTATCGCTCGATTTCTATTTAAACTTTGGGCAGATGGTTATAAGGTCTTACGGTCCTTTTAAAAGGCATTCAAGGTCTTATAATCTTTTTTTCCTTAAGAACTTACCATTATAACAAACCCAATTGTATCGCAATGGGACCCCAGCTTTATATATTTCAGAGTTTTTAATGATTATTTAAAAACAGTTTAAAAAATTTCTGTGCGTTAGAAAAAAATGGTTGTCGAGATCATTACCATCTTAGTGATACTTGTAATTTCCTTTTTTTAGGAATTTCTACGATGATTTGGATTATGAATACAATATTTATATTTTCGACCAAAAACGAAATTTCAGATCCTTACATGAAATCTAAGGGAGAGAAACATACAATTATGGACGATAATGGCCAACCTATACTGGTATTTAAAGAAGATCATACATCACTTTGAATATTTCATGTGGGGAGTGCCTCAACTTCCAATACAAATTATGTAAAAAGTTCTTTATAGATGAAATACACAACCTACAGTTGATGTGCACACAACGCGACACTACCACTTTCCAAAAACCGTCGCGTTGTGTGCGCATCGTCGCGTTGTGTGCACACCTACTGTATATATCTAGGTATATACTGCAGCGACCTTTCCAAAAAACCGTCGCGTTGTGTGCACATCGTCGCGTTGTGCAGCGTCGCGTTGTGCAGCGTCGCTTTGTGTGCACATCAACTGTAACCATTTGACTTAAGACCATTTGGCTTAACAGTTTGCATTTGATTTAACAGTTTGCATTTGACTTAACACTTTTTTTGTCTTTTTTTCAGCATTTCCGCCTACGCCCTTGGGGTTTATCACGCCGCCTGAGGGTTTATCAGGCCGGTTTTGGAAGGAGACAGTGGCCTGACAAACCTTCAGGCGGTGTATAACATTTTTTTTTTAATTTTTTCGTTCATTATATTGTTTTATATCATTTTTTTATAGTTTCAAGTTTTTCAGGGTTTTAACCTACGCACTACCCATGTGACTTAACAGTTTGCATTTGACTTAACAATTTGCATTTGAATTAACACCTTTTTTCGGAAAAAAATGTGTTAAGTCAAATGGTTAGGTGGTGTAGTGTAATATTATCAAAATTGATACATATTTATTTATTTTAAATTCCTCAGATAAAATTTATATCATATAAACATATGATACATAATTTATCTTACTAAAATTTTATGTAAAGTAAATTACAGTCCCTCACCCAAATAGGTAACACCCAAATAGGTAACAAATGACGTAATAACCCAAATAGGTAACAACTTTTTTTTCAAAGTTCAACTACCCAAATAGGTAACAATTTTTTATGTCAAGATTTTTTATGAGAAACGATAAATGTTTTTTTTATTCAGGACTCACACTATAATGTGTTTTCCGTTCTCGATACATACAAGCTACTACTATGTATATACAACATCGAAAAAGTCATTTTTACGCTTAGAATACCCAACTACCCAAATAGGTAACAATTACCCAAATAGGTAACAAAATTTTCAGAACGATGTTGTTACCTATTTGGGTGAGGGACTGTAATTAAAAATAAATTATTTTAAATATTGATATATTTTTTACTGTAAAATTGCATACTATTTTTGTGTTATAAAACATATTAAAACCATTTTAATATAAATATATACCATTTGTAACGCTTGGGAGTTAGATTTTAAGAGTGTCTGGGCTGATTTCGACCTAAAATTTTTGGCCCAAATAAATCGTTTGTAGTTTCCGATTCGGAAATTCCGAACCCGTGGGGTTTTTTGTTTGAACCAAAAATGTTTAATGTAGCCCCGACGATTTTCTGCCAGTTCCAATGGCTTATATATTGATAAGTAGTCGGAAACAGTTGAACGGTACTTATTTGACAATCGCCTGTAGTGTTCACTAGCGTTAACAATACAGTTCACCAAAGGCTGGTTACAGTCTGGAAGTTAAATATAGTGCCGAAACATTTCAGAATTGATTTAGAAATAACTTTAAGGAATCAGAAAAGTCAACACATTAAACTACGTATCTTACAATATTAACCTAATTAGCCAAGACATAATATTGGCATTCCTTATTATTACCGATAAGAAAAATGGACATTTGTCACAAAATTAGTTTTAACTATTTAAATCATTCAGCTTATTAACGCAAACCAATGGGCTAATCGGATTAAGGACGGTACGGACGGTTTGGTTAGAGAAGAAAAAATAAGGTCTGCCGAGCAAAAAAAATCGCAAAAAAAGTGTAAAAACCACTTTGTAGAAAATTAAAAGTTAGCTTTTAAAGTTTTTGTCCGTTTGTGCCCANCGTGTTGTTTTTGAACGGCAGTTGGCATCGAAGATTTTGCTTGGTTTTTGTACCATTGGCTAATCTTGCCCTGACAATTTCTTCCATGTACTTAATAAATGGAATACCGGTTTCTAGCGTGCCAGTTTTAAAATATCAATTTGGGACCAGATCATTTTATGGAATGGCATGGTATTCGTTTGCAATTGCGACTGGTATGTTCAGACTGAGGAATGAGAACGTACCGCTCGATTTATATTTAATCTTTATGCAGATGGTTATAAGGTCTTACGGTCCTTTTAAAAGGCATTTAACTCCAAGGGGCAAATTTGCACGAAAGTGCCCCTACGGGTTAGTATCCACTCGGAACCCTTGGGAGTTAAGGTCTTATAATCTTTTTTTCCTTAAGAACTTACCATTATAACAAACCCAATGGTATCGCAATGGGACCCCAGCTTTATAGATTTCAGAGTTTTTAATGATTATTTAAAAACAGTTTAAAAAATTTCTGCGTGTTTGAAAAATATGGGTGTCGAGATCATTACCATCTTAGTGATACTTGTAACTTACTTTTTTAGGAATTTCTACGATGATTTGGATTATGAATACAATATTTATATTTTCGACCGAAAACGAAATCTCAGATCCTTACAAGAAATCTAAGGGAGAGAAACATACAACTATGGACGATAATGGCCAACCTATACTCGTATTTAAAGAAGATCATACATCACTTTGAATATTTCATGTGGGGAGTACCTCAACTTCCAATACAAATTATGTAAAAAGTTCTTTATAGATGAAATAATGTAATATTATCAAAATTGATACATGTTTATTTATTTTAGATTCCTAAGATAAAATAATATCATATAAACATATGATACATACGTTATCTTACTAAAATTTTATGTAAAGTAAATTAATTAAAAATAAATTATTTTTAATATTGATATATTTTTACTGTAAAATTGCATACTATTTTTGTGTTATAAAAACATATTAAAACCATTTTAATATACATATATACCATTTGTGACGCTTGGGAGTTAGATTTTATTGTAATCTTAAAAATGTAAAAAAACATGAGCCAAATAAGCGTCTGAGTCGGACGATACAATTAAGCTTCAATTATTTCAAAACAGTTGAACGATACTTATTTGGCAATCGCCTGTAGTGTTCACTAGCGTTAACCATACAGTTGACCAAAGGCTGGTTACAGTCTGGAAGTTAAATATAGCGCCGAAACATTTCAGAATTGATTTAGAAATAGCATTAAGGAATCAGAAAAAAGTCGACACATTAAACTACGTATCTTACAATAGTAACCTAATTAGCCAAGACATAATATTGGCATTCCTTATTATTACCGATAAGAAAAATGGACATTTGTCACAAAATTAGTTTTAACTATTTAAATCATTCAGCTTATTAACGCAAACCAATGGGCTAATCGGATTAAGGACGGTACGGACGGTTTGGTTACAAATACATATCATTTTTTACCAGATTATATTAATACCTTACAGCAAATCTACTCAAACACATAAAATCTCTATGGTGTTATAACGTCTGAAATTGTTACCACTGAACACCATTACGAAATTTCCCACTTTTATTGTTAAACTCATGTCTTTATGGGAAACAAGTATAGAAAATCTTGACTTTTGGACCCTTTTCACGAGAATCCAAATATGTCGGATTTTTTTGGAACATAATCATTACATCTGTAACACTTTTTTGGCCTTGACCTTATAACCAGACCCCCTGTATGATTTTCTGTCGCGACTTTATATTAAAAAATCCCTCTTTGGAAATTTTAAGCTGTTAAAAATGTCTAAGTGTGGGAAATCGTTCCCTGAATTGCTTTGCCTATATTTGTTTTGATATTTCGTGAAAATAAAACAAGTCACCAGTTAATTTTTAAAACGCATTTAATAAGTTAAACACAATATTTTTATTTTATCAACAATTAATTTTAATCTCATAAAAAAACACGGTTAAATTAATCTACAAATCAGATCGATTGTTAACCGCGAAATTTCGGCGACACTTAGGCGCTAATTTTTTGTAAACCAAACTATTTGACATGGCAAAATTGTATTTCGAACTTTCAGTTGCATTCCTATAGGACATATTGACAATAAAATTACTACACACCGTTGCGTCTAACATGATTGAAAGAAGACACATGGATTAGCTAGATTATAATTGAACCATGATGAAAAAATCTGGTCGAACTAACTAAATCTCTGGCAATTTACCATCAAGATTAATATAATAAATTAAATTTTTAATTTATTATAAGTCCATGAAGTTTTAAGTTATCAAATCGACAAAAAACAGATTTTTTCCATAGAGAATTTTTGCTAAAAAAAGTTGTTTCATAATTGTCAAAAGTTTCTATGAAATAGCTTCAAAGTATCCGCATTCGCAAAAAACATGCTGAGATTATAATTATAATATAAGGGCCGTTTTGCTGTTTTGCAAAACCGACCGTCATTTAGCACACTTAGTCCTTCCAGAATTATAAGCATGCAATTATAATTCTACATGTATCAATTAACGGGAATATAAACTGAACGTCTATAATCAACGTATAGGAAAATTAGAGAACAGCAAATCTGAACAATCGGATTCTAAGCTAAAAATTCAAAGTGCCGAATTTTTACTATAAATTTATTGTAACGGAATCCACGGGGTGTCGCTATCCACTAAAAAGATGGAGATGGCTGTAAACTACAGATACTACTGTAGATATTATATCTTGCTAATGAGTTGGGACACCGCGTGGATTTTACTTATAAAACGAACATCAAATGAAAACGAGTTTGTCATAAATTTGCAAATTATTGAAGTATTTTTTAAATATTATTTCATGAATTCAATATTATATTAGTACTTGGATTGGAAATCTAAGTGAGAAAGTGAAACCTTGAGCAAGATACTAATGTCAAGAATGCTCTTGAATGGCCTTTAATTACACTTTAAAAGGAAGGCGAATGGTTCAATCGGATGAATTTGACGGGCGCATCCAAAAGATTACAAATTAAGGATTTTAAATTCCAAAAATTCCTTGACAATCATGAAATTGCGTCACTAATATAATGATGGACATCTTAAATAATTAATAGATATACTGTACTCACTCTCTGAAGTCGTACTTTATATTATAGGTGCTGGTTATATTTTGTATTATCCAGACGCTATACAGCCAAGTCAGTTTTACAGTACAATTCGTGTATTTATTTTATTTTTTTTCTATCAAAAATGTTTTTATCATTTATGGCGGAAACCCTGTTTTAGAAATTTTTATCAGGCTGGGTTGGATTTTTTAAATACATTTATGGTCCAATTTTTTGTGGGTGAAACTATCGGGCTGTAAAACAACACGAACAAATGGACATACGATTCGTTATGATAACTTCACTTTTACGTAAATCCCGAATAAAAAAGTTTTAAATTTATAATTACAGTTTTTAGAATTAGCTCAATTGGTGGTATGGCGTACGAAAAGAAATTCTGCAGTTTGATCCTACGGAAATGTATGCAGCATACAGGCACCGACTGAATCGGACAACTTTCTTAATGTCGAACGGGTAAAGTGTCTTAAGGGTAATATATCTACAAAAACGTGTTAAGTGGATAAAGTGTAAAGGTAATTAAGTGTAAAGGTACTAAAGGGTAAAGGGGATAAAGGGTAAAATGTCGAAAAAATTTGAAAAAATCATGTATAGGTATCAATTTTAGCTGTTTTTGTTTATCTATTTTTTATTGTGGATAAAGTGTAAAAGTAATAAAGTGTAAAGGGGAAAGGCGATAAAGTGTAAAATGTCTAAAAAATTTAGACATCTTCCCCTTTGGACATTTTAGAAATTATTCCCATTCAGTCGGTGCCAGCATACAGAATGCTCATTTGACTGATAAAGCGTAAATGACGTAATTATTAGTGTTGACCTGAACTAACTTTTAACAGTTCCGAATTAAAAAAGTACCTATGACATCTGAATCATTTCAAAAATTCAATTAAACAAAAAAAANNNNAAAAAAAATAGCTTTTTTATTGGATAATATTGGAATTCCAGGTCACGTGTGCTGTGTAACCATTTTTAATTTTAAACTCCAGTTGAATCACCTAGCAAACATTTAATCTCTAAAAAATGACATGTTTGAGCAAAATTTATCTCTTCCAAACTAAGCTGACGGGAACACACGTTCAGTTAATGTTTCAATATTGTTTTGTTTGTTAATAAAATCAAACTGCTCCGATTGGTTAAGATCAGAATTCTTTGAGAGGCGGGCCAATAAGAAGTGAGACCAAACAGAAGACAAATAATATTTGAGGAAACCAGAACGGTTTAACCATTCAACGAATTATTTCCTCAAAATATTGATAATTTAATAAAGCAAAAAATAATGAAAAAACAAAGAGTTTAGAAAAATTAATAATTCATTAATAAATAATTGAAAAAAATAATAATAATGGTTTAATAAAAATTGATGATTAAATTTTACAATAAAATTTTTATTGTTACCCGGGTTTATTTCCCAGAAGATTATGATAGATTTTCGTCCGTAAAATATTCGACTACGTTATTTATATTGTGCTTGAAATTTGGAGAAGTACTGATTCACCTTATTATGAAAATATACAGATAAACACTTGACGTTCAAACATCAAGTCGTAAGGCGAAGTAAAGGTGCGCACGTCGTCGCCTAGTGGCTGCGTCATTTTTTTACAATGCAGAATTTGGAGTCGTCTCCAGGAAATTTGCTTCACTTATTGAAAATTTTATTTAGGTAAGCTGAATCATATAATTTAATATGTATTTTTTTTTCTTGCCAAGTTGACCAAAAAAATGTAAAAAAATAGTGTGAGAAAGAAAGAGATATATGACATTGAGAGATACAGGAGAGATTTTGTGATGAAAAACGTTATTGAGAAAAATTTCAGAAAAATGCACCAAATTCAGATTTCAAACACCGGACATCCTAACAGACAGGTGTTGTTACCTTATTATGCCGGTGCAGTACTTTGAAGTTAACCTTAATGATTTACTTTTTGATAATCGACTTTGTTAAGTTAGCACTTGTAGGTGTAATTATATGATATAATTTAACTGAAAATTGCTAACTTTGCGATGTTTGATTATTGAAAAGGCAAATTTAATTTCAAAATATTGAACCCGACTGTTCGGTTAACCACACAGTATCCACGATATGTGCGGTAAGATTACCGCTAACGTACTCCATTTTTTCGAAAATTGTCTTTTACCTTTGTATTTAGGTTATATATTCCATGAGAATATGTTACTCAAAAATTATTGATTCAGCTAAATTTTATGTAATTTACACCACCTACCCCCTTAACAAGCCTTACATGATTAAAAAAGGCAAAATGTTTTTTAATAAAAAGGGACTATCGATAAAAACAAAGTTAACAAAGGGGGTTAGATTCGTAATTCAAATGTTACAGAAGAGTGTGTTTATATCATAAATTATAAGGTCGGCTATTTTGAGTGCTAAAAAGCTATGTAAGTTTTTTAGATCATTTAAGGTCAACTCCGTTTTTAAAGCCGTTACTTTTGGCTGTAAACCTTTTTAAATAAGTGACATAACCTAGAACTGTATGTGAAGGTTTTTTAAACACCGGAGTAAGTTGGTGTTAATCCAACATCACATGTGGTTATAGTTATTTGGTTGCTCTGATATTTTTTTCTCAAATCGTTATGGAGACGACGACGACAGAAATGAACAAATAGGTAAATATAGTTAATTAAACGATACATAAAGTCATTGTGTTAACTTAACTGATGACTACTCGTATTTTTTCCCCAGCGAATAAAAAATGGGGCATATTTGGTCTTTTAACCTATAGTGAAGAAATTAAGAATTTTTTTTTTTGCAAAATGGTTAAAAATATTTTTTTTCTATATTTTGAATTTCTGTATTCGAGTGCCAATTTGCTGTTTAAAGCAATTCATAATTGCTGGAACATGTAGCGGTTTCGATTCCAAGTTCAGCGTCAGGGTTTCGAAGTCTTACGCCAAATGTGTGGTTAAATTATGCGCAAGACTTTTGCGGTCTAGACACACAAGAGTTAAAATTATTTGTGATTATATTTGAAACACGAAAAAACAGAAAATACTGCACAATGTATACTTGAAGGCAACACACAGAAAAAAAAATTGTCAAAACATTTTCGACTACGTAATCCCATTCCGGTTCCGAATATCACAAGAGCTCGATGGCTATGTAAAACGAATTCTTGAGCTGTGTAACCTTTTTGAACAAATTACCGAAAACGCGTAGTCCAATTTTGGACTGTGCACTTTAAGTAATACCAAACATATTTAATGGTTTATTATGGAACATCGAGAGCCCAAGTTGTTTTCGAAATGTTGGGTTTTGTCACGCGATTTCCGATCATTGGGCTCATAACATAACATACCGGTATTTTGTTGCGATAAATGCAAAATATAAAGCGAAAAAATTTCCGGAAGATCAAAAGGCGATGGTATAAACTATCCGTTTTTACTCCTTTTTTCGGCGTGAATGAATCGCGTGTATCTGTCCAGTTATTTCCGAGAAAATAAGCGGATAGTTACACATGCCTCTTTTAACACAGAAAATAAGATGAGCCAGAAAGCCGATAGTTTATAACAACACGACATTCTGAGCCATTATTACATCCTGAGGCAAGTTAACGCGTAGTTTGTTTTTTTTTGAAAAATTGGGTGTTGTAAAAAAGTTTAAAAACTAGGAAACGAGCGCCAAATTTACTCACCTCAGAATGTAGTTATGACCGGTTAAACATTTTTTTTTGTGTCAGTATAGTTGATAGTATCACCTAAGAGTTCATTTAGGGTGGGTAAATAAAGGACAGATTAAGGAAACATTTTTACCAAAATATTTAAATTTCAGCACACATTTTTTGGAAAAAGATTTTTATTTTGATTACAGAAACCGATACTGATAGGAAACATAAATATACTGAAATTAAAGTTAAATTCGACAAAAAATGTCACAAACGGCACACTATTATTCCTTTAAAAGGAAATAATGTGACTGGCTTGAAAAAACAAAACCACCTTTTAACTCGTCCCAGTTTAATGTGACACCGCGTTAAAGTGAGCAAACTACCCATAAAATGATCCGAAACCTTCTTTGTAATCGTATTTTTTCGAATCGTAAAATAAGTGAAAATTGAAAAAATAAATAAATAAAATTTGATAAGTACATATTGATAAGTACATTCATATGATTTACCCCAAATTTTTATAAAAGCATGTCTTTGTACTTATACAAAGCACCTAAAACGTGCCGTTGGTTTAAGGTCAAGGAGTTCAAAGTTTTTTTAATACATTCAAGGTCAGCGTTTTTTACCATGTCAATTTATGTGCTTTTACTTCAATACAAAAAACAATAGTTCAAAGTCCTAAATTTTGACCTAATTATGAGTCTTAATGCTAACTGCGGCAATTTTTTATCCAACATGGTTCTAACTTTTGGGTTAGAAACTGAGCATCAAACAAGTTTGCTCCCCAACGACAATCAAAACTACAACTTAAACTAAATAAAAAATAAACCTTAGATTCTAAAATGTTTTTTTTCAAGTGTCAGTAAAAGTCTAACCACAAAATTGAAAACAAATGGTTATACAACATAGGGTCTGGCTGATGTTCGAATCGATTCGTGTCATTAAACAGAGTTGCATAACATTTTTTTAGGTCTTGAATCTTCTTTTCGGCTCTAGCACATCATATGCTTTGCTTCTCTAAGAAACTGCTAGACTAGGACTCTACTGTAGAGCCAACTGTGGGGCCATTTAAGTACCAATTTGTTTTTGATGAATTTTCAACTTTGTGAAGTAAAAGATGTAACCAATTTGTCTTTTTTTGTGTATAACGACTGCTTATCTTAACTTTAAAATGGACAAATTCAGAAACTTTAAAATAAAATCATTCGGACTTTTCAAATGAGCTGTAAAGTTCACGCATTTCTGGACTTCCATCTTAATTTTTATTATAGGAATTTTTTTCTTGTCAAATACCTATGATTTTGTCTATGATTTTTGAAGGATAACATGTGTTTTTCCGCAATATGTTCCGAAATAGGCTAATATTATCACATTTTGTTTTCAACCGTGCCAGGCACATCTGATGTATACTTACTTATGTTTTTGAAACTAAGTTTCAAATAATCCTATAGGATACAGTATCGTCAATACTTATTTCAATTTTTTGAAAACGCAAATAATTGAAATCGTTTTTTTATTACTTATCAGAATATTCGTACAATAGACTGATACAGTATGAATCAAACTCTACGAGTCTCTCTGTTAGGGTACAGTCAGTTGGGTACTCCGCGGCGTGAAAGATTTGTACTCACGGCCCATAGCATTTTTTTGTTCATAGCGTTCTCTTTAATTTATTTCGCAACCGTTATATATATCTTTTATCGGAATAATAATTTTTAAGTTATAACCATTTGAGATGGGGATAATTACCATATGAGTCTTACGATCATTTAAATTAACCAAACTTAGACCCGTCATATTCTCGCCGATTCGCAAGAAAATTTTTCGTATGGGCGATTTCTTTTTTGCCTTGTATGCCACAGTGTGTCAACTTATGATATTCAAATATGTCATAATCGAGATGGACACGTTTATATTATGAGCATATATATTTTCAGTCGGTTTTTAATCCATCGAAACCCGTCATGATAATTGTCAGTTCGATTGAATTTTACACAAAAAAAGATGATTGAGGTTTTCTAAAATACATATCCGTTTGTCGTGGCCTGGGGAGAGTCGATGTTGCGTTGCTTGCACAACGCACCGGATATTTGAAAAATATGATTATAATCCTTTGATGCATAATAGGCATATAACTTGGCGGGGCTTCGGCCAATATCATATGTGCACTAAGACCTTTAAACGCCAAATTTTTGCCTTAAAAACTGTTTAGAGTCGTTCACATGGTGATTCCACGGTACCAGAAATAGCCTTGTGAATGCATAATTGTTAACTTGTCTTGTAAAGGGCCACCGTGTGGGAGAAGCTGTATATATAATTTGTAGTATTATAAACAACTTTAATTGAGAAATTTTCAAATATCGTTTGTGCGTACTACAGCTAGCCCGTTTCTTAAGAAAAAGATAAAATCGACGACCAAAAAACGATGGATACGTTCTCTGTTAATGCGGTATATTTCTATTGAGGTTAAACTAAAAAAAAAGTGTGTACTTGAAAGGCTAGTTTCCAAGATATGAAACTATAAACTGCAAATAACTAATTCCCACTTATACATGTATTTCGATTTCATAATCAATTTGTCCAAAGAAAAAACATTGAAAAATAAAACTAACGAGTGTAATTATCACGATTATCGAGCTAGATGCATTTCTGGAAAAAATATCTTTAAAATACGTTGATCGAAAGCCTAGCCGCTGGTTGCTGCTGCTACTGCACGTTCAAAAAATTATAAATTCAATTCCTCCGTCGTTGTAATTATTGCGCAATCGGACCTTACCTATTCCTCGAAATTTTTGGTCATGTTTTAATGTTTAGTATGGCGTAAAACGAAAATTAATGACAGTGCCGAGGTGGTAATGCAAGCCATGTGCAGCATAATACCAAATTAAGCATGTGCCTTTTGTTAAACAAACAGAGCATTTCTTTTTTTTGTTAAAAACGATATATCGATGTCAAATCCTGATAATATAATATCACGTTCATTTACTTTTTTTGTCACGGAGTTGCTGATTACAAACATGCATAATTGATAAACAAACTAACTTCCCGTTCTAGAGGAATAACAAACACAGCTTCTAAGCGTTTAACCTTTGCAGTACAAGTCGTACTGTATAATGTAGAAATTTTAAAATTCGAATAACGTATTTTTTTACTTACATAAGGTTAATGGAGATATTTTCATCGGTCGAGGCGATACATGTTGTTAGATTCTGTTATCGAAGTTTTGAACGCCATATCTGGTTCGAGAAATGAATTAGGCGCTATATCAGCTCTCCGACAAAAAAGGAGATACTCGGACTTTTTAAGGGACTTTACTCAAAGTTATGCCTGCTTCTCATTAACCCTAGATTTAATCGTAACACTATGGTTAACACCTACGCCCCGTTGTTAATCCCTTGTTGCGGTCCCGACAGTGCCATATGGCATAAATTTTCATTTATTTCACTAATAGCTTGCAATCGACAAGAGCTATCCACAATCGGGTTTTTGTATTCGTTTGGTTTGTTGATGACAGTTATTTTTTCGTCAAATTTAATTTACGGTTAACCGGTAATATACAATGTATATTATACATCCAATAATAAAATGTGTCACAGTATTAAAACGATAACCGGGTCTCGATTTCCGGTTAACCGGACATTGTATGAAATGATAGACAACGAATTCGAATTTGTCGTAGTCGAGTTAGTGTAAGTGACTATAATTTTGCCGATAATAGGTGGTATCCAAATATATAAAAATAACCGTAAGGAGCACATAAAAAAATTAAAAAAACCGATTGGAGATTCAGCTTAACGATTTCGAGCTATTAGCGAAATCAATGAAAACAGTGCCATATACCGGATTTTAAAAGCTAGTTTTTGCCCATTTTTAAGAATTGTTTTGTAAAATGAAAATTTTCCGATGGACAAACTTTCAAAATGATCTAAAGGCCCCCAATTTAAACCTAAGGCGGAGAGTTGTACGCGCCTCGTTAAAAATTACAAAAAAAGGACAGTTAATACCGTCTTCTCACCATATACCGGTAAGCCGATATGAACTGTCCGCCTTTTATTTATATTATTTTTGTTTTGAAAACCAGGCACGTGGGACTGTCCACTTATATAATAAACTTATTGGTTAAGAATCTGAAGAGAAACACTGGATAAGTTTTGTGGCGTTTCGGGACTATTAGATAGACTACTGTATATATATTTGTGATTACTTCCGATTTAATCGGAACTAATAGTGATTGATTCCGAAAGTACTGTACTTGAATCTTACGGGATATTACTTTGGTAATGCATGACGATTAAAAGTTTACAATTTGATACATTTTAAACGATTATTTAGTTAATTCGTTGCTAAAGACAGTGGACATTATGTAAGTCAGAAAATGATGCAAAATTATTTTTATAATTGGGTCAATAGAATATCACAATTGTATGGTCCATAGAAAATGGACCTACGTTCAAATTTTAACAAAAATTTTCAATATAAAACAAATCAAAAAACGTCTGACCGTTGCTCCAAATCTCTATACTCGGTCCATCGAATATAATCTGTTTTACGATATTGATGATTTGTCCAAAAACGTTTTAAAATGTTCAAAAACTTTCATAATTTAATTTACATATTTTTTTTTACAAATTTTCATAAGACTTTTCGAATATATATATGGTATATGATCAAAAACAACCATAAGTTATGGTCCATAACATTATCTATTTTTTGAGGTCAAGTTCATGATTTATTCTATTTTTTTTTTAGTTTTTGCGTAAATTTTCAAGATTTATGTCCAAAACATTTAAAAACGTTTCGTTGTGTAAGCAAACTTGTAACTTGTAACAGGCCCAATTTTTCTGGAAATTTGGTATTTTATGAAATTGCGTGATTTGTCCAAAAATGTAAAAAAAACTTTATTTTTTATAATTTTTTTTTTTGTAAATTGTCATAAACTTTCGGAATACATAATATATAGTTTTATAATTTATAAACAATTTCTATAACGTATATTTTCATGATTTCTTCTACTTTGTGAGTTTTTGCGTAACTTTTCATGATTTATGACCAAAACACTTAAAAAAACGTTTCGTTGCATAAACAAACTTGTAACTCTTTGTTGAAACTGACGGTTGATTGCATGCATGATTTTCCGAACAATCGAGGTATTATTCAATCCGCAGGTGCGGTCCATCGCAGATAACTGGTTCGAATACTGTTCCTCGTTTCTACGTTCGTTTCATACAGTCCCATTACCCTTTAATATATTAAATTTAGCTCGAAAAAAGACTTGAATTAACATTTTCGCACACATATTTTATTGTAATTTTTTTTTATCCAACTTGGGTATCAGAAGTGTAATTAAAATAACACATTTTTGGTCAAATATGAAGCACCTTCTAAAATCTTCTGGTGGTGTAGTTACGTTTTTTTGCTCTCTTGGTGGTGTGGTGAAGTAAGTGAACCATTCAAATGAATCAGCTTAATACGCCATCTCGCATAAACAACCAGAATTTTGGTGAACATTTTTTTGCTTCCCGTGTCTTCCTGGTATTTGAGGACATTTAGAGCGATATCATATCGCCGCATATGATAAGTTGAAATCAATAGACAAATAATACGGATTGATGATTTTTTACTCGGTTGAGATAAACGTTTACTTTTTGGTTTACGGTTTATTTTTTTTTTTGAAAAGAAACTACATCGTCAAAAATACCATCGGAGGAATAGATAGGCTGTCAAAACTGCTACAAAAGTAACCAAAAAATGTTATTTGCGGAAACGATGTCATTCTGGCTGATAAAAAATAAAAAAAAATGATTTTTTTTCCAGAAGTTTTTCGTACTTTTTTGTACAAAAAGGCGCAAATCTCTATAGTGTCGTAATACACTCATGGGAAAAATAATTGTTTTTTCTATCTTGATTTTAATTTCCGAGTGGGGTGTTGGGTATGTGACAAAATGTACTACATTGTTACTTTGGTCTTTTTGTATAGCAAAATCCACGCGGTGTCCCAATCCATTAGCAAGGTGTAATACTTAGTTTATAGCCATCTATAGTATTCTTTTGCGAAGTGGAGGCATTTACAATTTTTACAATTTCCTCCGCTCTAAATATAACCCCCGCTTTTTTGATATTTGAAAAAATTAAGGAAAAATTGCATTGCTTAATAAGTAAAAAAAACTCCTTAGAGGCAATTGTAATAGATTTTCTGCTAAAAATTAGGAAAAAATTCTTCCATTAGTTTGTTTTGCTTTCATATTGTTTTTAAGCTGGAAAATAAATTGCGCGCCCCTAATTGGCTAAAACGTTGCCTATGAGGAGACAGCATTACATCTTTCCTAAACAAAAAGAGGACTGAAATATTATGCCTCCACTTCGCAAAAGAATACTATAGATGGCTATAAACTAAGTATTACANCTCTAAGGAGTTTTTTTTTACTTATTAAGCAATGCAATTTTTCCTTAATTTTTTCAAATATCAAAAAAGCGGGGGTTATATTTAGAGCGGAGGAAATTGTAAAAATTGTAAATGCCTCCACTTCGCAAAAGAATACTATATATTTTTAGTCGATTGGGACACCGTGTGGATTTTGCTACAAAAAGACCAGAGTAACAATTTAACATGTGTAGGATTATCAGACACAATCCTTCCCCTTATTAAAGCCCTTTTATACCACGTTTATTCAAAAAAATGTTTCAGCAGTTCCTCATATGCTTTTACTCCATAATGGATTAATTTAGCCTGATGTAATTTGGACTGTTTGTTTAAAACGGTCCATTAACTTAAAGTGTGAAAGACTGTATTACGTATTCTTGTTATATTATACCAAATGGTTTGAATAGCGTCGATAAAGTATTATATTAGTACACGCAGGGCTGCATGCCAACTTTGATCCCGGGTCGTGATGTTGGACCGGAGATGCACTTAGATAACGACAATATTAGTATTTTGGTGTCAGAACCTCGCACTCGCGTGTTACTTAACCACACATTAATAACAAACGACATGCTGGTTGACACACGGTATTTTCCCTTTGTAAACGCAAAAAAAAAGTATTTCAGTAATTTAATTTCTACAATTCTTTTTTTTCTTGTCTATTCAAGCGCTTCATTGAAAAAACACCGGGTGTATGATATAGTTCTATCAATTTATTAACGAAAAATCATTCGATTTGGTTTCGAATGGACATTTTTTTTATTCCATAGTAATTCTATTCATACGCTTTTGATGTATATTTTTATAGCTGAATCCAATTCTGGTGCGAGGCGATTTACCATGTTCTTCGTCATTTTCCTCACTTTTATGAACATTTACGCTACGGATTCAATGCGATTTCGATATGAAAATAGTTTAAGGTCAAAATTAAATTGAACAGTTTGCCCAAAACCGTTAATAACTTCATTTTGGTAACTAAACTGCGATAATTTGTTGTCCTGGACTAAATATAATTTAGTGATACAAAGCCTGTGGCCAGTTGTTCTACTGATAAATTAGTTTTTTTCTTTTTGGGCGTAATGTTAATACTACAGCACTTTGAAGTAATCATATAAAGGGTATTATGTATGAACCCTAAATTATGACCTCGTACGATTGTCTGGGCCTTGTTACGTTTGCACTTATTGTGTTGATCGGCTTCATTAAGTTAAATGACTGTGAAAAGCAACAAAGAGTAATCGATTAAAAATCCAAGTAACAGAAAAATATATATACAATTTTATCTCATTAATCAAGAGTACTCAGTTATTGATTGAACCCCGGGGAAACGTTCGGGGATGTGTTCTAAGTTGTGCTATTTAAAATAATCATTTTTAGGGCTCAAGGCAATTATTATAAAAACTGCTTAGATAAAAAATACGCATAGATGACAAAAAAAAAATTAATAAAAATTGTGATAAAAATTGTAATTACGGTCGAGTTTTTATACGTTTGATTCTGAGAGAACTCAGGGATCCTAAAAGTTCTAAATATGCTCCCTGTTGTTTCAAAAATAAAATGTTCGCCAACAATATACCTAAAACGAATAGGCTTGGGGAAAAAATTGTTAAATCATTTCAGGCCATAAATCTAATTGAACTTGAGGCCGTTACGCATGTGATATTTTTTATATAAAATATTTGGATTTAAGTCAAATACCACTTATCTGACCCACTCTATATGAAGTGATTAATAACATCTTTTTGCTCTAATTGTAAGTGACTTGTTAATTTTTGACCCTTTCCTGATGAGTTAAGTGAGTTACCATGAACTTATAATTAACTATATGACAGTTGAGAATCATTCGAATGGCTGTACCAAACTGGAAGTCATATATCGTCAGGTGAAAATTTCGATACCATTTAAATTTGGCTAGATGCAGTTTGAATTAAAAGTATTGTAAACAAATCTTTATTCTTTGGAAATGCCCCACATTCCTGATTTTAAGTCAAAACGCAAATTTCAGCCTCTTTTTCGACTCTTAATCTTAGCTGTACGTCTATACCTTAAATGTAAAAGTAGTAATGTGCAAATTAAATTGGTATAAAAAATCACAAGTTAATAAAAAACCGTATTCTCAATAATAATTCTTTGAATTAACAGCGGGTCGACGTGAATTTTGTCACTTGGTATAAAAAGTACTGATCGTGCAATTTTAAAATGGCCTGTGGAGCAATAGGGGGGATTTGATAATTGTAATAACAAACTCGTTCACATGTTGTGATACCGCAAGCCTTAGTTGACATCCATGCGCGGTTCAATTGTTTAAAAATAAGAACTTTTCTTGTTAATTACTAATAATAGTTGGGATGCTAGTTCCTTGTACCAATTTGCGATTATGCATCATAATTTATAATTGAAGTTAACAAAAAGATGTTTATTCAACTTACAGTCCCCACGCCAAATAAGTTACAACTTGTGTCTGAAAAAATCGTAACTTATTTGGGTAAACGTAACTTATTTGGGTAATTGGCTTTTTAAGCCCAAAAATTGGCCTTTTTGGCGTCAGGTGAATGTATTAGTAACTTATATGTATCAAGAGCCCAAAATCCAATTTGAAATTTTAATCCTTAGACTTTCAGACTAAAAATGACATTTGGAGTCTAAAATTTAGACTATAAAAGAAAACATAAATGGAGAGTGTGTTCTCGATACATAAATATATCTCGTACATGTTCCATGGTAAACAAAAATAAAAGTGNTCAAAACCAGTGTTAAACAAGGTAAGTTCAAATCATACACTACCTTTGAAACACGTTTTATCGGAGTTTTAGTACCGATAGAACGCCAACAAATCACTGAGTACAAAGAACCATTTACAGGAACTATTAATATTTATTTTATTAAAAATTTAATTAAGAAGTCCAAAACTATCCCCAGAAATAATTTGCAATTGCAAATTACTTATTTTTTAAACTTTACTAAATGTAACTAGTAGAAGAGGCCAGTGTTTAGAGAGTGTAGACACCATAGATTCTATGGCATAGCACACTTAGCTAATACAAGTTTACTATTTGTTCTTGTATCTTATTTATAATACCATTCTTATCACTAATCATCGGGTATTTAATGGGTCATTGTTACCAAATTTATTATTACCACCTTAATATCTACCAAATAAATTGCAATTCAAGGCTGATAGATTAAGAAGTCTGTTCTATATTCATTTTGATTAATTTCTCGTTTTCAATGGGGGTTGGCGAACAGTTATAAAAGTCGACCGATGGTTATAAAAGTAGACTAAAACCACACCTAATGGACCCGAATTGGGCCCTACTGGACCGGGAAAAAACTGGATCGTACCATAACCAATTCGGGTCCAATCGTTTAATAGTAATTAGTAAAATCACGGATTCACAATCGTTTTTCCTATGTTGGATTTCAATGTCATATTATTTAATAAAGCCGAAAAACAAATACAATGGGGTTTTTACATTCGGCACAGATGACACGACTGGGGATTTTGTAAACCCAATTATAGTATAATTATTATTATACTAGAAGTTATAGCCTAGGTATAGCCTAGGTAAGGCCTAGGTATAGTTCTATTGAAAAAAATACAAAACCTACGGTATACAGCGGTATATAATATACTTTAGCTACAGGTACTGCATTTACAGAGGTGGTTATGAGATATTTAGGAAAAATTACCATAAAACCCTATATGAAATTTTAAAACATCATAAGTTATGATTTATATAATATACCAATTTTATTATGGTAAACAAAGATTAACCGTTATATATGCCAATAAAAAATCTCATAGACTCGCATGGGAAAGTTTTTAGAAACCATACTTTGAACAACGATTCACGACCAAATGGTGTGGTCGCGAAAGTACTCATAAGCAGGTTTTTTTTCGCGACCACAAATGGTTGCGAAAGTACCCAACTCCGTTTTTAGGGAAATACTCGAATTGTACCATATTATGGTAACCATAATATTATATTATTAATATAGTTACCATATGTTACATATGATATGTAGTAACTACTTGTGCATAAGAGTGAGTATTTACTTTCGAGGGCATTTCCGCCCTTTTAAAATATTTCGAAAAAATGGGTTTATTAAAAGACAACCTTGGTAGCCAGTGGTCGGTGTGGAAATGTAGTAAAAAATGGGTAATTGCAATCAAGATGTGTCATGTGGCCCTTATAATATGGCCGCTTTTTGGACTTGTAATTTTTTCTCAAGAAATGTATAATAATTTGCCCATTTTTTGCGAAAAAAAGAGTTGATTTTAATGAAAAAAAATACTTGATTTTTTTTAGAAAAAAAAACAATTTCGTATACCGTATACGGTATACGGCTAGAATCGCAATGTTTAATCATTTTGCAGACTTTGACTAATTTCCTAACATTTACGAGGAAAACATACAATTTTATGAACAACTAAGTAACTGATATATGCATGTCGCGTTAAGGTAGTATCAGTCAAACACATTGTGTCACGTACTTTGTTTCATAATGGCCAGTAGAGAATATCATGAGAAAAATTTTCCCAGAAAATGATAATAAACAAGTTTAAAATCATCAAGTATTTTCATTAAATCATTAATATTATTCGGTGGGAATAGACATCATATCTATGTGTTTTTATTTAATATTAATAGAGTTAAACTACAAGGGGGTTGGTTATAAGGTCAGCCATTTGTGCCGTTAAAAGGTCAAGTCAGTTTTTTATACCTTTACCTTATAACCAACCCCCTGTTTATTATTTGTCACATACTTATACTGTTTCAAAAGTACTTTAAATAACTTAAATGTATTCATTTTTACTACTTTTGTTCTAGCGCTACTAAAACTGTATTTAAACGTACGCTAAATAAAAATTAGTAACTTGTTTAAGGCTCTTTAACAATATCATTTTTGAATGTAGTTATATTTGACTGTAATTTTAAAGCAATATCGTCGCGTTAAAACAGTCTCCCATTAATGTAACAGGTAGTATGATCAAAATTGTGGAGTTGAAAATTACGAATTAATTTGCAATTACAAATTAATTTTTTTCGGTCAGAAATCGGTTATCGGACATTTTTNTCTTAACTTATTTGGGTAAACGTAACTTATTTGGGTAATTGGCTTTTTAAGCCCAAAAATTGGCCTTTTTGGCGTCAGGTGAATGTATTAGTAACTTATATGTATCAAGAGCCCAAAATCCAATTTGAAATTTTAATCCTTAGACTTTCAGACTAAAAATGACATTTGTAGTCTAAAATTTAGACTATAAAAGAAAACATAAATGGAGAGTGTGTTCTCGATACATAAATATATCTCGTACATGTTCCATGGTAAACAAAAATAAAAGTGTACAGTCATTACTCTCAATACGGACGCACTGAATACAGACGTTTTCTTATAACACCCACGCTTTTTTTTGAAAAAATGTCCCCAAAACCGTCAAAAATGGACACTTTATGACAATTAACCCCAATTCGGACGCTATTTTGGAGTATCAAAAACGTCTGTATTGGAAGTAAGGACTGTATTCTAGAAGTACACATTTTATCACGCCGTCTTACGTTTAACGTTATTTTACGATTTTTATAGCAACTTTTTCAGATAAAATATCATTTAAAATTGTAACTTATTTGGGTAACTAGACTTGGAAAGAAAAAGCGTAACTTATTTCGATAATTACGTCATTTCGTAACTTATTTGGGTGTAACTTATTTGTCGTGGGGACTGTATTATAACTTTATTACTAGCATATTTTTGGATTTTTTTTTTGAAGTTTTTGACAAATAATTTAAAATTTTGAGAATAGCTAAATATTTTTTGTTAATGATTCTTTTCGGTAATTTATGATCTTTATTCTGTTTTTTAAAGTGGGGAGTCTACACTGGATAGTCTTGGATACAGGAAGGTACACGTAGGTTCCGGCGCGAGCGCTGATTGGCCCGTCTCCTCTCTTCCTATAACTGCACCGTTGTACAATTTTAGCATGTGATCATGTTTTTTTTATATATTTTATTTATTTAGGGAGAAAAGAAAAATATACTTTTCGTTTTTATATATTTGTTTAAATATATGTGTTCATTTTATGGTACCCGACTGTATTGAAGAAAACATTTTGCACGATGGTGGCTGTACGCAATATTCAAAGTACAATGACTCAAAAACGTTAAATTAAACGCCTTATCAGCTGCCAAATAGTATCAAGTAAAAGATCGGAATTTTTGAGTTGAAGCTGCAACTCACCTGCCGTTGACATATCTGATATTCTACACTTTCTTTTTGTTATTTATTTAACATCAAAACAAAAAAATGACGTTGTCCGAAATTAAACCCAAAAACAAAAAAAATTAAAGATAAAAAATGTCTAATTTCGAGTTAACCACTACATCATGATTCTTCGTGATATGAACGTCTGATATGCGTGATTGATTTGTTTGCCACGCAATGTGAAAACGTCAGAAAAATATCATGACATATATATTTTAATCACAAAAAGAATATTTCGGCCCACCGCATAGTATTCAATCATTTAAGTACGGCATATTTTCGTGGTAAAAAATACTTGACAAAATAACTTTCCGTAACTTTTACAAATAATGAGATAGCCTGCAGTTCTAAACCGTTTCTTTATCTCTGTGTGATTATCATTATTAAGAAATATTTTGCGTGGCATGTGCACTCCCAGCTGATTAAAAATGTACACTTTTCAATTTCGTTTACCCAAATGAGTCACAACTTATGAAGAAGTTAACACTTATGAGCAGTGTTGGGAACGTTGGGCGTTGGAGAAAATTTCTTCCCAACGCGTTGGGAGCGTTGGGGAAATTTTTCTTCCCAACGCGTTGGGAGCGTTGGGCGTTGGAGAAAAATTCAAGCGTTGGCCAACGCTCAAATTTTTCCAACGCTTAACGCAATTTTATGCGGTATTTATGCTGTGTAAAACCAAGACGCCCCTTCGACATGTTCTATTTATGAATCTGATGCAATATTTGCTACAGTTTTTCATTCTATACTTCCTACTTTTCATACTTTTTTCAACAACATTTAGGAAAAAAATTTTAAACCTCGATGACATCCATTTGATGTTTATTTTTATTTCATGAGAAGCAAAAAAGGTCGCTAAATCGTTTCACAAGTGATTAGAAGAAAATTAGGCACTTAATATCTCTTAATGAGATCTAAGGATGGGGTCGAGTCAACTTTACGCTTTCATTATCGCAGGGGCAGCCAAATGATTCAAACATATTTGTCGTAAAAACAAAATAGTCATTTTCTTTTTTTTCTCATTTGATACGATATTGTGGATGATCACCAATAACCATATCGTGCGATACCGCCGGTATCGTACTGGTAGTTATCTTGAAAAATCACACAATCGGTATACGGTATACCGTATACCCTTTAAACGGTTTAACTCAAGTTTGCACAATTTTTTTTATTTAAAACTGAAATTTCTTAGGTAACCCTTTGCGTAATACTAATTTTGGACAAAACATATTTAAGTAAAATAGCCATTTTATTTTATTTTCGCTCAGTTGACCGTCTTGATATCATATTATCGCTGTTGGCCAAGAACCATATTATGCGATGCTAGTTGGTACTTACCGGATTATCATTTGGTATTGAGAAAAGTGTCCGGTTAAACAATAAGGTGTACCAGAACTTAACTTTACTCGAGTTTTATAGAATGTTTAGTACCGGAGCGTTATTTGAGATTGCACATATATACCCTCTAAACCTGTCATATCTATCGTAAACCCCAAAACGCGCTCTAAAGATGTGCAACTAGGGTGTGTTAATGGCGATTCCAGTATACATTGGAATTGGGGATTTCACTGTACCATAGAATTGTAACTTGGACTGTTTTCATTATTATGACTTTCGAAGTATAGAAAGGATTTAAGTAGTTCATAAAACTTTTAAGTCTGTTTCGCGAGTTTCTCATACAGTTGCAAGTTTATGAGAAATTCGCGAGACAGATAAAAAACAACTTTTCTTAACTTCGGATTCTTTTAACTGTCATTCGTCAGCACGGTTCGCTATCTGACTTGAAAATGTTTTTCCAACCCCTGTTAGATTTAAGAGTGGTAGGGTCGATTTGTTTACAAAAAAAAAAATAATAACTTTTAGATCATGTGTTTTCAACGTACAATTTTGTGATAAAATCGGTTTACAAAATAGGTTTCAGGAAGTTTCATTTTTGTTTTCATATTTTTTTAAAGTACGGTGTACGTTTTTTTACTCTGACGACCCAATTGAAATATTTCAGCTTTATTGTTGACTCTCTTAGTAAACATATTGTTATCATGAAGATTATAAAATACCAGACTCACCTTTAATACGCTGATGACTTAATGCGCGATTAGTATAGCAGCTGGCAATTATTCATTTAACTTTACTAAGTAAGTGATGTATTTACTAATAGTCAAGTGATCAAAAGGCTTGGAAACGTTGGCATGTGCAGCATGTTTTGGAGCATTATCTTATCACCAGGCGAGAATAGTAATACTGGCTGTAATCACAGTTTTTGGTGAATCCGAATAATATTCTGAATTTTTAGCGTCTTTGAAAAATATCTTATATCTATGGCTGATTGGTTGATTTGATCCGCGTTTTTTTAAGAATCTTAATGAACAAACGGAAAATCGAAAAGAAATGGCTAGAGAAATAACTCGAAATTATTTTAAAAAATATAAAATAAAATATAAAATATAAAATAAAAACTTAAAACTCCCTAGTAGTTATTTTTAAGAAACGTATCAGTCGCATCATGTCTTAAAGTGCATTTTACGTTAACACAGCTGGATAAGCTGAAAAGAAATTTCTTCAAATAACGTAACGCGATAAGGTTATCAACGGTTTGACGCATTATTACAAGCTGTCAATTTTTGATCAACTTTGCGTTTTGTCGCTTTAATTTTCTTTACTGTTCCATCAACGACTCAGAACAACAATTCTGCCTCCAAGAACGAGAATTTCGTCCTCGAACTACTTGTGAACAAAATTTTATGTGATAAATTTCTTAGTGCACAAAAAGTGCAGTTCTATAGCACATATCTTAACACTTTCGCAATAAACACATGGCCTAGAATCTGTTAGTATACGAGTTTTTTTTTTTGTCAAGATATGGAAACACCGAATTATTGACCGTTTTAGTAAATGATAAAAATACAGTTAGGAGTTTCAGGTTTATTTAGATGATAAAAAATTTTAGTTATATCAAATTACGCACACTCTAATAATACATATATGCTGACAATAAAAACACATACATGTATATATTTAGAAAATTGTCAAGATATGATAATTGGCAAGATGTAGGGACACCGACCATATAAGACATAGCGGTCAAAAACCGTCAATTTGCGGGATTTCGTTAATATATGGGATGTTATTAAAGATGTTATCTTAAAGATAAAGGTGATGAAACTGTATCAAAATAAAAACGGTTTCATAATAATACTATCATTAGCTCTCGTGAAGTCCCTTTTCTGGGTCTGGGTCTGGAATGATTATTTGGAGGCAAATATTAGAAAAAAACGGTGTTAGCTTTCTTGGTGCCCATTATACTAACAGAAACTTTACATACAATATTGTGTTTTTGTTTTGTTAACAGATGGTTGAAATTGTTTATAACTTTCATAGTTATTTTTAGGTTGACAGTTTATGAAAACATTTATTGATAAAATAAAGTTGAATGAATCCAACATATACGCCCTTATACTATAGTAGCCTTGAACTATAGTAGCCTATAAATTATAGCCCTTATAGCCTATAAGTTATAGGGCTACTTAGACCTGGTGTACGGAGCCCAGGTGTGTGCGAAATAAACAAAAAACTACTGTTCCATACGGTATGGACCATACCGTATGAAACAGTAATAGTTTAATCATTCGTAAGACAATGTTGGCACCAACACGACAAACAAAGCAGTTCCACACAGTATAATTTTTTTGTGCATTTTTTGAATAAGTAAACGATATTTTTTGGAATCCTTGATGACGTTCCATTAAGAAATAATCTATAGAAGTTGGGTAACTTTTGTAAGCTGGTGAGCAATTTCCGTATCCCACAGAGGTGTACCAAAATTTGGCAATCAAGTCTGGCATTACAGGTTTCTTTTTGGCGTATAGTTACGAAACACAAAGGATCGCATATTTAAAATTTAAACCAATTAAAAGCTGTTTTGAGGTATGAAGTGTAATATTTGTTCTTATGCTAGGCTAGCATTGCTAAGTTATCATTTTTGACAATACAAATGAAGTTAAAAATACTCCTACTGGGGTCGAGAAATAAGAGTCGCTGACGACTGATCATATTTGACCACCACTCTACAGTTATCTTAACACCAGTTATGTTCACACCAGTTATCGTATCACCAGTTATCTTAACACCAGTTATCTTAACAATGGTGGCTTATCGCAATACGTTTTTGGACCTAAACGTATCGCGATTTCCATTTATCTTTTCAAACGCCCTAGCTATTTTTCCTAACAAAATTCATTTATTTTGACATATTGGTGAAAACTTTGTCATTTTTTGTAATATTTCATCATTGAAATTTTCGTATAACTTCCCGCGCACTGGGCAGTTATTTTGCAGTTTTTTCTTAGCCTGCTCAGTTATCTTCCAATTTTTATAATTGCTTTAAAATTTTATCTCAATAGAAGTTCTAGGAAAATTCTTGTTTTTGAATCTAAGAAATGATGTCTTTTTACACTTTTTTTGGATCAAGAAAGACTCTAGAAATCATGTCTTTTCGGATTTTCAATAAAATGAATAATTTTGTAAACTGTTTACGTTCCGTCAACGCCTGAATTATCTTGCAATTTTTTCAAAATTTTATTTTCCGCCTGCCCACTGCGCGCAGCTGTGCCGTTATCTTTCAACTTTTTCAAACTACTTTTGTAAAATAACTACGGAGATGAAATGTATTAACGTATTATACAAATATAGCTAGTAAATAATTTACAATTTAATTTTTCTAAATTGTATGTAACACTATTTTTATCTAAAATAAAAAATAAACTCGTTATTAAAATAAATTTTTGTTGAATTTTTCCTAAATGAACTCATCAGACCTCGTTACGTGTTTCGTAAATCCTAAAATATGTGTCCTTAATACTTCTTAAAATAAAACCCTTTTCGGTGTAAAAATGTGCTGTCGCTGCTGATTTGGGCGCTGTTGATTGGCTGAAAATGGGATTTGAGATGGTGTTTTCAACACGTATTTCTCAACTACTTACGCAACTTTTTTTTTCTGCGCATTTTTCGTATTTTTAAAGTTAACTGGTGTTCACCATCATCATCGTCACGGGACCGCTCCTACTTGTGTGTGTTGCCCCGCATCGCTCCATTCAGCTAGTAGATTTAATTTCGTGAACTGACGTTCTAAATTGGATGTTTAAGTTTAGCAATAGAAAAGCAAAAGAAAAAAATAATAATGTGGTGCGTATCTCGTAGTAGTAGTCTCGTTGCATAGCCGTGTACAGTCATTTTTTTTTGACTTTTCTTGACTTTGGTCTAGTTTTTTTGCCGTTATAGTGACAAACAGAATCAGCAGATTTGGAACCTCAAAAGAGACCCCCTACCGCACTCGCTTTCTACTTGACACAATGTTCTTAAGGCATCTTAGTTGCATCACCTCCCCCCATTTTTTACAGCATAAGACATACCATAATGACATCCGTTCTTGAAATCATGTTTTGAACGTACCAATCGCATCACCACCTATTTTCGCGGAAACACAATTATTTTCGGATAAATTTGATTTTTTTTTCTCGGCAGGTAAAGAATTACGTCGAAATTATTATGCGTGGTCGCTAAAAGAATGTTTTACGATTGTTTTCGTTATTCTTTTACACGAAATTAAATCTTACGGGTATTGCAATCAATATGGTTTTAACTTCATGTGTTACGTTTTTTTATAAATTTATTTAACTTTTATGTCTGAACAGATCAAATTGGGCCCATTTTTGTTATTTCTTGTAATAATTCGAAAACTTTATGTAATAATAACTGATGATAATTGGAGGATACTTTGAGAATTAAGGTAAACGTTGAATTAGTTATAAAATTTGTGCCGTTATTAGCTACATTAATAGTGTAGTTTTTTTTTTGCTCTGAAAAGTCTTTTTTTAGAAGAAAAATTCGTCTTTTTCAAGAAAAATGGGGATTCTTACTAGAGGATTATCAAGTAAAATCTGTTTTGAAAGATGCGTTTTAAATCAGGTCAATTTGCTTGACCTTATAACCACCCCTGTAGATATATATAAAGACAGATCATAGTGTGCAGATCATCACACTATGATCTTAAAAATACTTAAATAATTACCATCAATACGAGCGATTTGATTTCTTCGATTGATCTAGCCGGTAAAATATTTGTGAAACAGCCATCGTACGCTGCAGAAATATGTGTGATAAAAATAAATATCGCTGTTCAACCACGTCTTAAATGAAGACACTTAATGTTTCAAAAATAATTTGTTTAATCCAAAACCGCTATCTAACCTCTTTGTTGTCAAGATATACGCACACTAATACGGACCCTGTCAATATTGCAGCTGCTTTCGGTTGGTAAAAACGTGGTCAGAATGCTCGTACTGGTTGGAAGGGACCCGTTTTGGTTTAAAAAAACTGAAAAAATGCCAATATATTTTTTCTATAAAATCTAAAATGACCTTTCCTCATGAATCATGAGTCAAAAGTTTAGCTTCGACCTTAAAAAATCCGAAAAATGGGCGTATATCCCGTAAACGTAATTGACCTGGAAATGTACAGCGAATTTATTTCCCTATTTTTAACATATTTTCAAGCGGTAATTTTCAAAAGTTTGGTGTTAATTTCTGTTTTTTGCTGACAAAAAAACTCGGCGGCGATAAACGAAACTTTATTCTAAGTTAAAAAGGGATTGCAGTTTTTCGCATTATTTGTTATTGAGAAGTCCTCAGTAGTCACTTTTCAAGATTGTAACGAAATTTTAGCGTATAATTCATAATCCAAAAAGGACTTAAAACATTTCACGTCAGTGATCCCGTTTATCATTTAATGGCAATCGGCAGTAGTCTCCCTTCAAAGAAAATTACAAAAAAGTTTTGTTATGGCCGTTTTGTTTAATACCTCTTTGACCCGCAATTTCGTTGTATATCATGCATTATGATTCATAATAGACAAATGAATCTATGTCGACCCGTATTTTCAGTTTCTATTAATAACTTTGCGTTGAATCAACACAAAAATAAAATGTTATCAGTGTAAAAGCTAATAATAATGAAGTAACCTTGCATTACCTGCGTAATTATCTTCCAAAGGTCTTTTTAAATGTAGGATAATTGCGCAGTGTGTGGGCAAAAATTAAAAATTACAAAAAAGCCTCACACGCTTAAGCGGAACGAAAAAAGTTCACAAACTTAGTTATTTTTTTCGACAAATTTAATTTATACATAATATCTATAGAAAAAATGTGTCACGTCTTCTAAAAAAAGTGTAAAAAGATTTTGTAGATTAAAAAAACAATATTTTTTTCTAGCGCCTTGTAAAACTGAAAGATAACTACACAGTGCGCAAACGATCATGCTATTTAAAAAATGTAAATGATGAAATTTTGCAATAAAATGGAGAAATATTTTTTTGTGTTTTTTGGCCAAATATATTTTTTACATTTCTCATGATCAAAGCCACTAGTGAACAAATAGAGACAAGTTAAAATTTGGTTCACTTGAAATCTCTTAATTTTTGTCAGATTAGTTTCCAATGAAAGTCATCAGTATTTTGATGAACGATCAGTTTCAAATCAGTATGTCAAAGTCATGTCGAACAGTTAAAAGTTCATATGAACAAAAACAAAAAAAACTCTATATTTACTTCATAAATCAAACGGATTTCATCATTAGGGTAACAACTTGTTACTAACAAGATTACTAAAATGTTAATAAATGAGTGAACTAAAAACAGGAAATAAATAAAAAGAAAGAATTAAGAAGAATTTAATTTTATAACAAAAAATAACTGGTGATTTTTATTTGGTATCTTATTTATCATTTCATTTTAGTTCGTTTTAGTGCATTTTAGTTTGTTTCTTTAAGTTTTCAGACCCTATCACGTCATGCGTAGGTTGTAATTCTGACTTCCTATTGGACCGTCTCCTCTCCTCATATGTCTTTCGTCTCTTGTTATTTTAGGGGGTTTCGGTATTTTTTTATTTATTGATACCTTTTGTAAGTTATACATAACTTATGTAACATATATATATTATATTTATATAAAACGTTATAACGCATTTATCATTTTAAAATATTTAGAAATTAAAATGTATAATTTGAACTCAAACCTTTTGAAAATATGAGACATTATTCAGTCAGTTATTTTGCCCGTACCTGAAATTTTAACGTTAGGGCCGTTTTGTATTCTCAAAAATTGTGAAAAAAGCAATATTAATGGGGTTAAGGACTGTACTGAAACGTTATAGCCTATATAACTTATAGGTATTTCGGATGAAATAGGTCTAATAATAGAGATTCGGGTATATTTAAATACTTTGTGCTGTTGTACGTGTTCGATGGAAATTTTATCGTTTAACCGTCCTAATCAAGCGGATTTGTCCATTAAAGTAACGTAGTTAGGTATAATACATGTTATTATTACTTAGGATTAAGCCCAAGTAAAATGATCACTATTTTTTATATGAACATATTTTAACTCTATTTTGGCTCCTACTGCATTTGAGTTCCGTCAAATTCTATTTTTATCATTTTGTTCATTGATTGCAAAGACTAATTATTACTTGATGTGTCGAAATATAATGTAAAGCAAAATGTGTTATTAAACATACATGAAAAATATAGCAGCGAGTTTTAAGGACTTGAATATATCATTGTTCAACATCAATTAAATTTAAAAGACGTACAAATTGTACCGTACAATTGCTACAAAGCGTTCGTGATGAAAAATCGTTTTTAAGGCATTAATAGATTTTCTAGATTTGATAGATTTTCTAGAATTAATAGATTTTCTAGATTTAATAGAGTTTCTAGATTTAATAGATTTTCAATACTTTAAACAAAGCAATAAGCGATTGTGCATTCCGAAAGTCTTGAACGATGATTTTGGAGCCAAAATTTTGATTCTGGTAATATTTATTCTGATAATATTATATTATTAATATATGTAAATATGATTTTTTCCACCATCTAGAACAAAATTAAGAAAATTATCATTGTATTTCGCGAATTAAGAAAATATAAATAAACCCTGCAGATTTTATCCGTTGGCTCCGTTATCTTGCGGATTTTGATACCGATGGGATTTCTATACTCATTTTAGTTTTCTTAAAAATCTATGTTTATGTTTTCAACACTGCGCTATTATCTTACAGATTTGCCCATTTGTTCCGTGATTTTACAAAAAAAATCATTCGAAAGTTGCAGGATAACGGCGCAGGGGTGTGCTGCAAAAATACATTCGATTCAAAAATTTTAAGAAATGAACTCATGCCTTGAACCTTTTTTTTGACTTCCAACAGGAATCTTGGCAAAATCTTAACAAAAAACCCGAGAGTTGCGTGGAGACGTTCTAAAACCCGCATTGCTCGATGAAGTAATGTAAACAATGATAAATTGTTTACCAAATCATTTCTGTTATGTCATTGAGCTATACGACGTTTCGATACGAGCAGAGTCAATTATCAGGCCTAATTGAGTTGAACCGCGCCGACGCGTTAAATTAAACCTTAAAATCATTAAAAACCAAATTCATAGCTAACAACGTGGTTTAGTCGGTGTGCCAAGTAAACATAAGAAATGCAATTTTAGTCACGTCATTCTGATTATCGAAAACATAATTATCATGTTTTGATTCAGCTAGTAATTTAAATTCAGTAAAATGGTTTTTCATACCGTGTGGAGTAACTGTGACTTTAGTGGTTTAACCAATAATCATATCATTTTTAACGCACTTTTGGCATCACCGCCACAGTCATACTGTTCTACACGGTACATGTTTGTGAAAAGTGGACATACGTGTGTATTTAATTGAAAAATTCGGAGAATTTACCGTTATAGAAAAAAAATCATGAATTCTCTTAACAGTCCAATTAAAAGGCACTCGATTCTGGGCTTTAAAAAGTCAAATTTGGGCACGTTTTTGTTCCCAAAAATTTTTTATAGACCTTTGCTTATAGAAATGAAGCATTGGCATTGCCAATTTGGCAAGATTTTTCTTGCCTGTTATGTGTATTTTTTTTATTAGTTTCTTTGAAAATTGTGAAAATTTTGATCAAATATACCAGTTTGTAAAACAAAAAATGACAGTCTGTTCTTTATAGCTTTTTTTATCGTTAGTGTTTTCCGAGAAAAGTTTTTTTATGAAAATTCTCCAAAAAAATGATACTAAAGTCCGTTTTCAGTAATAATGCCGCCCAATTTCGTTGAACAATTGTTCTAAACGTTTAAAAACCTTTTGAAACGTGTTATCTCTGAAAAACTACGACACCAATATAATTGGTAAAATTACTCTATTAACATGAACACAATTTTTATACAATTTTGTGAAACAAGTATTATTTTTCTTATCTCATTGGTTAAGTTCTTGAGACGTAAACTTTTGAAACTTTTAACGTCTTTTGAACATGTTCATAGAAATAAATTCAACTGCCGGATGTCTTGTCGAAATTTGTCATATCATTTATCATTATCATTGAACATATGAAAATTAATCTAGGAACGGTCCTTGTGTCAGTATATTTTCACAATTTAAAATAAAATAAAAATAAGATACACTCAATTAATAGTTGGGGTTTAAATTTATTAATAAAAAACATTCATATAAAAGCATACGGCCCGTTAAAGTTACTTTTAATTTGGCTTGCTGATTAGAGATCGTGGCCGCTGATAGGCTAAGCAGACCTACCGTTCTCTCACTGTAAATGAGCTGAGATTGACTTTTATTACCGAATTTTTGCCTTATAGAATTTTCAAGGTGTGAGATACAAACTCAAAACTGTAATTTCAAGTTGCCGGGTTCAAATAAGGGTCGTTAAACAAAAATGCGACCTTTGATTTGAATTCACCTGTAGCAGCATTTTAGAAAATTGCATAATATAATTCATACGCATCCAGTCATATGAATTAAACGCGTCATGAAAAATAAAAATTATACAGAACAGCGGTCAGGATAATGTTCACAAGTTTCCCTTTTTAAACCAACAATTAACAGGTGATAATCAAAAGAAAAATGATCATCTTTTTGGGCCGGACTATTTTGTTCAATTCACTTATAAATTATTTGGCCGCACGAGGCCGCTACGAAAAGTATTTTTTTCGCCGCACGTACGTCAGTGAACTCAGCAAAATATTCTTCTGTGTACGGCAACGGGCCCTATGGGATATATTTAAAATATGAATTGTTATTATGACATGGTGCCAAGAAACAAACATTACCTTATAAATACTATTATATTAAAACACTGAAAATCTTCACAATTCATTTTGATTTTGTTGAAAAAAAACACAACGACTGTTTAAATCGAAACTTTTTTCAATATAATTTGTTTTTGTCATCGGTGAGTAAAATAAATTGAAGTTGTTGAAATCTTACCTTATTGTTTTTATTTTGAAACATAAGGCATACACGAGTTACGAGTCACACTGTACGAGTCATACTCTACGTGTTATATTTCTGCGGGCCCAAAATTGAAACAACAATTTTGCCTTATTGTACAGTTCGAAGAGTTACTAAGAAAATGTGTAAAAATCGTCTTTTAAAAATGTCTGTAGCGGACGCAAGAATTTTTTGAATACTAAAACTTTTTGAAAATAAGCGAAGAGTTCATAGAAGCGAAGGTGCCGATAATTTATGGTACTCGTACTTTAACCAGTATTCAAATTTGACTTTCTTTTTTTCTTTTAAACAGTAATTACAAAGGGTTA